>CM068827.1:13114474-13714474 GCA_028554795.2 Sinohyriopsis cumingii | reverse complement strand
GAGTTATCAGCTGAACAAATAATATATACCCTCATCTGCCAACATATTTTGTTGTTGTAAATGAGTATATACGATAAAGCACAGTTTCATGGGTCTGAGATTTACACTTCAATAATAAGCTTAAAGGTTATCTGTAAGGTCTGTATTATTTTGATACAAAGTGTAAAAATGTTTTAAATTTCCAAATAAATCTCAATTCTAGGCCATATGACATAAAAATGCAGACACCAAAAATTAAGTACCTTAAATACCAATATCTGAGACCATGAAACAGAGGCAGCATTAGGAGTATGCGGGGCCTAGGGCTGAACATGACCGCGCGGGGCCAGAGTATCGGTATCTCGATTGGTATGCTACTGAAAACACTGATTATGTCTGGACTAGATCAACTTTCATGATCTGCGTGCATTATGTGTGGCCTGTATCAGTGTTTCCAATTTAAGAGAGAATATAGCTTGACAAACTCATAAGGACTACCTTAGGCCTGAAGCGCGGGGCCCCCTCAAGAGCAGGGCCTGGGGCAGTTGCCCCACTTGCCACCCCCAAACGCCGGTCCTGCCATGAAAAAAATCCCCAATATTTTAGAACTGTACTTTTTATTGGTACCATATAGCCTGTAATGTACTGGTGTGCCATACTAGTACTGTTACTTCACTGTTACATAGTGTTCTTAATAGTATATAATTATGAATTTGCTAATTTCTGCCAAAATACTGGAAAATTATAAACCAATTATGTTATATTGTATATTTGTTAAATGTCATACCTCTATTTCACAGTTTTCATGGTATGAATACACTCGCTTATAGGTTGAGTCAAATTGCAAACAACAAAGATTCTGATCTGCTGAAGTATAATGCACCTGCAGATCAGGGTCTATGTTGTTTTCTTCTACTGATTACTCCTAACAAACTGCACAGACCCATATCTGCTGGCACATTCTGTGCTGCCAGATCTGGGTCTGTGCAGTTCGCAGTTGGTCTCTTCTTATAAGCGAGTATATACGGTAACTGAAAAACTGTTGGTTTATGCAGTTATTCTAAAAATCTCTCACTTCAAGCTTCCATGTCATGATCAAAAACTGCATTTAGACAAATTATCTGCTCATCACAATTCTATAATTATTCACACAATGAATCTTAAATGTCTTATCTAAATAATCCATCATACAGTGATGGAAATCAGATACCAATTTAAGCTACAAAATTGGCAGACTGACACAAAGATTTATTGGCAAGCAAATTTCTTTATTTCTAAGCATACTGATAACTACAAATATGAGAATGAATTGATGTTTGAAACTGCATGCAAAGAATACACTAATTTATAGTATGTTACCTCCAAAATTTAGACTCCTAATGATTTGAAATGATTATCAGATTTGTCCACATTATGGGTGGAATTTAATGAATATTCCATTACATGGGTGTTGGCCATAAGAAATGAAATTTTACCTGGATGTAAATAAGCAATAACTGATAATTGTAATCTAAACTGAAATTCTTGTTTTCTTTGTCTTTTGTTCCCTATTCTATGAGATAAAGACAAAACTATGGTAAACAAGAGCCCCTTAAAGGGACTAACACTCTACTGGCCAAAAGTATTTCCAGAAAAAAAGGATGGCAAACAAGAGTACCTTGAAAGGATTGACACTCTACTGGCCAAAAGTATTTCCAGAAAAAAAGGATGGGTAACAAGAGTACCTTGAAAGGATTGACTCTCTACTGGCCAAAAGTATTTCCAGAAAAAAAGGATGGCAAACAAGAGTACCTTGAAAGGATTGACTCTCTACTGGCCAAAAGTATTTCCAGAAAAAAAGGATGGCAAACAAGAGTACCTTGAAAGGATTGACTCTCTACTGGCCAAAAGTATTTCCAGAAAAAAGGATGGCAAACAAGAGTACCTTGAAAGGATTGACACTCTACTGGCCAAAAGTATTTCCAGAAGAAAAGGATGGCAAACAAGAGTACCTTGAAAGGATTGACTCTCTACTGGCCAAAAGTATTTCCAGAAAAAAAGATAAGTCTCTTCCCTCTGTCTTTGTAATTCTTTTAACTGCTGAATATTTAAACCCTTCTTGAGGAAAATCCAACATGTCAAAATCCAACATGTCAAATTCTAACATGTCAAAATCCAACATGTCAAATTTAGTAACTAAAATGTTTCATAACATGTCTCAGTTAACAAGTTCACAAGATCTTTGCAAATGCAGTACAAAAATGGCCTTTGACCTTTGACCTGATATCATGGTTATAAAATCATTGAACTTTCTTCACAAAATTTCAAGACATACCACCCTGCAAAGTGTAGTTAAAACTGTAAGTGATATTTTGGAAACACAGGAAGAAATTCAGGTGGTACCATTCAAGGTATGTTCTAATATATCCAAAAACCGTTTGATAAAATGTATTAATGCTGAAAAGCACAAACCTCAAAATCAACGTCAAAGTACTATCAACTTGTTCACTGGAATGTAACTATTACAAAGTTTGAACCGATTCACATGTATATGTACAAGTTATTGTTAATAAACTCATTGAAGTACCAAAATGCCAGGAACAAAATCTAATCTGAGGTCAATTATGCCTGGTTTTTGAAACTCATTTACAGACCTATGGGTATGCCGGAGGTCACCATTTACATTCAGAACATCTGTTTTCATTTGGACCAATTGTATGATATCACAAGAAGTCTTTTATTGAAAACACCATGTCATGATGACTCAGATAAAGTATTGAGAACATCTTCAAGCTACTGACAACCATGCTGGCTATACTGAAGGAAGATGGAAGACAAATGACAAACTTAATGTCAATCATTACAGAAAAAACTTAACACTGAAGATAGAAGACAAATGACAACTTAGTGTCAATCATTAGAGATAAAAGTTAACACTGAAGACAGAAGACAAATGACAACTTAACGTAAATCATTACAGATAAAAGTTAACACTGAAGATGGAAGACAAATGACAACTTAGTGTCAATCATTAGAGATAAAAGTTAACACTGAAGACAGAAGACAAATGACAACTTAATGTAAATCATTACAGATAAAAGTTAACACTGAAGATGGAAGACAAATGACAATTTAGTGTCAATCATTACAGATAACGGTTAACACTGAAGTTGGAAGTCAAATGACAACTTAGTGTCAATCATTACAGATAAAAGTTAACACGGAAGATTTAAGACAAATGACAACTCAATGTCAATCATTACCGATAAAAGTTAACATGGAAGATTTAAGACATGACAACTTAATGTCAATTAATACAGATAAAAGACAGAAGACAAATGACAACTTAATGTCAATCATTACAGATAAAACTTAATACTGGACAGAAGTCAAATGACAACTTAGTGTCAATCATTACAGATAAAAGATGGAAGACAAATGACAACTTAGTGTCAATAATTACAGATAAAAGATGGAAGTCAAATGAGAACTTAATGTCAATCATTACAGATAAAAGACAGAAGACAAATGACAACTTAGTGTCAATCATTACAGATAAAAGTTAACACTGAAGATGGATGACAAATGACAACTTAATGTCAATCATTACAGATAAAATTTAACACTGAAGACAGAAGACAAATGACAACTTAGTGTCAATCATTACAGATAAAAGTCAACACTGAAAATGGATGACAAATGACAACTTAATGTCAATTATTAGAGATAAAAGTTAACACTGAAGACAGAAGACAAATGACAACTTAATGTCAATCATTATAGATAAAAGTTTACACTGAAGATGGAAGTCAAATGACAACTTAATATCAATCATTAGAGATAAAAGATGGAAGTCAAATGACAACTTAATGTCGATCATTAGAGATAAAAGATGGAAGACAAATGACAACTTAAATGTCAATCATTACATATAAAAGTTAACACTGAAGACAGAAAACAAATGACAACTTAGTGTCAATCATTACAGATAAAAGTTAACACTGAAGATGGAAGTCAAATGACAACTTAGTGTCAATCATTACAGATAAAAGTTAACACTGAAGATGGAAGTCAAATGACAACTTAATGTCAATCATTACAGATAGAAGTTATCATAGAAGACAAAAAGAGGTGGTGACTCAGACTGAGCGGTTGCATTTGTGTTTTTCTTTTTTTGACAATCTGTCTAAAATCTACAGAAATTTTGAAACAGATGGTTGCTGAAACACTCAAACTTGAAGTTATATTAAGCATTCCTAACCCCATTTTTACGTCTCTCCAAGAATGTGTGAGAAATGTCTCAATCTTCATTAAATAAATGACTGAAATTGTGCTTGGGAAAATAAAAGAATGGCATAATACTAGACAGTTACAGAAATTAAAAGGCAAACAGAAACTGAAGGTGACACTGTCTCAATTTCATGGCCAATACTGGTCTGTTGCATAACTGATTACAATTTCAACTTAGGTCAGTTTCTTGTCATCAGCTGATAAATAAATGTGCAGTATGACAGGATATTTCCATACCTCTCAATGACGTTCTACCCTTGTCAATAAGAAAGAAATGAGGATCAGTCAAAAAAGTAAATGGGAGCAGGAAGGATGCACAAAAATGGGCAAATGTCATAAAGTGACTGGAGCTCATGCTAATACTGGTTCTTTTCTTGTCAGTAAATCTTACAAATGGCACAAAGAACCCTTGTAATGAAAACAAGGAATAATTTATGATATTTACCACTGAGATTAACTGTTCTTTGCTGCACCTGAAAATGTCAGTTCACAAATTGCAACCATTACTTTTAAAAAAGGCTGGGGACAAAATAAGAGTCTAGGTAGATTTACCTCTAATATTCACATAAACTTTAAATTAATAGGAGAGAGAGAGAGATAAAGCAAGTGATTTTTTAATATTTAATATTTGTCTTTAAAAAATACAGTCATTTTATGGAAGCAAGGTGAAGACAATTTTTTAAATTTTTTTTATTAACCCTGAAATAGGTCGACCACGGGGTCAGGGAACCATCCCAAGGTCACCTTACATTCAAACATTTCTGGTCATGAGATAATCTAGGGATAATAAATATAATCTACAGAAAAAGAAAACACACACACACGCATATACACATGCATATGGCACACAATCTAGGTGACGTGGACTTTGTGATATTACAGTATTTTGTTCCTGTTAACCATCTCGTCAGATACAAGTTACATATTCATTACTGAGGTCCATTTTTGAACAAATTGGTGAAGAAACTTATGTTAATGTTATTTAAAATAATTATGAATAATCATCAATTGTAGTGCAATACCATCTTGTCAAAAAATCAGGTCGCTAATATCTGGCAGTAACTATCCTTATTTGTCCATTCTATTTTCCCACTGCTATATAATGTACAACTCACAATGTTTATTTGAATCCTTCTGACATCAAATTTCTCTGCAGTAATTAAAGGACTCGTTTACTCAAATTGCATTCACATTTCATTTGAAATTGAGGTTATCTGACATTCTGCACCTTTGCAACAATTTATTTCTCCATTAGCAATTTGTAGTTTATACAAAATGCTACATTTACAAAAAAGGAAGCAAGCTTGTCACATGATTAATAATTTTTAGTTTGGTAACCTTTCAAATACATTTCATTATCTAAGAGAAAGAATTGTCGATGGCTAACAGACCATTTTTACTTCATGGCAACCAGACGTCATACTGCCTTGAGCCGAACAGTACCATGCTTTTTATTGGTTATTTTTTGTCATCTGGATAATTCTTTTTGGTGCTAATAATAGTTATCAGTCAATGTGACAAAATTAAAGAACTATTGAACAAAGCAATAAGGACAAGTGGATTACATGTACTTACCTGTTTATATGGATTAAAGTTTGGTACTTATCGGCATGCTAAAACAAACATCAATGTTTCAATTTAGAAATCATCAAATCGTCATGAGATTTCCATCTGTAAATCCCAAAATCCCATTAAATGGCTTCTTATAAGGGGTAAATTTGATGGTTTTGCACTTTCTCTTTGTGTGTGTGCAAGTGTGATTTGGATTTTTAATGCAGCTTTAATACTTTTTCAGTCATATCGCTATGATGTATGCACTATGGCAGTCTATAGTGATGTCATGCAATGGGGCATCATGCTGCAGGCATGTAGCAAATTACCATTATATTCACAAAATATTGTACATACTTTAAACAAGAGGCCCCAAAAAGTCCATGCAAATTACCACTATATTCACAAGTGGTGTACATACTTTAAACAAGAGGCCCCAAAAAGTCCATGCAAATTACCACTATATTCACAAGTGGTGTACATACTTTAAACAAGAGGCCCCAAAAAGTCCATGCAAATCACCACTATATTCACACAAGTATTGTACATACTTTAAATAAGAGGCCAAAAAAAGTCCCTGCCAATTACCACTATATTCACAAACGTATTGTACATACTTTAAACAAGATAATGCATACAAATGCTGGTATGAGGAACTTGACTGAAAGCAATATTTCACATCCAATTTTAATCATACTTATGTCATCAAGATCTTGGATTGATCTGATAATGAGCAGGATTCACATACATCAAAAGAGACAATCTTACCATATGTCTGACATTGTTACCACATGTCTGACATTGTTACCACATGTCTGACATTGTTACCACATGTCTGACATTGTTACCATATGTCTGACATTGTTACCACATGTCTGACGTTGTTACCACATGTCTGACATTGTTACCACATGTCTGACATTGTTACCACATGTCTGACATTGTTACCACATGTCTGACATTGTTACCACATGTCTGACATTGTTACCACACTAGGAGTATGATCAAGACCATGTACAACTTGAATAATAAGATACATGCATATTAATGAGTTGATCTTACATCTGATTGGCTGAGCTTGTTAACACTCTGTAAGCAATGTTCCCTCTAAGCTGCATGTGTGTGCAGCTGCGCAGCTGCTCAGACATCCCCATGCATCGCATTTGACAAAGATCTAAGGATTTTGCTCAAGTCACCATTATGCTTGCACAATGCAGCATACATAGAATGCACCTCTACCATTCGCTTAGACGGAACATTGTCTGTAAGTAATATTTCAGATCAGATTCTGATCTAAGGTGAAATGTCCGCATATATCACCCAAATCCTGGACGAGTTTGGTAATGAGCATGATCGGTGAAAGCCCCATGTTAATATAACAATGCTATCTGGAGAAAAGAAATTTGTTAAGACTGTCATAGTGAAGGTCATATTAGATATCAGATTGCCACCATCTTCATTTAGGACCAACAAAACATCATCAGAAGTCGTATGGTTAAAACCAAATGTCAATATGATGTTTCATTCATTCAGAAGGAGAAATGATATTAAGATTCTCAAGATGGCCAAAGTGGTGGCCATATTGGATGTATGAACGACAATATTTTAGGCTGAACAATACTATGGGATGAATGTGTGTCAACAGTTTCATGGCAGTCTTCTATGCAGTTTAGAGGAAGTAGATAACAAAGTAGATAACAAACAGATGGATGAATGATAGATGACAGTAGATGACAGACCATATGATAAACTTATCTGGTTTATGACCATATGGCTAGAGAAAGAAAGACAAGAAAAAGAAGAAACAAAATCCATAGAAAAATACATCTTGAAATAAAATACAGTTTTGTCTGCGTGATGCAGTTAAACAGGGGGCATAACTTTGTACGAGTAATCATTGGTCTCTTGAATCCAATTTAACTGTAGTATGGTCTTTACCATGTACTTACTAGAAGATCAACAGCTTCTGATGTTGGTCCCTTGGCCCTTATACACTCTCCTGGACAGTTGCCATGGAAACGGCCATAGGTAAAGTTTGTGCCAGCAGCAAAATAAGTCCCTGTGTGTACTAGCCTCCAATCACCATTGATGAAATAGCTACCATTCGTCAGCTGCATTGCTGAAAAGAGGGGTAGTCATTCTAAGAATTTTATTCTTCATTAAAGACAGAATTCAGCTGATGACACCACCCACCCCAAAGTAAACAAGAACATGAAAATGTCTGTATTTATTTTAAAAAATAAAATATCTAAATTTGTTCAAAGGTTGAGAATTTTTGCAATCTCTTATTTCTACCATCAAGAGGTTTATTCACTAAGCACATAAATTATTCCTGCTGAGACTCATTGATTAAGCATTGTAAACATTATTAATAAACCAGGTTCAAGTGATATCTAGGTAACCTATGATAAAAAACTGATAAATAAGGTCAGAAATTTCCAAAAAGTGAGAAACTTTTATTTACATTTGCAGCAAAAGGCCAAGCACTTTAACCCAAATCAGTGACATACATTTTTACCATATTATTTCAAATGTGAGTTAACAAGGTAACAGATAAATGATGAAAACATCCACATAAATATTAACTTTTTAATGTTCATATTTCCAGCTACTGTTCATTCATCTGAAATTTTAAAAGTAGACTAGGATTAGTGTGGCATGGTAGGCATACATAAATGAATCACCTCAAAACATTAGAGTCAACCACCATGTTTAACCTGCATCTCTTACACATCAACCAGGAACACCATACATAAGGCCATGAGGAGCTATGCTGTTTGGATAAAATCACAGACTGCACAGGTTAGGGTCTCATCAGCAAATGCATCCATGCATTGGCAAATCTGAGCTGACATTTCAAATTAGGGCAGTTTTGCACTTTACCCTGGATTTAATACTCTCCTGCAATGGAGCCATGGTGGTTTTATGATATAGTGTTGGACTTACAATGCAAGGGTCATAACCCAGGCCAGGTCGAGTTGACTGCCTCTATGTGTCCATGGAAATGAACTTAGGGCCCAATACCTCAGTATGCAATAGCCAATAATATGTTAAATGTACCCTTGAAACCAAGCAAAACTCCCAGAGTGATTTGTACAGAGATACATAAAGTATTCCCCTAACATTTCAACATGCAGTACTATATAGGCAGCATAACAGTGATCTAAACAAGAAAGTATATGTGGCAGTTCAGATAGACATTTTCACCTGCTGTCACACAAAATCTTGATTTACTATGCTTGGCTGACAGAAAAGAGACAGATTAATTGTAATCCAATTTGCTACATAATATCTTAAGTTTGATATAGAAGAGTCCACTAACTGTTTGACCCGCAAGTGAAGAGAGTAGCTGTCAGTAAAAAAGACACTCCTATCAACCTAATCATGCAATCTGACACAGTGTGGATGTGAGAAACCTGGGGTACATCCTACTTGATAACAAACCTTTCACTGCTCCACATTAAATTTTACCAAATACCATATATATACATTTACTTTTTATGGTGGGACTGATAAGTGCAGCAATATTTTACTATCTCATGAAAGAGTTATACATGTTGTAGATTGCATTTATAAACAAAGAATATTCACATTGCATAAAAGAAGTCAAAAGACTGGAGATAAGAAATAAATAAAGAGAAAATAAAACAAGATGCCCAAAATGGTCTGAATTTGCTCACATCTGACATCTGCCTCAGGACTGGAACCAGCCAGATTAGGATGAAATACTAAATATATATTTAACCCATTTCATATGGAAGAGATGGTTCTGTTGTATGCTGACACATTTCATCAACCACTTTGCAGAAGTGTTAATTTATCTGCGTAATAAATCATTAATTTTACATGTACTCTTTTGAAAATAAAGAAATACAGGTAGAAGGTACACAAATGCTACATCATACAGTGAATGTACAAGTTTAAACAAAACCCATAAAATTTGATTTAAAAATCAAATTTTAATATGCAGAGATTGATACTGCAATGGCCAGTATTGAAGAGGCAGTGGTGGCAGCAATATTATAGACAATATCATGTGGAATATTGACATTCTAGGCAGTGGTGATCATTATCTTTATATTGACATTTGGTGATCATTATCTTTATATTGACATTTAGTGATCATTATCTTTATATTGAAATTTGGTGATCATTATCATTATATTGACATTTGGTGATCATTATCTTTATATTGACATTTGGTGATCATTATCTTTATATTGACATTTGGTGATCATTATCATTATATTGACATTTGGTGATCATTATCTTTATATTGACATTTGGTGATCATTATCTTTATATTGACATTTAGTGATCATTATCTTTATATTGAAATTTGGTGATCATTATCATTATATTGACATTTGGTGATCATTATCTTTATATTGACATTTGGTGATCATTATCTTTATATTGACATTTGGTGATCATTATCTTTATATTGACATTTGGTGATCATTATCTTTATATTGACATTTGGTGATCATTATCCTTATATTGACATTTAGTGATCATTATCATTATATTGACATTTGGTGATCATTATCTTTATATTGACATTTAGTGATCATTATCTTTATATTGAAATTTGGTGATCATTATCATTATATTGACATTTGGTGATCATTATCTTTATATTGACATTTGGTGATCATTATCATTATATTGACATTTGGTGATCATTATCTTTATATTGACATTTGGTGATCATTATCTTTATATTGACATTTGGTGATCATTATCCTTATATTGACATTTAGTGATCATTATCATTATATTGACATTTGGTGATCATTATCTTTATATTGACATTTAGTGATCATTATCTTTATATTGAAATTTGGTGATCATTATCATTATATTGACATTTGGTGATCATTATCTTTATATTGACATTTGGTGATCATTATCATTATATTGACATTTGGTGATCATTATCTTTATATTGACATTTGGTGATCATTATCTTTATATTGACATTTGGTGATCATTATCCTTATATTGACATTTAGTGATCATTATCATTATATTGACATTTGGTGATCATTATCTTTATATTGACATTTGGTGATCATTATCCTTATATTGACATTTGGTGATCATTATCTTTATATTGACATTTGGTGATCATTATCTTTATATTGACATTTGGTGATCATTATCTTTATATTGACATTTGGTGATCATTATCTTTGTATTGACATTTGGTGATCATTATCATTATATTGACATTTGGTGATCATTATCTTTGTATTGACATTTGGTGATCATTATCATTATATTGACATTTGGTGATCACTATCTTTATATTGACATTTGGTGATCATTATCATTATATTGACATTTGGTGATCACTATCTTTATATTGACATTTGGTGATCATTGTCATTATATTGACATTTGGTGATCACTATCTTTATATTGACATTTGGTGATCATTATCATTATATTGGCATTTGGTGATCACTATCTTTATATTGACATTTGGTGATCATTATCATTATATTGACATTTGGTGATCATTATCTTTATATTGACATTTGGTGATCATTATCTTTATATTGACATTTGGTGATCATTATCTTTATATTGACATTTGGTGATCATTATCTTTATATTGACATTTGGTGATCATTATCTTTATATTGACATTTGGTGATCATTATCTTTATATTGACATTTGGTGATCATTATCTTTATATTGACATTTAGTGATCATTATCATTATATTGACATTTGGTGATCATTATCTTTATATTGACATTTGGTGATCATTATCTTTATATTGAAATTTGGTGATCATTATCATTATATTGACATTTGGTGATCATTATCTTTATATTGACATTTGGTGATCATTATCATTATATTGACATTTGGTGATCATTATCTTTATATTGACATTTGGTGATCATTATCTTTATATTGACATTTGGTGATCATTATCTTTATATTGACATTTAGTGATCATTATCATTATATTGACATTTGGTGATCATTATCTTTATATTGACATTTGGTGATCATTATCCTTATATTGACATTTGGTGATCATTATCTTTATATTGACATTTGGTGATCATTATCTTTGTATTGACATTTGGTGATCATTATCATTATATTGACATTTGGTGATCATTATCTTTGTATTGACATTTGGTGATCATTATCATTATATTGACATTTGGTGATCACTATCTTTATATTGACATTTGGTGATCATTATCATTATATTGACATTTGGTGATCACTATCTTTATATTGACATTTGGTGATCATTATCATTATATTGACATTTGGTGATCACTATCTTTATATTGACATTTGGTGATCATTATCATTATATTGGCATTTGGTGATCACTATCTTTATATTGACATTTGGTGATCATTATCATTATATTGACATTTGGTGATCATTATCTTTATATTGACATTTGGTGATCATTATCTTTATATTGACATTTGGTGATCATTATCTTTATATTGACATTTGGTGATCATTATCTTTATATTGACATTTGGTGATCATTATCTTTATATTGACATTTGGTGATCATTATCTTTATATTGACATTTGGTGATCATTATCTTTATATTGACATTTAGTGATCATTATCATTATATTGACATTTGGTGATCATTATCTTTATATTGACATTTGGTGATCATTATCTTTATATTGACATTTGGTGATCATTATCTTTATATTGACATTTGGTGATCATTATCTTTACATTGACATTTGGTGATCATTATCATTACATTGACATTTGGTGATCATTATCTTTACATTGACATTTGGTGATCATTATCTTTACATTGACGTTTGGTGATCATTATCATTACATTGACATTTGGTGATCATTATCATTAGATTGACATTTGGTGATCATTATCTTTACATTGACATTTGGTGATCATTATCTTTATATTGACATTTGGTGATCATTATCCTTATATTGACATTTGGTGATCATTATCTTTATATTGACATTTGGTGATCATTATCTTTATATTGACATTTGGTGATCATTATCCTTATATTGACATTTAGTGATCATTATCATTATATTGACATTTGGTGATCATTATCTTTATATTGACATTTGGTGATCATTATCCTTATATTGACATTTGGTGATCATTATCTTTATATTGACATTTGGTGATCATTATCTTTGTATTGACATTTGGTGATCATTATCTTTATATTGACATTTGGTGATCATTATCTTTGTATTGACATTTGGTGATCATTATCATTATATTGACATTTGGTGATCATTATCTTTGTATTGACATTTGGTGATCATTATCATTATATTGACATTTGGTGATCACTATCTTTATATTGACATTTGGTGATCATTATCATTATATTGACATTTGGTGATCACTATCTTTATATTAACATTTGGTGATCATTATCATTATATTGACATTTGGTGATCACTATCTTTATATTGACATTTGGTGATCATTATCATTATATTGACATTTGGTGATCACTATCTTTATATTGACATTTGGTGATCATTATCAATATATTGGCATTTGGTGATCACTATCTTTATATTGACATTTGGTGATCATTATCATTATATTGGCATTTGGTGATCATTATCTTTATATTGACATTTGGTGATCATTATCATTATATTGACATTTGGTGATCATTATCTTTATATTGACATTTGGTGATCATTATCATTATATTGACATTTGGTGATCATTATCATTATATTGACATTTGGTGATCATTATCTTTATATTGACATTTGGTGATCATTATCATTATATTGACATTTGGTGATCATTATCTTTATATTGACATTTGGTGATCATTATCATTATATTGACATTTGGTGATCATTATCTTTATATTGACATTTGGTGATCATTATCATTATATTGACATTTGGTGATCATTATCTTTATATTGACATTTGGTGATCATTATCATTATATTGACATTTGGTGATCATTATCTTTATATTGACATTTGGTGATCATTATCATTATATTGACATTTGGTGATCATTATCTTTATATTGACATTTGGTGATCATTATCATTATATTGACATTTGGTGATCATTATCATTATATTGACATTTGGTGATCATTATCTTTATATTGACATTTGGTGATCATTATCTTTACATTGACATTTGGTGATCATTATCTTTATATTGACATTTGGTGATCATTATCTTTACATTGACATTTGGTGATCATTATCATTACATTGACATTTGGTGATCATTATCATTATATTGACATTTGGTGATCATTATCTTTATATTGACATTTGGTGATCATTATCTTTATATTGACATTTGGTGATCATTATCTTTACATTGACATTTGGTGATCATTATCTTTACAGAGTTGATGATAAACCCATGTTTTAATGTGCTGAGATCAAGATGGATACAGCAATGAAGTGTCCAGTGATGGCAGTGATGTTGATAATGATTTCGATGACATTATGGACAATTATGGGGGGGGGGAACTGATGTTTTAGGCAGTGCACGTCATGATCTTGACTTTGATGAAATGTATAGATATGACCAAAGTAAATGGTTAGTAGATTTCAGAACTGAATTTTAATGTTTGGAGATCAAAATGGCAGATAGTAGTGATGTGGATGATGATTTTGATGAAAACATAAACAATTCTGTGGATGAATTGATAATGTACGATATTGGAGATAATGATCTTGATTACATCCAAATGAACTCAGCAGATGATATCTAGTTCATTTGTATTTTTGATTCGGATCTTGACAAGGTTCAATGAGCAATTTGGATGTAAAATGTGCAATTTTGAAATGAATGTTTTACATCTGAAAAGTGACAATTAAAAAGTATATATTTTAATGAAAATGTTATGCATTTTATATTGGTATATAACCAAACCATTATTTTAAAAACTTGTCCTGCAAAACAAGATTGACCAATGTTGCAGCATTCTCTCATGCTGGTGTACTACCAAATTAACAAATTTCCAGTTCTACACAATTATCTGTCTGATTTGGCAACAGCATGAAAATGTTTACAAGAACGAATGTTGCTGATGGCTGAAAATAAGAATTGAAAAAAATTCATGTAAATATTTTTGATGAAACCAAGATAAATGGTAAACCTAAAAGCAGTTTAATTTTATCCCTGTTGCCACTTATTTTGACTGCAGGAACAAACTAAAAGACCTAATAATGTTTCCTATCTTAAATATTTTCAGCATGTTTTTTATGTTTTCTAATTTCATGGTGTTTGTTTTTTGTCATTATGTTTTTTTATGTTATAGGTGTTGTCTAATATTGTAAAGCTCTTTGAGCTTCTAAAGATTAGGTGCTATACAAAGTCCTCATTATTATTATTGTTACTGCCACACAGATACTCCAAGATGTAAACATTGTGATCTCTCATCCAAAGTTTTCAACCATGCATGTAAAGAAAACAAATCTGTTTCAAGATTAACAGAGCATTCAACAGAAGCTAGGAGCTGTTGATTTTTTGCAACATATTGGTACAAGAATCGCTACGTACAATACCAAAAAATGCATTTCAATTTTTTTATGATTCATCACCTTATTCAATCAGAGATGATCTGTGCCATTGAGATTAGCACCTTTTGCAATCAGAGATGATCTGTGCCATTGAGATTAGCACCTTTTACAATCAGAGATGATCTGTGCCATTCCTTTTTCTATCAGAGATGATCTGTACCATTGAGATTAGTACCTATTTCTATTGGAGATGATCTGTACCATTTAGATTAGCACCTTTTTCTATCAGAGATGATCTGTGACATTCCTTTTTCTATCAGAGACGATCTGTAACATTAAGATTAGCACCTATTTCTATCAGAGATGATCTGTACCATTTAGATTAGCACCTTTTTCTATCAGAGATGATCTGTACCATTGAGATTAGTACCTTTTACAATCAGAGATGATCTGTGCCATTCCCTTTTCTATCAGAGATGATCTGTACCATTGAGATTAGCACCTTTTTCTACTGGAGATGATCTGTACCATTTAGATTAGCACCTTTTTCTATCAGAGATGATCGGTATCATTGAGATTAGTACCTTTTCTGATAGGAGATGAGCTGTGGAATTGAGATTAGTAACTTTTTCTATGGGAGATGATTCGTGAAATTGAGATTAGTACTTTCTTCCATTTCATACAAATCAGTTTAAGCAAAAAAGATGCCTGTTTTTTTTTCTGATCAAGCATCACTGAAAGTGCTTGCCTGACACACAATTCAATCTACATCGAGAGAATCAAAGTTCAGTCTCTTTTGTTTCAGGACTAAATTGTCATGATAATGAGTGGTCATTACATGCTAATAATTAAGCAAGAAAGGCACATGCTTGACATTTGGCTACATAAAAAAGTGTCTCTCAAACTGACTGACACTATACTGGGCAAAAAGAATTTCCAAGAACTCAAGACCAAATGACATTCATGTTAAGATGCTTCCTATCAAATTTGGTCAAATATTGCTGTGGCTTTTGAGAAAAGGCCACTAATATGTATGTCCAATTTACAGCAACAGTGATTGCAGAAAAGGATCATTGGCAAAAGAGTTTAAAATTTTTATGCGTAATGCTTTTTGGTCAAACTCTGAAGAGAGGTCTTTGGTAACAAGTTATTTTCATTTTTTTGAGTTTTAGTAACAGTGGCCATATTTGAAGATGAATCATCATCATTCATATAAAACTGAAAGACTGTAATAATAGGGTGTTTTATGTCAATATTATATAAAATCTGCTTCAGTAGTTTATTTTAGCGGTCATTTAAAGGTTTTCTAATTTTAGTAAAGATGGCCAAATTTGAATGACAAATCAGCAGCAACTGACCTAATTTCCAAAGCCTTGGAGCTGGAATTTTGTTCCCTGAAAAAATATGTGCAAACTGGTCAAGCAGTTCTTGAAAAGATAAGAATAACGACTGTGAACAGTCAAAGTACAAAAGACAATGCACATTTTATTATTGTATTTCTCCTCAGGGGTCATCCATTAATTATGTCAACAAAATTAGGGGGGAGGGGGTTTGAAGAAGTTTGACAATTGTTGACATGGGGGAGGGGGGAGTTCAAGATAAATTGACGTCAACAATATTATTTTTTACAATAAATTTAATAAATCAAAAAATAGGAAATTAGTTGGTGCGTTGATATGGCACACACTCGCTCGCCCATCAACAGCCCACCAGTTTAATCCTAAACTGGTTGAGCTCTTGCCAAGGAAGTCATAGTCTTGCATCATCATATTTTGTTTTTATTCAATGTAGATTGTAGACTGTAGACAGATTTTTAAGGAAAGCTGTTACTAAATTCAAAGACTGCACTGAGCCATAGACATCTAAATAGTATAGCTATCCATGGACTTTTATTAAATATCATCTATGTTATATGTATAGATGCTATATATATATTGAAGTCCCTGAGCTATCCCTCCAAGGATGGATAACTGAGCCTAGGAAACTTGAGAGCTTGACTATTATACAGTAATCTTTAACATAATATATAAAATAAATTATGTAGCCTACACAAGCCTACAACTTCTTCAACTAGATGCAGTAACCTTAATGCCTTACACATACTGTACACTTTGATAACAGACTCTTGTTCTTTTCAGGCAAATGCCCCCCCCCCCCCTTTGTATGTGCTGTAAAATTGCTGTAGCCTATATACGAAAGCTAGAATATAAACTCTTGATTTTTTCATGAATTCAAAGTGTTATAGTCAATTTGAAATCTGTTAAACAAGTAAAAAATATGTATTAAAATTTATTTGTAGACCTTTTAATTTCCATAATTCTATTTTTAGCATAAATGCCAACCATGTAAAATATTGTTAGTTTGTGGTGGTGGGGGGGGGGGGTAAAATTTTATTAGGGGGGTCACTGAAAGTTTGACAGTTGTTGACAAGGGGGAGGAGGAGGGTAAAAAGTTGCCTAAAAATTGTTGACATAATTAATGGATGTCCCCTCATATAAGATCATGCTTAATAAGAAAGCTTATCAACAACTTTTAACAATCTCTGGCAAAGTTTTATTTATGAGAGCTTGTTTGATAATAAGCAATGCATATCTCACCCACATTAAACCAAGAAGCCCAGGTGGGCCTCTGATTGCTCTCCTGGCTTACATATGCCTAAAAGCCAATTGCAAGAGCAGTTAGTTAAGAGATCTGAGTCAATGGGATTCTTTCTTTGGATATTTATTTCTACGCTGTTGGTTGCATATGTTCTGAAACCACCTGTCTCAAGTTACTATATATTTTGTATCTTCATCTATGTTTGATAAAATATCAGCATAATTTATCCAACACTTAAGCTGATTACTGTATTAAATATGATCCTCATATATTTCCTTAATTTTTCTACATTTTTCATTAAATCCAGTACAATAGTTATAAGTACAGATGCACCAATACAGTCTTGTAGGTTATTAACTTGGACACAACATACAACAAAAATTCAGGATGGTTATGTTGTATTGTTTGGAAATAGTTACATCTGATGAAATTACAATTCAATACAAATGGCCTTTGTGTGGCCAGAGAAATCACATCTGTACAAAGTACAAATGACCTTTATTTGGCCAGAGAAATCACATCTGTACAAAGTACAAATGACCCTTATGATGCCAGAGAAATTACATTTATACAAAATACAAATGACTTTTATGAGGCCAGAGAAATCACATCTGTACAAAGTACAAATGACCTTTATAGGGCCAGAGAAATCACATCTGTACAAAGTACAAATGGCCTTTATGAGGCCAGAGAAATCACATCTGTACAAAGTACAAATGACCCTTATGATGCCAGAGAAATTACATTTATACAAAATACAAATGACCTTTATGAGGCCAGAGAAATCACATCTGTACAAAGTACAAATGACCTTTATAGGGCCAGAGAAATCACATCTGTACAAAGTACAAATGGCCTTTATGAGGCCAGAGAAATCACATCTGTACAAAGTACAAATGGCCTTCATGAGGCTAGAGAAATCACATCTGTACAAAGTACAAATGACCTTCATGAGGCCAGAGAAATCACATATGTACAAAGTACAAATGGCCTTCATGAGGCCAGAGAAATCACATCTGTACAAAGTACAAATGGCCTTGATGAGGCCAGAGAAATCACATCTGTACAAAGTACAAATGGCCTTGATGAGGCCAGAGAAATCACATCTGTACAAAGTACAAATGGCCTTCATGAGGCCAGAGAAATCACATCTGTACAAGGTACAAATGGCCTTGATGAGGCCAGAGAAATCACATCTGTTTGCTTTTTCATCCTAAGCAATAGCCAACAGGCTGAACTCATTAAACTTTATATCTTCACTGGTTAGCAAATCTGATGGAAAAAATAAGAATATTTAATTATTTTGTTAGAGATTGCTATAGCCAATTAACTCTGTAGTTATTATAACTAAAGCAATTTTTCAGTTTTATTTTTGAAATCAAAATGTGGATAAATGAATGACTGAATATACAGATATGTGGATAAAAATATTAAAAGTATTGATCCTAAGAAGTGTGAATAGCAAAATGCAAATCTAAACCACTACTCAAATGCATGTACTGGTAGCAAGTTTCAAATAGATAACAAATAATTTTGGACTTGTGCTCTGGAAATTAAAGTAGTGTGATAGATGAACAATTATACCTTCTTTGGTCAGTGGATATCTAGCATATATGACTGCAAACACTTTGTCAAACTACAGCTCTAAAACAGACTTTTATTACTCTATGTTTGATTCTGTATTCCAAGTTCTAAATCCTGAACTATTAAAAATGTTTCATTACTAAATTGTTAAATCAGCAAAAAAAATATTTATTAAATAGAATAGTTGACATTTTCTTAAGCTTGTGATGTAAATGATGACAATCTTTGAACTCAAATAGTACAGTATTTGCTAATGCTTATTCTAATGTCACATGGTGATTCACAAGTTAACCCAAAAGGGTGCAGATTTAAACCCTACCATTAAATTAGCTTGATTGAGCTACCATGGTGTATTCTCAGGCAAGGCACTTTACTAAAAACTACCTCTGAAATAAATAACCTATTTGTGCTGATGTGCCATTAAAAAAACTAAACTAACAATGAATTTAAATGTCATGATGTATCACCAAAAGCTTGAAGTTACACCATCTTTCAAGGTCATCTTAGAGTAACATTTTGCAGATCATTTCTTCTGAGTGCCAAGGGTTAATATTAGAAAAATATGCTTCCTTAAAGAGCTCTATAATACTGAACCATTCCATGGTCAAATTTGCATGACCCTACCTGTATCCAACATCAGATTTTTGAGAGTAGACATTCTTCAAATCTTATTTTCACATAACTTACATAAACCCATGTCTTTTATTCAAAGTGGAATCTCAACATCATGCAAGGAAATGAAAGTGTCAGCACTAATGAAAAAGTAGCCAAAATATGCCTGTAATCTAGCCACTTTATCAGCCTTCTTTTCTGACACACTATGTTGTCAAATGATAGCTCAAGATAATTAAAACATACTTTAAATATTCACAGAATACAATATATCTGTTATGTGAATCAGCCATAAAACAAGCTTCTAAACTGATAAAGTCCACTGATTACTACTGTATCTACTTGATATGAGCCATCTGTCTGTAGGTATAGGGGAAAGAAACAACTGCTAATTCACTGTGTAATTGTATAAAATGTTGTTTATGAAAGGAAAACATGCCGAATTATGTCATGACAAAAGCAAATATGGACAAAAATTCACATTCAATATTTTATTATGAGTCTCCCATAGCTCTGTGATTTATTGAGCCACCCAAAAAGATCAAATTGGCATATACAAATTTACTCTGTCAACAATAAAAAGATAACTTAGACTAACTATGGTCTTTCCTTCATGGAGGTCTCATCTTATCCCCATGCCAAAGTTCTGTCATCTAGCACTTTAACTTAATAGAAAATTTTAATCAAATCTTGTATAGTTAAACTGACATATTTCATTACCTATCACATACTTTATGATTTGCTTAAATGAACCTTGTACATTTAATACTGGCTTATTGTGAGCAATTTAATACTGGCTTATTGTGAGCAATTTAATGCTGGCTTATTCTGAGCAATTTATTGCAGGCTTATTCTGAGCAATTTAATGCTGGCTTATTGTGGGTAATTTAATGCTGGCTTATTCTGAGTAATCTAATACTGACTTATTGTGAGCAATTTAATACTGGCTTATTGTGAGCAATTTAATGCTGGCTTATTGTGAGCAAGTTAATGCTGGCTTATTGTGAGCAATTTAATGCTGGCTTATTGTGAGCAATTTAATGCTGGCTTATTCTGAGCAATTTAATGCTGGCTTATTCTGAGCAATTTAATACTGGCTTATTCTGAGCAATTTAATGCTGGCTTATTCTGAGCAATTTAATGTTGGCTTATTCTGAGCAATTTAATACTGGCTTATTGTGAGCAATTTAATGCTGGCTTATTGTGAGCAATTTAACACTGGCTTATTGTGAGCAATTTAATGCTGGCTTATTGTGGGCAATTTAATAATGGCTTATTGTGAGCAATTTAATACTGGCTTATTGTAAGCAATTTAATAATGGCTTATTGTGAGCAATTTAATGCTGGTTTATTGTGAGCAATTTAATGCTGGCTTATTGTGAGCAATTTAATACTGGCTTATTTTGAGCAATTTAATGCTGGCTTATTGTGAGCAATTTAATACTGGCTTATTCTGAGCAATTTAATACTGGCTTATTGTGGGCAATTTAATAATGGCTTATTGCGAGCAATTTAATACTGGCTTATTGTAAGCAATTTAATGCTGGCTTATTGTGAGCAATTTAATAATGGCTTATTGTGAGCAATTTGATAATGGCTTATTGTAAGCAATTTAATGCTGGCTTATTGCAAGCAATTTAATGCTGGCTTATTGTGAGCAATTTAATGCTGGCTTATTGTGAGCAATTTAATGCTGGCTTATTCTGAGCAATTTAATACTGGCTTATTGTGAACAATTTAATGCTGGCTTATTGTGAGCAATTTAATACTGGCTTATTGTGAGCAATTTAATGCTGGCTTATTGTGGGCAATTTAATGCTGGCTTATTGTGAGCAGTTTAATGCTGGCTTATTCTGAGCAATTTAATACTGGCTTATTTTGAGCAATTTAATGCTGGCTTATTGTGAGCAATTTATTGCAGGCTTATTCTGAGCAATTTAATGCTGGCTTATTGTGGGCAATTTAATGCTGGCTTATTGTAAGCAATTTAACACTGGCTTATTGTGAGCAGTTTAATACTGGCTTATTGTGAGCAGTTTAATGCTGGCTTATTATGAGCAATTTATTGCAGGCTTATTGTGAGTAATTTAATACTGGCTTATTGTGACCAATTTAATACTGGCTTATTGTGAGCAATTTAATACTGGCTTATTGTGAGCAATTTAATGCTGGCTTATTCTGAGCAATTTAATACTGGCTTATTGTGAGCAATTTAATGCTGGCTTATTGTGAGCAATTTAATACTGGCTTATTGTGAGCAATTTAATGCTGGCTTATTCTGAGCAATTTAATGCTGTCTTATTGTGAGTAATTCAATGCTGGCTTATTGTGGGCAATTTAATGCTGGCTTATTGTGAGCAATTTAATACTGGCTTATTGTGAGCAATTTAATGCTGGCTTATTGTAAGCAATTTAATACTGGCTTATTTTGAGCAATTTAATGCTGGCTTATTCTGAGCAATTTAATGCTGTCTTATTGTGAGCAATTAAATCCTGGCTTATTGTGGGCAATTTAATGCTGGCTTATTGTGAGCAATTTAATACTGGCTTATTGTGAGCAATTTAATGCTGGCTTATTGTGAACAATTTATTGCAGGCTTATTCTGAGTAATTTAATACTGGCTTATTGTGAGCAATTTAATACTGGCTTATTGTGAGCAATTTAATGCTGGCTTATTGTGAGCAATTTAATGCTGGCTTATTGTGGGCAATTTAATGCTGGCTTATTGTGAGCAATTTAATACTGGCTTATTGTGAGCAATTTAATAATGGCTTATTGTGAACAATTTATTGCAGGCTTATTCTGAGTAATTTAATACTGGCTTATTGTGAGCAATTTAATACTGGCTTATTGTGAGCAATTTAATGCTGGCTTATTGTGGGCAATTTAATGCTGGCTTATTGTGGGCAATTTAATACTGGCTTATTGTAAGCAGCCCAAATCTTTGACATTTCTATCCTAAGAGAGTAACTAAGTCTACTGAGTAACCATCAATCTATCTATCACCTTCAGTGCAATTTTGTTCCCTGGATGGTGCATACATTCATAATGGTAATTTGCATGAGGAAGGAACTCAAGAATAATCTTTCATGGAATTGGCATAATTCTGATTATGTTCTGAATGCAAGATTTATTCTAATTTTCCCTTCTTTGATTCCTCAGTACCTCCCCCCTCCTTTTGTTTGTGTGTGTGGTGAGTGTGTTATATTATGTGTGATATATTGGCTACTTGTTGTCTAGATACACACTATGTGTGGGAGTACAAACTGATGTAATTCTTCTTTTTAAATCCCCTGCTGTAAACAGACTGCCATCTACACTTAAATATAAGTCAAGCCAAACTGCAAACAACAAAGATCCTGCTCTGCCAAAGCATAATGCACCTGCAGATCATGGTATATGTTGTTTGTCCACTGATTATTCCTAACAGTAAAGAAAACATTATGGGATGGTAGATCTGGGTCTGTGCGGTTTGCTGTTGGACTCATAATTGAGTATATATGGTAGATACTTTCAAAAACTGCACAGATCCAGATCTACCATTGCAAATGCACTGGCAGATATGGGTATATGCAGTTTTTAAGGAATAATCAGCCAAATAAAACCCTTGATCAGGAGACACATTATGTGATGGCAGACCAGGGTCTATGTTGCTTGCAGTTGGACTCACCTTACAAGTGTGTGTGTGTATATATGTATGTGTGTGTGTGTGTATGTATATATATATATATATATATATATATATATATATATATATATATATATATATATATATATATATATATATATATATATATATATATATATATATATATATATATATATATATATATATATATATATATATATATATATATATATATATAAACATACACATACATATTGGTAGAGAGCTCAAGGCAGCATCTTTTGTTTTGTTGAATATGACATTTTCCTAACATTTTATAAGGGTGATCGAAATTTCAAGTATTCAGTTCTGCATTAAAAAAAAACAACTTCTTTTTCAAACTGTAATTGATATGTATTTCTGATTCCTTTAACTCTATGATGCAGTTACTGGTATCGCATAATTACGTTCCTTTATAACCCACAGGTATTCAACACTTTAATTTTATAATATATATGCCATTTCATTGAAATGAATCCACTGAAATATATTTTACCATTTGACCCATACATGGTGCTTTAAGAAGTAGATTACATTTTGGAATGTAAATATTGGTGCAATTATATATTTGTATATTCAATAATGGAATCATTGTACTACTCTGTCAGAGTCTGGCATTAAGTGATTATATCAATATTAACCATCAGTGTGTTCCCATACCAGATCCAACATACCTGATTTGTCTGCTTACTTGTTCTTTGTATTAGTTTGATTATGGTCAAATGTATTATTGGTCTAGAGCCTGATTAGTACACAGATAAACTGGTACAGATTGATATTCCCTGTAACGACAACGACCAGTAATCATTTTTAACCATATTTATTTAATAAGAAATTATAACATTCCAACAAACACTCAGCTCATCATCAAAAATTGTGTTCAATAACTGGAACATGAGTCCCTTGAGGGGACTGAAGCTATAGTGGGCACAAAAAATAATTCCAGTAATTCAACATAAGACTGTTCTGTCCTTTAAATGTGGCAAGTTGAAACCATCTTCAACAAAATTTTCAAATTAACTGCTGTGGTAGACAGTGGAGGAGCAACAATAATATTTTCAAAATTGATGCCATGCTGGCCATATTTGATATCAGACTGGCACTATCTCTATTTAGTTCCTACTTGACATCGTCAGTGTTTTGGAAAAGCGGATTGTTACTATAACGAATCAGCTATGATATTATTAGCACAATGTCAATATGTCCAACCATCTTGGAGAAATAGTGATAACAGGAGGTTCAAGATGGCCACTGTGACAACCATATTGGAAGTCAGACCAGCACAATTTTCATTTATGACCAACTAAACATAAGAAGTTGTTTAGTAAAAAAAAATGTTTATACAACTATCCATTCAGCAAGATTATCAATACCAAGATTTTCAAGAAAGCCACTGAATACCAATAGTGGACATCAGATCAGCATAATTTCATTTACAACCCAATAGACATCATACATAGTCTTTCACTGAAAACCCCATGTTGATATGACCATCTGTCCAGTAGCAATAACAAGATTTTTAAGATGGCTGCCATCAGGGCCATATTGAGCACCATTTTCATTTAGGCCCAACTAGACACTGTAAGAAGTCTTTTCTTGAAAATCCCATCTTGACATCTCAATCCATTCAGGAGTAGTAGCATTAACAAAAGAATTTAAAGATAGCCATGTTTGATGCCATAAGGGATATCCAAGCAGTACTATTTTCATTTTGGACTAATATCCAAGCAGTACTATTTTCGTTTTGGACTAATATCCAAGCAGTACTATTTTCATTTTGGACTAATATCCAAGCAGTACTATTTTCATTTTGGACTAATATCAAAGCAGTACTATTTTCATTCTGGACTAATATCCAAGCAGTACTATTTTCATTTTGGACTAATATCCAAGCAGTACTATTTTCATTTTGGACTAATATCCAAGCAGTACTATTTTCATTTTGGACTAATATCCAAGCAGTACTATTTTCATTTTGGACTAATATCCAAGCAGTACTATTTTCATTCTGGACTTAAACTTAACCATGGGTTGAATGTGTGTGTAAAGTTTCAAGGCAATCCTTTAAGTATTGTAAGAGATTTAGCAATAACAAATTTGTGCTAATGAAGCAAATAATGATGGACAATAGACCGTCCTCTTCTGGTTCACAGAGCTAAAACTGGATCACATGACTCAAAATTGCTGTCAATACCCAGCCCTATATCAGCCTCATGCTTGTAACTCTTACTTTTGATAATGGCTCACAACCCACTACAATGATGAATGGTGGATAAAACATCTCTTAGGCCAATTTCGAAAGCTCACTCTCAGTTTATCTCTGGTTTAATGAATGGGTAAAACTGATCTCTGACCTATCATTGCAAATCACCATAATTGACTACATTAATTAAACTGCCAGCAATATTTCATGCCCCAGCACAAATTTGGACCTGGTATACAGTGATATATATATGTCCCTGCTAAGATCACTGAGGATGGAATGCATATTCCTGCCATGTACATTTTAGTGTAATATTTTATTTTATTCTTCCTTGGAATGATGAGAAGTCTTTCATATTAAAGTTCTGTGATGAAAATAAATATATCATATGCCTATGATGTTATCATTTGTGAAACAAACACTGCCACAATTAATTTTCTATGATCACGCTCTGCCTGTGTTGTACCCTTGTGTTGAATAGATTGCTGTTGTAAAGGTAATGAATTAAAATTACAAATACATAACAAAATTGTAGTAGTTGATTACAATTGCAATTACTCCATCACACTGAAGTAATCAATTACAATTACCTCTTTTATGTATGTAATTAAAGTACAATCCAATTACTTCTGTCACAACTAAATAGACTACACTATGGGTACCATGTAACCAGGAAATGTACCATAGAGTATTGACAGGTAACTTTGTATCATTTATATTATGCAAACTCTAGATAATTCTTGGGGAAAATGTACACTTACCATTACAATGAACCAGGTTCTTGTAGGTTACTTGGTGCACTGTACTGTTAAGTTCAGTTTCAAGAGTTTCATCAAGCCTAAATTTATTTTTCTCTCTCATTCAAGATTTATGCATATTTTGTCCATTATGAATGAGAGAGAGAGAGAGAGAGAGAGAGAGGAGAAAAAATGAAACAGAAAGAATTGCACTGAAATTGTGTACTCTATTAAATTCATTTAGAAAACAGGGATTATTAATATTTTTACTGTTGTTTTCTTATATATATATATATATATATATATATATATATATATATATATATATATATATATATATATATATATATATATATATATATATATATATATATATATATACATACATACATACATACATACATACATACATACATACATACATACAGATGTGTGTCTGTGTTAATGTGTGTGTGTGTGTGTGTGTGTGTTTTTATATATATATGTTGCTTAGTATGAGGGCTTCAGTTACTGGTGTCAGCTTCTTTATATAAGGTTATTAGTACTAGTAGTAGTATTTTGTTGTTGTTATTACTACTATTATTATTATTATTATTATTATTATTATTATTATTATTATTATGCACCAAAATATGCCACACTGAATCAAATGCTAGATACAGTACATAAATATAAAAGGGTGTTTTATAACATTAGGTGGATTACCAAATTGCATAACAGTAAATCACAGACAACCAAAGGAATTTTGCACTAAGTGAAAACATCAGTTGACTACATACTTGATAATTTTACACCCACACACTAAATTTATCCTCTTTTTGTCCTGTTTCACATCTAATATGAAACAGAGCATTCATAGATTATACCAAAAGACTTGACCACAAGTGGTAACAGCAAAAACTGATTTGAGTGACCTATGCTATGAGCAACTACATGTATTATGAAAAATATCATAAACAAATTCATTTTATTACAGAAATGCAGAGCAATGATTTCAATGCAAAATATGTTTTCACACTGCTATGAAAAACTGCATCACAAAACCAGACACAAATCACTACTGACCTAAATCCTTTGCAATCATGATCACTGATGAAAATCTGCAGGTGGACTACAGACTGTTCTGAACCAATATAAAAAATAACAGTCCCTCAAAGAGACCAATGCTCTACTGGCAGGAATTAAACATAAACCCTTTTTTTCTTTCTTACTGCTGGGTGATGAGTGTTGCAACCATCAGATATTATTTTTAGCAATAATGAGATCGTCAAATTAGTCACTGTGGCAGCCATTCTGGAATAAAGATGGTGAAAACCAATTGTTGATAAGACTTTCCATTAAAAATGAGCACCCATGACAAGATTTTCAAGATGGTTGAAATGGTGGACATCAGCTCTGCATCATTTTCATTCAGGATCAACCAGAGATCATCATATCCTTCAGCGAAAACCCACATTAATAAGACTTCATGTTCATCAGGAATATTGATAACAAAATATTGGATGTCAAATTGAAACAATTTTCATTTAGGACCAAGGACTAGCAATAATACAATTTTTAAGATGGTCCCTATATAGGCCATATTGGATGTCCAAGTGGCACCATTTTCTTTTAATACAACTCTTCTGGTGAAAATGCCAAATCAATACAACTTTTCATCAGAAGGAATAGCAATAACAATATTTTCAAGATGTCACCACATCGGATGTCAAAATGAAACCATGCATTTTCATTTGGACCAATTACACATCATAAGTCAACTTTTAGTGAAAACCTCAAGTTGATATGACCATCCATTCAGGAAGGGTAGCAATGACAATATTTTCAAGATGGCTTACATGGTGGCCATATTGTGTGTTTTCAGCACTGCAATGCATAAATGCATCACATCAAAATTCTTAAAACATAATGATAAAATATATGTTATGTAAAAGAAGAATAAATGAACAAATGAAATGATTTGATATCGGATGGTAGCATATAAAACACAACTACATTATAGTTGCAGATGGAAGTCTTCATGAAACTGATATACCAATTTAGTCTGAGTATGTTTGCAACACTTGAATCAGACTGATAGACCAATTTAGTCAGTATGTTTGCAACACTTGAATCAGACTGATATCCCAACTTAGTATGTTTGCAACACTTGAATCAGACTGATATACCAATTTAGTCTGAGTATGTTTGCAACACTTGGATCAGACTGATATCGCAATTTAGTCAGTATGTTTGCAACACTTGAATCAGACTGATATACCAATTTAGTCAGTATGTTTGCAACACTTGAATCAGACTGATATACCAATTTAGTCAGTATGTTTGCAACACTTGAATCAGACTCCAACAGAAATACAAGGCTGTTTTGAATTATCGTCATTTTGACAGAAGCTTGACAAAAAGGCATTTTGCAATGATGTTTCACAGATCATGGCAATAGGAATTTGTCATCTATCAAGTCTGGGTAAAAATGAAAGAAAATTTTGATTTGGTTCGATTCCCTCATATCTACCAATTGCAACCCCTAGAATATAGTGACCAAAGAAAAGACATCACAGTGATTTTTTTTGTTGTAGTGATTTTGGTTTTTCACAATATGCTGGTAGCTTGTGAAGCTAATCTGGTTTCTGAAGAAACCATATGTTTGTAGTTTATTAAATTATTCAGTAATTGAATGGGTTGCAAGATTATGAATTTTTCAATGAAAGGTTATCTATTAGTATTGACATTTTCGGCACTTCTATTTATAATATCAATGTTTAGGAGAATAGTGGTGAAAATATGCAATATTGTTTAGTAAAAACAAAACCCAAACATCACATTATGTCATAGGTTTTTCAGAGTAGTCATGGGCAGACACAAATTAAAACTCGCGTGTAAACTTTTGCGATAACAATGTCAGTATTAATAAGAAGAAATTCAAGTTCAATTATTATATCCTCCAATATTATATGTTCATTCGATATGGATTTCACAACTATAATAAGGGTGGAATTGCACAATGTTTATCCCAGTTGACAGATTTGGATATTATTTTTAAGACTGTAGATATAAAAGAACATTTCTTCGTGTAATATTTAGTTTTATTAGTGCTGAAAATATGAAATCCCAATTATGATTATTACTTCTTTCATGAACATGGTAAAGATTGTTTCTTTATCTGTTATGAAAACCCAGTAAAACCCTGATAATGTCATAATGAGATAATAATATTATATAATATATATAAAACATGTTGATGATACTTCATTCAGAAGGAACAAGAAGATTTTCAAGATGTACAAGCTGCACCATTTGCAATTAGAAGTGTTCTAGTAAAACCCCAATGGCAATATTACCACGATGATCTATTTCACTGTCAAGGCTACAAGAAACCATTATAAAGTGTTCTGGTAAAACCCCAAAACCCCAATGGCAATATTACTTTTTATTCAAAAGAGTAATTTTAACAAAATGCTCAAGATGGCTGCTGCAACATTGGTCATCAGATCAACCTCATTTTCATTTGACCAACTAGACATCGTGAGAAGTCTTTTAATGAAAACCCATGTTGATGTGGAGCCTATTCAGGAGAAGTAGCAATAACAAGGGTTTCAAAATGGCCACTGTGGCAGACATACTGGACAACAGATTGGCACCATTTTGATTTAGAACCAACTAGACATTACAAGAAGTCGTCTGGTGAAAACTCCATGTCAATATGACTTTCTGTTTAGGAGATTAGTAGCTATAACATTTTCAAGATGGCTTTTGTGGTAGCCATAATGTACATCATATCATTACCATTATCATTTAGGACCAACAAGACATCAGAAGAAGTCTTTTAGTGAAAATGTCATGTTGATATATCAATCCAATCATAAAGAGTAGTGATAACACGATTTTCAAGGACCAACTATACCTTAGGATGAATGTGTGTTTAAAGTTTCATGGCAATCCTCCATGTACATGTAGTTTGGGGCAAGTAGTGATTGCAAACTTGTGCTAACATATGGACAATGGACAAACATTGGATGAAAAGTGAAGGACAACAGACCATCTCATAAGCTCTCCTGGCCTATGACAAGAAGGACTAAAAATGGTACTTCTTTGGAAACAGGCCCAATTATAGGCCCATGACAAGAAGGACTAAAAATGGTACTTCTTTGGAAACAGGCCCAATTATAGGCCCATGACAAGAAGGACTAAAAATGGTACTTCTTTGGAAACAGGACCAATTATAGGCCCATGACAAGAAGGACTAAAAATGGTACTTCTTTGGAAACAGGACCAATTATAGGCCCATGACAAGAAGGACTAAAAATGGTACTTCTTTGGAAACAGGCCCAATTATAGGCCCATGACAAGAAGGACTAAAAATGGTACTTCTTTGGAAACAGGCCCAATTATAGGCCCATGACAAGAAGGACTAAAAATGGTACTTCTTTGGAAACAGGACCAATTATAGGCCCATGACAAGAAGGACTAAAAATGGTACTTCTTTGGAAACAGGCCCAATTATAGGCCCATGACAAGAAGGACTAAAAATGGTACTTCTTTGGAAACAGGACCAATTATAGGCCCATGACAAGAAGGACTAAAAATGGTACTTCTTTGGAAACAGGACCAATTATAGGCCCATGACAAGAAGGACTAAAAATGGTACTTCTTTGGAAACAGGACCAATTATAGGCCCATGACAAGAAGGACTAAAAATGGTACTTCTTTGGAAACAGGACCAATTATAGGCCCATGACAAGAAGGACTAAAAATGGTACTTCTTTGGAAACAGGCCCAATTATAGGCCCATGCAAAACTTCAAACCCCTCAACAACAACAAAAATCACTCTGATGTGGTCAGGTTTGGAATCAGTAAATTGTAAGGTAAAGAAATCAATTATTTATAGTAGCTATTTTCATCAGTTCACTTATTATCAACAACACCAATTATCCATATCTACCTAATACCTGGATAACAAATAGATGTCTTCTACAAGTATATGTCAGGCTGCATTTTTCACATGTGGAGAAAACAAGTCAACCAATCCTGGAGTTTTGGATAAGGAGGGAGTGCAATACATTTAGATCAATTTAAATATTTACAATAATTTTAATTAATATAAAAATTACATTATACCTTAATTATTTTCATTGTTTATAACTGAGTCTGATTTTACATACATGTCTAGGTTTTTTATTCGGACCATGATCAGCTCCATGGATAGCCAACCTGCTCACGATTCAGAACAAGTATGTATTATTGGCAGCCATTTTATTTTAAAGGGACAGTAGGTTAAAATAAGTGACATCAAATATCTACCAGTCCTACAAAAAAAAATGATAGCAAAGCAGACATAGTTACCTAAATGAAGATAATTTTGGATAAATATTTCTTTATTTGTGAATTAAATGGTTGAGCATACTGGGGAGCCATCTTCCCTTGGAAAATATAATCATTGTCCTAGTCCACTGATCATTATGTAAAGCCATAGTATCAGACTAGCTTTGTTTTACCTTTCAAAATGATGCAGGTGTATTATGTTGAATTCACGTACTTTAGTAATGACCTTCTGATTATCATTGGAATAATCAGGAATCACAAAAGAGATACAAGAACTTGGAGTGTCAACTCACGTTTTCCACAGTTAAGTCTCATTTTGAGAGTTGCAAGCCTGGACTGAATTCAGAATGCTGCCATTGGCTAGTCCAGGGACTATATGAATTCTATTTATTATTCCACTGCTCAGATATGCTGAACATTGACCAGAAAAACAATGTAACATTGATTAAACAAATTATGCTTTGTAATCCTTATTTTGTTATTTGTCTGAATAAATAATTTTCTTGGGTTCTTGATCATAACCTGACTTCTACCAGAAAGAAATAACTGTCCATGTAAAGCCAACAAAGGATTTGTGATGGATCCATTTTGACTTAAGCAAATTTAACCCAGGTCATATTTTTCCCATTTATCTTGTGCCAGACCTGGTTCTTGTCCCACACTACAAACATTCTGGTAACACAGGTAAAAGTTTTATCAACTCAAATGTCACTCTACTTTAATGGAAATGAGCCTGTAGTCCAAATCCAATAATTTTGGGCTGGCAAGTTGAGTCTGCTTTCAAATACTCAGGCAATATTAATCCCAATGGTCAAATTTAAATACTTGGCCCAGTAACTATATAAAGACCAGGAACCAGTCAAAATGACAAGTACTTGGTACTCCCGGAAACAAGTACCTACAATACAGATCCAATCTTCTGAGGAGGCTGCTAAGATTCCATGATTCTGTTTTGCCTCTAGCAGTTGCAAATTATTATAATGGTATACTATTACTCTGCAATAGTTATGTTAGTCATAAATATTCCTATTTACATTCTAAATAAAGGTTCCTCAAAGGGACTGATGCACTGCTGACCACAAAGAACTTCCTGGAAGTCAAGACAAGATCAAATTATCTTTATTTTACCTCAGGAGTTTTGACACAATCTCTGAGGAGGCTGCTAAGATTCCAGATGCCACATCTTCAAAAAAAAGCATTAGGGCTAATATCAATCCAGAAAGAAAGCAAGGAAAATTTAGCTGGTAAGTTAAAAATATTACCTATTAAAGACCGAATCTGTTTGAGAAAAGCCAAATTAATATACAGGATATCCAATAATAGTGTTCCAGAATATTTACAATCACTATTCCAGTATAGACTACCTGGTAATACTCCCCACCTGCGATCCATGTCTACCAAACAGTATAAAATTCCCAAACCAAATAAGGAGTTATTTAAAAAAGTTTCCAATACTCTGGAACTCTGCTCTGGAATAGTATTCCAGTTGAGATTCAAAATGCCCACTCTATTTCCTTCTTCCAAACCCAATATATCCAGTGGCTTCAGAGATGCAGCTAAATTAAATAAATTCTTTTGTATCATAGGGCCTCAAGGTAGATTAGTTCTTAGCTAATTGTGTTACCCTCTTTAAATAAGGCCATTATTATTATTATTATTAATGTTATTATTATTATTATTATTATTATTATTGTTAATGTTGTTGTTGTTATTATTATTATTAATGTTATTATTATTATTATTATTATTATTATTATTAATGTTATTATTATTATTATTAATGTTATTATTATTATTATTATTATTAATGTTATTATTATTATTATTATTATTATTATTATTATTATTATTAATGTTGTTATTATTATTATTATTATTATTAATTTTGTTGTTATTATTATTATTATTATTATTATTATTATTATTATTAATGTTGTTGTTATTATTATTATTATTATTATTATTATTATTATTATTATTATTATTATTATTACACAGCAGACATCATAGCGATATGACCAAACATGTTGAAGCTATGTTAAAAATCCTCAGCAAGAACAAACAAGCTAAATATTGACAAGGGTTGAAACAGTATGGCTGTGCCAAATATCAATAAGTATCTCAATACATAACCTTCAACATGATATGTTGTCAACACACATATCAACTGTAATAGGTTTGTCAATGGTATGGTGGTGCCATTTCATATACTTGTTGACATATTAGTCATATTCCAAGTATGAAAACTGCAAACAGACTTAGACTTATCATCTGTTCATCCATTCTCATCCTTGACAAGACAAGAAAAATACTTCCAAATAGACTAATTGCTAGCCTTTCTAATTCAACCTTTTATGCCATGTCAGGCTGTTCCATTTGACTTGATGCAGGATTCATCTAGGTCACTATGCTTTGATATGCATTGTATGAATGCTTTAAAAACTTTTCATCACAAATTGTATGTTTTACTTATATCTACAAGGTATTATGGTGTCATCTCCAAAACAAAAGAAATAGTGCAATTTCCTTGTGCAAGGAAAATGTTATTTATATTGGTCCAGGTGTGGGAGGCAGAGATGACTAACAACTGAATCTCTCACACTGTACTTCCTGCAGTTTGAAACAATTGCGATGACCAGAGGTACTCATTTATGTTGATGAGAAAGGAAAACTACTGCCAATACCCACTCCCCATCTACAAAATTAATACAAAGTAACTAATACATGCAGTTCCAATTTCTACACACTCACCGATTCCATGCTAATATTTCTAGGATTTCTTCTACATCAGCAAGTCAAATGATTATTACAGTCACTTTAATGTGAAGCTTCTCTGCTGCTTTGTAGCTACATGGACTAAGTTTGGATGCCTCCATGTCTGGTGTGTCATGCAGTGAATAAATTACTTTCATGCAGTTTTGATACCTTGGACTTGAACAAACAATAACCAGAAATGAATGTAGCATATTGGCATACCAGAAGTGTAGGCCTCCAGATTGGTCCAAATAGACACAGTATAAGCCTCCAGATTGGTCCAAATAGATACAGTACAAGGCAACAAAAACTTTGCATAAAAGTGGCTATTAAATGATTAGTACAGTAAGTAAATCATACAGGGGGAACAAGTTTAGAATGTCTCCTTTATGGTGGAACAAGTTATCAGTGGTGGAACATGCTGACAGGATAATAAAAACGAGCATGGTTTTGTTGGGGGTGGTGGTGTGGAGGCAGATTTTGAACCATGCAAGTGAATCACCTTCTGTAAATTTGTAGAAAGGGAATGGGTGTTGTCAATAATTTTTCTTTGTTCTGACAGAGAGTAATGTCTTTTTCCCACAATGGTTCTTTTATGAATTCTCAATTTAAAAAATACAAAGGCAAATGGCTAATGATTATTCATGGCTGATAAGTTTTGAAGTCATTTCTACATGGTATGCATGTTTTATTTATCTGTTCTTGTATGCATATGTGTATCGATATGGCAAAATTATTGATACATTCATCTGACCCGTAATGATGAGAATACATAACTGATCAGGCAGATTGATTGACTAGTTAATTAAAAGAAATTCATTATCTTTTTCACATTCATCAGATAATATCACCTGACTAAGAGCAACCTTGCACAGTTCAAACAAGCATGAGAAGAACTGGAATGACTCACCATTAAAAGTTAAAACTAAATGCCCAGTACAAGCCTTTTACCATTTTGACCACCATTAAAAGTATAAACTAAATGCCCAGTACAAGCCTTTTACCATTTTTACCAATTTTTCTTAATTATATATGCTTTGTAAGGGTAAGACTACATTTCTTTTAATGCTATTCATGCACTAAAGATGGTATTAATTTCTGTGAGGTAGTTTTGCACATAAAACCTTACACTTGTCAAAATTTTCTTCATACTCTACAAAAATAGCGTATTAAATCAAATTCAATTATATTTCAAGAATGTGTTGACCATGAAATCTTGATCACTTGGATGATTTTGGTTTTCCATATGATTGACCATCACTTCTGACAGACCATCACTTTTGACCGACCATCACATTTGACCGACCATCACATTTGACAGACCATCACATTTGACTGACCATCACTTTTGACCGACCATCACATTTGACAGACCATCACATCTGAATGACCATCACTTTTGACCGACCATCACTTTTGACAGACCATCACATTTGACAGATCATCACATTTGACAGACCATCACTTTTGACCGACCATCACTTTTGACCGACCATCACTTTTGTCCAAGACTGAATAGCATTTATGCCGAGATGTTTTCTGTCAAAGTTAGTGAAATTTAGTTTATCAGTTCTTGTTACGTAAAGTTCTCTTTTTTTTTTCCTATTTTTTTAGTAATGGCAGCCATATTGGATGACATAATGGCATCACACACACAAATCTGAAAGGTTTTAAAGGTAGACCTGAATGCAGTATACCACAATCGGGAATCTTAATCTATTAAATATTTTCATGTACTCTGTGAAGCTTGGCTCACATTTATTCCCAGGATCAGGATATATTGCTATACCAAAACACAACCTCTCTGGAACAGCAGAGCAACTTGTTGTAAACAGCCCCATATGCTTGCCTGAGCTTGTGATGTCATTGGGGCAATTTTGCACATAAAGCACAACAGTCAGTGACAGTAGCAATAAAACTTGCTTCGTCATTTTCCCCAACATTGCTTAACTGATTGTGGACTTTGTAGCTTTGTTGGTTTAATGCCATAGACTATATATACATGGCAGCCAATATATTTGGTGGAGTAAGAACCTGGCCTTATCCCGTGAACTATTGGCAAGCTTTCTCACATACCCACATTGGCCGAGTCAAGACTCTAAACCATGCAGACAGAAGTAAGCTGCAAGTGATCTGTAAAGGTAGACCACTCTGAAACCCAGGGTTCCATTTAAATTATGAGTATATTTCCATTAAGGATGGCTGACACCAAACTTTATTTTCTTTAACACATTAACTCTAGCGATGAGTTAACGTGGCAGGAGGTATTAGCCTACTGCTGAGCTCTGTAGTGTCATGGTCATGCATGATACACTAAAGTGTGTGGTATTATAGAAAGGCAGACAGATGTAGCTCTACAATAATACAAAATATTCTGGAATTTCTAGTTGTACTACAAAATACAGAGGGAAAAACCTCAATTTTTGGAATTTATTTTTTTCTATCCATAATTGGCCTGTGGTTGGAATCCGATTTTGTGTCCAGATTTTAGACTCTTTGCTCTCAGCTCTAAGGCAAACCAGTATGAACAGCAAACATACAGATGAGCCATTGCAAAAAATAAGATAAGATGGGCATTTGGAATAAAGAGTGGTCTCGATACAAAAATAATGGGTCCATTTAGCAACAACAAAAAAAAGAACTCCAACTTTTACCCTTCTGCTCATGCGCAAGCCAAATAGCCAACGAAAAACGATGTTTCTAACACAACTACACAGTATGTTATTGAAAGATCACCTGGGATTGGGTGTTTTTAGATGTACATGTATTCAGAAATAGCTTTCAAAATGTGTTTCCTACTCGAATTTCAGGCGAAAATGACAAAAACCTCCAGGGGTTAATGTGTTTAAAAGTTTTGCTTATGCCTATGCTAATCTTCCCATTATCATTAAAATAGGACGATTTATGTATTTTTTAATTATTTTCTTCATGAAAAAGATGTGTGCAAACCATTTTGTACAATATTAATAACCAGACAACAAATACATCAAGCTGTTCAAACAATAATAATAACCAGATACCAAATACATTAAACCTTTTGTACAATAGCATCAAACCTTTTGTACAATAGTAAAAAGCCAGATACCAAAAACATCAAAATCTTTTGTACAACAGTACTAACCAGATACCAAATACATCAAAACTTTTTTACAATAGTAATAGCAAGACTTCAAATAATTCCTAATCTTCTGTAGAATAATAATAACCTGATACCAAATACATCAAACCGTTTGTACAATAGTACCAACCAGATACCGATAGTAATAGAGAGACACAAAACAAATCAAACCATTTGTACAATAGTAAACCCCAACTTATCAAATACATCAAACCTTTTGCACAATAGTAATAGAGAGATACCAAATACATTCAACTGTTTGAACAATAGTAGACCCCAAGATACCAAATACATCAAACCTTTTGTACAATAATAATGCAGTATAGAGAGATACCAAATACAGTATATCACACTGTTTGTACAACAGTAAACCCAAAGATACCAAGTGCATCAAACCTTTTAATAGTAATAGAGATTACCAAATACTTCAAACCTTTTGTACAATAGTAATAGCCAGATACTAAATACATCAAATCTTTTGTACAACAATAATAGACAGATACCAAATAATCAAACCTTTTGTACAATAGTAATAGATACTAAATACATGTATCACAATTCTACATATAGGTCTCTCTCTCTCTAACAGGATTGTGATTATTTAGTAAATTGTATTTAAAGTTTTCTTTAAGCTAATAATAAAATCTATATTTTAAATTTTATTTTCATAATGTTGACATTGCTTTTATGCCCCATAATTTAAACCTTCTCTTTCACAATATTGTACCCACCTTCTCTGGTTATAAACACAGTTGGTAAATAAATATCTGAAAAGCCATTTTGCCAGGACACTTTCTGTCAATATGGTCGGATTATTCCAATCAATTTATGAGAAGAATTTTTTATGTTTTTAGTAACAGTGACATCATTTCTATAATCCTGAATGCCCCTATGTAAGGATGATTCCTGTTAAAAATAATTTCAAATTTTGTTCAGAAATTGTTGGAAAGAAATTTGTTAACATTTTTTAATCTTTTATAATATTTGGCCATATTTGATTGCAGATCAGCATAAAGCTGAAGAAATATTAAATACTTTATGCCAGGATGCTTCCTGTCAAATTCAGTCAAATTCAGTCAAATTCAATTCATCAGTTTTTTTAACTGTTTTTTTTCTATCTTTAGTAATGACGGTCATATTGGATGATGGCTCTGCATTCAATGAATAAAAATTCAAAGACCTTTATGCCAGAATACTCCATGTATAATCATCTACAAATTTGTCAAGATGTTTCTGAGATGAAGTTGCAAAAAGAAAAACAATACAAACTGTTGACGCATGACAACACACAGTAGATGAATACTGTACCTTAAGTTCACTTGGCATTATGCCCAGTGAGCTACAAATGGAAACTGTACCAGATTACCAAGAGAAGAAATCAATCATATTTGACAACTTGTAACAAAATTTAACCATTCTAGTTTTTAACAAGGGATATATAACATACAATATATGACTGAGGACTTCTACAGAAAATAGAACACTGCAAATCAGATCTGTTTAACTCCTTCAAAAGAAAAATGGTAAATACAAGACACATAACTATAACATAATTACCATAAACACCACAGTATACATCCACCCTGTTTTAACAGTCCAATATGTGGATCACTGAAACTTCTGTGCTCAAACTACTTTTTCTTTCAGTCACAGTGACACTGATTTTTAACTGTTTTCTCCTAAAATCAATAGATTTTTTTTCTGACCCAAAGCGTATGTCATCCATAATATTTGGTCCATGATTAATTTTATTTTGTAGAAACCATTGTTCTTTCTTCACTCACCATGACCTTGTCCTTTCACCCTTTGACCTTCTTCCTGCCATCAACTGTTAAATGCCATTCATCATTTTTGCACTACCTGCTCAATCTTCTCACTTTGGATACAATTTTAAATACACAGTGGGTCTAATTCAGATCATGACAGTATAGTTCATTTGTAATATTACTTAACACTTCACTATGACAAGTAAATGACAAAAGTAACAAGTGATATGTCAAATATAATAACAGCGCTGTTGGATTTGTGGTGTAATAAAATCATTGTACAATATACTGTAAAGAAACTATAGCCATCAAACAATAAATAAATGTCTTCTGACTGAATTATGTTCAATCATGCACTCAGGGCAAGTATTGAAATTGGCCACATGTCTCAAATTCTTGTAAAAAATAAATACAAAAATCCTTGTTGAAAAGGGCAAATTTAACTTGGGTTTTCAAACAAAGGTCAGTTTTCAGTCAAATCTTAAGGAATTCATTTTTTTAAAAGTAAGCATCAAAGGTTTTATTTTTAAGACATTCTGTGTGACTATATATTGCAAGCTGCAACAACACTGTCATTTACATGAACAAAGGTTCCTCAAAGGGGCTGAAACTATACCTACTCAAAACAATTTCCTGCAATCCAGTACTTTATATTTACTTCTGAGTACTAAAACCATCTCTGATATTCTTGAGAAACTCCAACATACCAAATTTAGTAACATACCTATTTTTTACGTTTTGATTTGATAAGTCACAAGACACCTGAAAGTGCCATACATAATTCAAAGTCATGGCAATTGACCTTGAACCTCAGATCACAGATGGAAGATTACTGAATTTCTCTCTATGTCAAGATATAACCACATGTTAAGTTTGGCTAAATCTGTGAGTAATATTTTGCGAAAAAATAGAACTATTTATGTGATATTCAATATATTTTTAGATATATCCATAACTGATAAAAATCTATTCATAACTATTTGTGTTATCTGGTGGCTAGATCTGCACCATTTTCATCATGGTGACCACACTGGATATCCAAGGTGCACCATTTTCATTTAGAACCAAACAGACATCATATGAAGTGCTTATGAGAAGACATTACATATATGTCAATACAACCATTCATTCCTCCAGAGTAGTGAAAACAAATTTCAAAATGACCATAGTGTTGTTAATAATGGGCATCAGAATGGCACCATTTTCTTTGAGGTCCCACAAGACATCATATGAAGTCTTTCAGTGTTATAAGTTCAGTGGTCAGAATACCAGACTTATGGCCAGATGATTGTAGGTTTGAATCCTACTACTGTATCATCGCTGATTTAGTACTGTTATGTGTCACTGGGCAAAGGCACTTTATGCAGACTGCTGGGCATATATTACTGGGCAAAGGCACTTTACACAGACTGCTGGACATATATTGCTGGGCAAAGGCACTTTACACAGACTGCTGGGCATATATTGCTGGGCAAAGGCACTTTACGCAGACTGCTGGGCATATATTGCTGGGCCATTAAAATGCCAGACAAAAACATTTTTAGTGCAAAACCCAAATAAATATGACCGTCTATTCTTGACCAGAAGCAATACAAAGATTTTCAGGATGGCTATCATGCAGGCCATATTGCATCTCCAAAGTACACAATTTTCATGCTGGGTCATATTGACCTTGGAATGATTGTGGCAATAGTTTAGGATGCACATCAATGACATAAATGGACGGAAGACCTGTACAGCTAATAAATCAAATCAATCTCAAACTTAATCCTGATCATTCCATTTTTAACACTGCCAGTGCATAGAAATATTGTTTACAATACAATGGCATCAATGGCATGTTTAAAGTCAATGGCATGTTTACAATCAATGGCATGTTTACAATACAATGGCATCATTGCTGGTGCATTTTGATTGACAACTGTGTTCCAGTCTTTCTCATTGTAGTGTACTATATGTAATCTTTGCTAATAAATTATTTTCTTGTGTGCAAATAATCGTGGATATAAAAATAATTACAGTTTTTCTAGATACCTTGAATTTGCAAAACTTAAAAGATATTTTTCAGTACTAAAAATGAAAACAACCTCCCAAACATTACCTCTTTACTGGAAACGTGATAGATAAAATTTAGAGGGTGTTAAAAGCTACAGATTGGCATATATTTATTGATACTAAAAGTGATCATCTTTTTCACATTTCTTCATCATGACTGAGTTTTCTGAAAGCCAGTTTATAAACTGGCATGAATGATTCTCAAGCCATTTGTTATACTGAATAGAAGAAAGAGTCTTTGATGTCAGAAATCTGCTGGAGTGTGATGTCCAGGTGCAGATTTCAGAAGAAAGGTAATGCTGTTTCTTGTACTAATGTTGTTGACAAATATTGCTACACATAATGGCAACAAATATTGCTACACATAATGTTGTTGACAACATTGCTACACAAAATACTGTTGACAATATTGCTACACATAATGGTGACAAATATTGTTACACACAATGTTGTTGACAATATTGCTAGACATAATGTTGTTGACAATATTGCTACACATAATGTTGTTGACAATAATGCTACACATAATGTTGGCAAATATTGTTACACATAATGTTGTTGACAATATTGCTACACATAATGTTGACAAATATTGTTACACATAATGTTGTTGACAATATTGCTACACATAATGTTGTTGACAATATTGCTACACATAATGTTGACAAACATTGCTACACATGGTATTGACAATATTGCTACACTTAATGTTGTTGACAAATATTCCTATAGATGATGCTGCTGACTAATATTGCAATACATAATGCTGTTGACAAATATTTCTACACATACTGTCATTGACAAAAAACACCTGTCCATACTGATTCTGTGTTGATTTCTGTTAGAAGGTAGTGGTTCCAAATGATTGCAATTGAGACGAGATGAGAGTTCCTCTTCATTTCCTACTTATGTAAAGTCTTCTAATGATAGTACCCTAAGGTCCCACAATCTATTTTTTTTCTTCAAATCAAACTACCTTAAGTTCCAATGCTTTACTTTTTTCAAATGAAATCACCCACAAGTCCAGCACTCTATTTTTATATATTAGTGCTATCACTCTCAATTTATTTACTGCTTATGCTACAATTTTGTTTCCATGGTAACATGAAAAATATTGAATATTGAAAATTCTAAGTACCAAAAGACACCTGTATGCACCTTGCTGGACAGGTGTACCAAGTTTGTTTGTAATATCTGTATCTTGAACAGCTGTGTTCCATAAGGAAAAGAGTTAATGGACATATAAACACAAAGACATATAATGATAAATATCCCTATGAATTACATCCCATGGAGATAAAAGAGGAGATGGAGTCAAACAAATCCCCCACTACACCAAAGTGTCTCTTAGGAGACAACATGACTTGTGCAAGATTTCACATTGAGTTAGTTCATATTTAAAACGTATACAGATATAGGCATCACAAACTTTGCTCCAGAAATTAAAGCACAAATGGTGGATGAGTGATGAACAGACAAAAACTGACAAAAAATGTAAAAATAATGAAACTGAACAAATATTAAAAGGCTCATCTATACCACTATTGGAATAAGTCTATCTATCATGTTTCAAGAGATAACGTGAACAGATTATGAGTTGTACTCCAAAAATAAATAAATGTTCAAAGACCAACACAGTAATTACTATATCCTCAGGCATTATGTTGAGGTGATAAAAATATTGATGAGAGAACTTTGAACATTCTATGCATGCTGGCATTTAAATTATTCAGGCCACTGTTACAGTATTGGTAAAAATAGTTCAATCTTATCTAGCTAATCAACGCAATAGCATCAGATAAACCAAACAATGTAATGATCAGATTTGAGTTTAAATGAATTTTTACATTTTATTTTCCAATTTGTAATAAATATTCAGATGATACATAAATGGAGGGCAAATTATCAAACAGTAAATTGGAAATATTTTTATGTTAAATCTTTGAGAATTTAGTAAATTAAGCATCTATGCAGCATATAATTTTCAAGAATTACGATCAGTTCAAGAATATATTATATAAATGTACTGATTCTAACATAATCTTTTACATAATTTAGTCCCTTTTTTCCTAAATTTTTATTCTTTTATGAATACTAAAAGTTTGAGATTTAGTGAATTTGACTTTTAGTCAATGAAAAACAAGACTTCCACATTAAGGAACTGAATACCTATCAATCAACATCATTTCATACCTAGGTAATTTCTGCTGCGAGACATCTCTGAAATGTCAATGTCACAGGATCCTGCTGGAATCTGAGTGATCTTGTTGTAGCCATACGTGAGGTGGGTTCGTGTAAAAATCCCTGAGATAATGCGACATGATTTGCTATTTTTGTAACATTCATCACATATGCCATGGCTCTGACCAATAATTCCTTCCAATCTCAGCAGCTGCAAAGAAAAATAAGATAAAACACAAACTTTTTGACAAGATAACAATGGATTAGGAAAATAATAAATATACCTTTTTATATTTCCATTAACTTTTTCTCATATTGATAGTGTCTGATAACTTGTAATTTGAGGAGCTGAAAATCTCAGATTACAAGCCAAATTTCATTCAATCATTTTGAAATCAACAGGTAAAATTAATTTGCCTATAATGGTCATGAAGTACCTAACAAAGTTTCTTTCAAAACCCAGCTCTAATGGTAAACAATTTCAATCAATTTCATGCAGGTGTAAGTATGCAATAACCTACAAAACTCGGAAGATGGGGTCTAGTTTGGGTGTTTGGTATTTTAGGGCACAATACATGAAGGTTATATCATGTTGTGACAAGAGTAAAGAGCCTTACTCAGGAACAGTATGATAGCCAACCAAGGCTGTTCCAATAATAATAATAATAATAATAATAATAATAATAATAATAATAACAACAATAATAATAATAATAATAATAATAATAATAATAATAATAATAATAATAATAATAATAATACATTACAAAAATAATAACTAAATTAATAATAATAATAATAATATAACATAAAAAAATAATAACTAAATTATTGACAATAATAATAAAAATAATAATAATAATAATAATAATAATAATAATAATAATAATAACAATTTTAAAGAGTGACAACTAGTTCAGTTTACTTTGTGGGCCTCCATTATTACATATTTAATAATAATAAGAATGAGGACTTTGTATAGTGCCTAATCTTTAGAAGCTCTAAGCATTTTACAACATTAGACAACACCTATAATATAAAAAACACATAATGATATGATTACAAAAACAAACACCATGAAATTAAAAAACATAAAAAGAACATGCTGAAAATATTTAAGGTAGGGAACATTATTAGGTCTTTAAGTTTGTTCTTGCAGTCGAAATAAGTGAGTTTTAAGAGCACTCTTGAATGGGATCACTGTGGCCTTGTGTCTAAGTTCAGTGGGCAATTCATTCCATATTGCTGGGCCCTGGTATGCAAAAGAACGCTGTCCATATGACTTTGTTTTCATACTTGGCATAATGAGTATACGATTGTCAGAAGAGGAGTGCAAGGATCTTGCTGGTGTGTACACAAGGGTGAGGTCAGAAAGGTATGTCAGTCAGTGAAACGTAGCACAGAGAACAAATTTTGTGTTTGATTCTGGATCGAATGGATAGCCAGTGCAGGGTACAGAGCAGCTGTTTGTACCATTTTTGTAAGTCTTTGGTATGACTCAGCCTGGAATCAAACCCATGTCCTCCAGCGTCCGAGGTGGATGCTCTAACTACTAGGCCACTGGATCAGTCCACCAGTGTCCTATGACAAATTGTCTTGGAAGAGGAACATGCTACTGTCCAATGCCTTATAAGGAACCATCTTGGGAGAGGAGTTTGCAACTGGCCAATGCCTTATGAGAAATTGTGTTGGTAGAGAAGTTTGGAACTGACCAGTGCCTTATGAGAAATTGTGTTGGTAGAGGAGTTTGGAACTGACCAGTGCCTTATGAGAAATTATCTTTGGAGGAGTTTGCACCTGACCAGTGCATAATGAAAAATTGTTTATACTGACCAGTGTATAATGATAAATTGTGTGGGCCAATAACTTTGCAACTAACTACTACCTGTGCAGACTTTCCTATTGTTTGGTTTGCCTCCTATTTATTATGGATAAAACAAACACCCCCACCACCACTAATTTAATATGACTTGAAGCTATGCAAAGATTTCCCAGGTAAACATCTGAATGTAGCCATATTCAATGTGATTCAAATCAAGTGGTCATTTAACAAAACTCTGTCACACATTCCACTTGATGGCTATTCAGTCACTGCTATTATAGCACCACAGATGACTGCACTTGTATGGTTCATGGTATATCTAATGGATTGTGGACAGAACACTTGATACTTGAAAAAATACTGGGTTATCTAATGGACTGTGGACAGAATACTTGAAATAATACTGGGTTATCTAATGGACTGTGGACAGAATACTTGAAATAATACTGGGTTATCTAATGGATTGTGGACAGAATACTTGAAATAATACTGGGTTATTTAATGGACTGTGGACAGAATACTTGAAATAATACTGGTTTATCTAATGGACTGTGGACAGAATACTTGAAATAATACTGGGTTATCTAATGGATTGTGGACAGAATACTTGAAATAATACTGGGTTATCTAATGGATTGTGGACAGAATACTTGAAATAATACTGGGTTATCTAATGGACTGTGGACAGAATACTTGAAATAATACTGGGTTATCTAATGGACTGTGGACAGAATACTTGAAATAATACTGGGTTATCTAATGGACTGTGGACAGAATACTTGAAATAATACTGGGTTATCTAATGGACTGTGGACAGAATACTTGAAATAATACTGGGTTATCTAATGGACTGTGGACAGAATACTTGAAATAATACTGGGTTATCTAATGGACTGAATAATACTGGGTTATCTAATGGATTGTGGACAGAATACTTGAAATAATACTGGGTTATCTAATGGACTGTGGATAGAATACTTGAAAAAATACTGGGTTATCTAATGGACTGTGGACAGAATACTTGAAATAATACTGGGTTATCTAATGGACTGAATAATACTGGGTTACCTAATGGATTGTGGACAGAATACTTGAAATAATACTGGGTTATCTAATAGATTGTGGACAGAATACTTGAAATAATACTGGGTTATCTAATGGATTGTGGACAGAATACTTGAAATAATACTGGGTTATCTAATGGATTGTGGACAGAATACTTGAAATAATACTGGGTTGTCTAATGGACCGTGGACAGAATACTTGAAATAATACTGGGTTATTTAATGGACTGTAGACAGAATACTTGAAATAATACTGGGTTATCTAATGGACTGTGGACAGAATACTTGAAATAATACTGGATTATCTAATGGACTGTGGACAGAATACTTGAAATAATACTGGGTTATTTAATGGACTGTAGACAGAATACTTGAAATAATACTGGGTTATCTAATGGACTGTGGACAGAATACTTGAAATAATACTGGATTATCTAATGGACTGTGGACAGAATACTTGAAATAATACTGGGTTATCTAATGGACTGTGGACAGAATACTTGAAATAATACTGGGTTATTTAATTCCTTCTTATGAAGAGAAACATTTACTGATATAACTGGTTACCTTGACACAGTTGGAAATTTTTAATATTGACTTGACCTGATTTAGATACAACCTCTGTTAAGGAGGAATATGTATTAACATTTCTCACAGGGGGGTAAACTTCTGTATCATCTTAAAAATGAAAACAGGCACCAAGTCTGAGCACACTGAGGGAAATATGTTTCGTCACATAACGATTAACTTCATACATTTGAGCATAAATAACCAAAGCTACTCAGCATACATAAATAAAAAGAAGGACATGTGACTATCATACCATGTTAACACTTGTATGAGATTGTGATTTAAATCCTATTGTACTAATTAAATCACAAAGGTCACCCTCACTGTTCACAAAGGTCACCCTCAATGTGTGCCCAGTATAGTCATCTGGTAAAATTGAATAATTTTCTTTCTGTAAAACGGCTTGATACATAGCAAGCAAGACTGAAATTAGTGTTATTTATATTCTATTAAGACCCCTTGATAGGGCTGACTACTTGGTGAATTTTTTTTCCAATAATTCAAGGTGAAACAAATTCTTCTTTGTAACTGTTAAGTGTTGAAACCTACTCTGATATTCTCCAGCAATGACAAGATTTTCAAATTAGCTGCTGTGGTGGACATATTGGTTGTCTTACTGGCACCATTTTCATTTAGGAAAAAGCATATATCATTATCATTAAAAGTCTTTTGTCAAAAATCCCTAAAAACCTAATGGCATAATGATCATCCCTTGTCAAATCCCCCTAAAAACCTAATGGCATAATGATCATCCCTTGTCAAAAATCCCTAAAAACCTAATGGCATAATGATCATCCCTTGTCAAAAACCCTAAAAACCTAATGACATAACGATCATCCCTTCTTGGAACAACCAGATTTTCATGACAGTCATTATGACAGCCATATTGGATGTACATCTGGCACCATTTTCATTTAGGACCAACTAAACATCACAAAATGTTCTCCTGGTGAGAACCCCATGCTGATATAACTATTAATTTTGGAGTAGAGATGAATGTATTTCAAGACAGCCACAATAGGTTGAGGATAAATTATTTGTATTTAGGACCAAGCAGACACTATAAGAACTCATCAGATGAAAACCCCATGTCAAAATAACCTTCCTTTTAAGGGGGATAGGTCAAAACAAGATTTTTCAGATGGTCAAATACTGAACCTCAGACCAGCACCATTTTGATTTAACATGAACAAAATATTACAAGAAATCTTTTTTGATGTGGGAAAAAGGTGTATGGATTAAAATAACATCACTGTACTAGGAGCTACAATTCAAAAGTGGGGTGCTATTGGAGTATGTCTGTCCATACATTTCCAATGCAAATACAGCAGTGTAAAATCAAGGGCTGAACAAGAATACTGTGAATGGCACTTTATATGCACACCCTGTGTTAAATAGCTCTCTATGCAGATAACCGATATATTTTGTGCCTAAACCATTTTCCTTTTCTCAGTCACTATGACCTTGGAGCTTTTCTCAGTCACTATGACCTTGGAGCTTTTCTCAGTCACTATGACCTTGGAGCTTTTGAATTCAAAATATATAGGCTTCCTCTTAACTCTAGGTTCAAGTCATCCACTAAGTTTGGTCCAAGTCTGTGAACTAATGTTATTATAGAAAAAACAATTTTATTCTTTCTCTCACAGTGACCGTGACCTCCAATTAATATGCTTCTTCTTTACCCCAATTGCAAGCCATCCACTAAGACTGGATTAGGGAATGTGCTGTACACTCAGTTTAATTGTGCAGTAATCATTTTTCTTATTACCTTCTTTTTTATTCTTTCAGTCACAGTGACCTTGGCCTTTGACATTTTAACTCCAAAATCAACGAGTCCTCCTTACTCTTATGTTGTTTAAGGTTTTTGTGGGCTTAATGTCTTTTTAAGAATATTATGGCAATTTATATATCTGGTGGAGGAAAAACCAGGGATAACTCCAGGAAGAAGCTTTCTCACATATTCTCATTGGCTGAGCCTGAGACTCAACTCCATGCTGACAGAGGCAAGATGTCAAGTTATCTGTAATGGTGAGCTCCTTAGAACACTTGGTCACCTGGAGCTCCACTCCCAAGTGCAAATTATCACAAAGTATGAAAACTCCAAATGGTGGAGAACTTGAATTATGTTGCAGAAACCAGTTTTCTTCTGTTTGTGACAGTGATCTTGGCATTTTAGTTTTTGACTCCAAATTCAACAGGTTTCTTTCTTACCTCAAATGCAACCCATTCACAAAGTGTGGAAACTGTAGATGACAGAAATCTGAAGTTATTGTGCAGATAAGAAATCAGTAACAAACAGACTGACAGACTGGCAGATGGATGGGTGGACAATATATTAACATAAAAAGCTTACATGTATATAAAAATTGAAGGTTCTGGACAAAATTCAGCGCCCTTCTTAAGGTGTTGGGTAGCACAAGTACATTACAAACTGATGTGTTTAATTTGGGGTGTAAAGGAATTTTAATAATCAGCTTGAGATGGCTTTGAATTCTATCCTACTAAATTCAATTATTAGATCACTTTTCTATACCAGCTCATTCATCAACAGGTATATAATGTACCACTGCTAACCCACTACTAGCTCACCTCACTACAATGCATCTATTTGCAAAAAGAGTAAGCAAAGGAGCAAACATGACATATTTTTCACATCTTTCTCACTCTGTCTTTCTGTCTATCTCTTTCTCTGTCTCTCAATACTCTCACAGGGATACGAAACTGGAACAAATCAGCAGTGACCCACATCAATACCTCTGAATTTAAAATTAATCATTTGTTTAATTAGGGATTTCTATTACCATTAAAAGTACATCAATCAAAAGATTTATCCCAAATTACAAAACATTTCAGCATATTCAAATGGGCAGCCACCCATTTTCAAGTCAGGCTATTTGATTTATTACGTAATAATATATGGACTGCTAAGTTTGTGGGGCAATGAAAAGGTATATTTAACTGATGGTTTGTCACCTTGGCCAATATTAATATATAACATGTACAAATTCAAAATGTTAAAAACTCCACATTCACTTATTTTCATTATATATTCACTGTAAATAAAAATCGTACCATGTAAAGAAGTGCTATATTTTTCATCAGAAAATCTTAGACTTTCATGAGAATGCTATGCTAAATTTATTGGTCATTACCATCTCCAACCTAGCACTTTGTCATTTAGGAGCATAATAATAATGTGGGCTGGTAGGTAAGCCTTGGACTGATCAAGATGTGCTGACAACAAAGATCTAAATTCCCACCTTGACAGGCTAATTACATAAAACAATCATCTGTTGTCATTTTGATGAATCTATAATGCCCAATGAAATCCATAAAGAATTAACAAAAATGTCAGAGGAGACAACCACACTTGTCTGTCACTTTTCCCTTAATATGTAAGGTCATTCATACTTGCAAGGACAACACCTGTTCTTTTTCTTGTTTAGGAGTAAATATTTATTTTGTATTTGAAACAGCTAATGTTTCTAGGTGTTATAACAATTTTGTAATTTATAATTTTGGAAGTTAACTTGCAATCAGTGCTATATGGTCATGATTGTGATGTTGTGCAATTAAAACGCATGCTGTATATATAAACGAGACTATTCCCTTGTACTGCATTCAAAATAATTGTATGAATTAGCAAGACAATTAAGTTTTGCACACTAATTAATAAAATGATTTAAAACACGGTTTTCCTAAAAAATGTGTCCAGATGAAACAGATGCCCATGCCAATATGGGCTAATTGAAGAAGCCATAATTCAATTTGCAACATCAAAATTTGAAATTTCAACAAATAACAGGAGTCTTAACTCTAGCTTTGACCACAAATAGGTTAAAATTGGGTAATGCAGGTCATACATGATGTGTATGGGATAAGTTTTTTTTTCTTTCTACTTTGTTCTTCAAAAAGCAATTTGTGACTTTAGTAAAATCATGAATACATGATGTCAGATATGTATTTTATAATATCAAACAGGGACTGATGCTCTACTGGTTGGAAAGAATTTCCAGGAATCCGTGACAAAACTGTTTCTTCTTCTAACTACTGAGAGTTGAAACTATTTCTGATATCCTTTATTTGCAATGTGATTGCTTTGGTAGCCATGTTGAATGTAAGATTGACAGCATCTTTATTTTTTGACCAACTAGATATTATAATGGGACTTTTGGTAATGACACCATGTCAACATCATGTCCATTCATGAGTAGTAATAACAAGATCCAGTCAGATTAACATTATTTTGTTTAGGTCCACCATAAGAATTCATCCAGTAAAAACTACATGTCAAGAGGTGTACAGATAATAATATTTTTAAGATGGTTGCTCTGGCAGCCATACTGGATATTTCATTAACCCTTTTCGTATAATACCAATAGATAGCACAATAAGTCCCCATATCATTAGGATCATCCATCTGTGAGAAATGGAGATAACCACCATGGTTGCTATAGTGCATTTCATATCAGCAATTGTTTCATGCGTGACAAACTAGACATAATAAGATGTCTTCTGGTTTTAAAAAAAAACCTGTGTCAATTTGACTTTCCATTTAGGAGGAAACTAGATAAAACAAGATTTTAAAGATGACAGCAGCAATGTGCATTGTGGATGTCATACTTGCACCAATTTAATTTAGGGCCAACATGAAATCACAGAAGTTTCATAGTGAAAAACACCACCTTGATATGAACATCCATCCATAAGTAGTGGTGGTAACAAGATTTTAAGATAGCTGCCATGGAGGAACCATTTGGATTTAGGACCAACTAGATATGAGGTCTTCTAGTGCAAACCCCATCTTGATATGAGTTTCCATTTAGAAGCAATAGCAATAATCTTCACAGTGACTACTTTGGCAGGATGTGCAAACTGTACCATCTTAATTTAGGACCAACTCTGATCTTGGAATAAATTTAAGATTGTATGGTAAGTCTCCATGTAGTTTAGGAGGAATAGTGATAATGGATGGAAAGACTAGGGATGACAGAAAACATACCATCCCTTCAGCTCTTCTTGTCTATGACCTGAATAGAGCTAAAAATTAGAACCTAAAGTAGGTAGATAGCCAGGAATTCACCCCCCTGTGGATAGATCAAGGAACTATTAATCAGAAAACCTTTTGGCTCTGTCATAGTCCTTAACCATATAGAAAACTTGGTCCATTTGGACCCGATTTGGGAGCATGAGGGAGTTGTACATGTATTGAACATTTGTCTACAATAAAATCAGTCTGAATTTTCTCAGGTTTTTCATGCCATTTAATTTTTAAATAACTATGACATTATGTACAACATATCTACAACTAAATTACCAGCAGGGTGATAATGGTTTAATCTTTGAGGTCACGACCTTAGGCATACTTTACTCTTAATAAACATTGCACAACACGATACAAATGATAAAGAGTGGAGATCAAATGGGACAGTTCTACAGGTTCCTAGTCAGGGGTATGTGTCCTCCATGATGGTAAATAATGAGATCAGGTCACTTAAACATTAAGGTTATCTGGGGCAAATTCACTCTTTAGCTAGTACAGGAATCCAACTTCCAGAATTTGGGCAACTGATTAAGGAGATCCAAGGAATCAAGAATAGAGGCTCAGGACTTTAAACTGACAGTCATAGAAAAACATGATTCCAAACTTCCAAGTATCCCTAGCATTACCATGTTTGGAAGAAGAAAAAAAACTCCCAGAAATGCATCTGTGACAAAAGGTGAGATGTGGGGGGCAAGCACTTTAATGCAAAACAAAAATATCACTGACAACAATGCTACTAATGATGCCAAAGTGACTAACAAAATTTCACCATGTGTATGCAGGCAGACAAAAAGATTATCAGAACAAAGTTTAGATTATCTTTAGCTGCACACCAAATGTCACTCATTGTTCTAGGGGAAGTAGCTCAGAAGGTACAGCATTGGAATCTGAATCAAAGGTTCAATGGCTCACTATTCATTCAGACATGCCTGGGTTTAGCTGCCTCAAGTCCTTGAGAAAGGCAATTAGCTCCCATTTAAACAGCAGGATATAACCAATAATATGGCCACAAATCTGACATAATTTGAATAGAGGAATAGCTACATAACTTTAGCTTATTTTTCTCTTTTCAAATAAGGCACATTTTTAGGATCTATAAAATAATAAAATCTTATTCATTTGTTGCACAGCAAAAGGAAACTACTGACCAAGTACTACTTTTGGTGGGTTCCCAGATGATCAGGAACTATTAATCAAAAAGGCTTTAAGTTCGAATTTGCAGTCAACAGAAATGCAATTAAGACCACTATGATATGCACTGATGATGACATCATCTAATCTGAAACGCAATTAAGACCACTAACATATGCACTGATGATGACATCATCTAATCTGAACAGGTTTTGAAACAAAATACCAATAGTTAACTTTTTCATTACAAATAAACAAATTTTTCTTTTAAAACATGCTTTATCATTAACCTTCAAAATCAAGTTTTTCATACAATTTTTTTAAAAACATAATTTCTTTATAATGACCATTTTGGAAAAGCAACAACACATAAAAAAAACAAAGTTGCAACTACTACCATAACTGTACATGATAGACCCTTATCCATACAAATGACCTTGACTTCTGATCTATTATAAGGTGTGGACCTGAGTCAAGTTTCATCAAAATATCCCAACACTAAATAAGAGGCATCAAATGAGCTGTTTCTACCTTAACTCACTGGAGTCAACAAGCATGTTTAAGACATCAACCTCTACAACACTCTGAGCAGAAGATTGGCTTGGCATCACTATGTCCTTTGGTGGAAGTGACATAGGAGCACTCCACACCGTTTCCCATATCTCTTAGCAGTGAATAGGTGCTCTAAGTGTTCTAGAAGTACCAGGATGAAGACATCTTTCTGAATGATGCTATTCCTCCAACCTTGCTGATTGATGCCGCTGATTGATGCCACTGATTGATGCCACCTGATGACGAGATGATTGAGTTCTGGCATCACCTTTACTCTGGGTCCAGTACCCCAAGGGGGAATAAGGGACCAGTTACTTACTGTACCATGACATGGAGGGTCCCACATCCCATACAGGTTTATTGGCTTAACAGGTAAGTGGGGATACAATTCTGATCCCTTCCCTGGTGCGGATCTGGGCAGACTTGTACAGAGTGTAATTGAGGAGTGGGGAGATGGGGGAACTGGGTCCGATCCCTATTGCTGTAACATGAGGACTTTGAGTAATGACCAGTACAATGTCAGTGACCAGTATGGCATGACTAGTGACTAGAAAAACTGATGGGTGACCTGTGACCAAGTAAACAGACAGTGACCAGTATGACATGACTAGTGACTGGGAAAACTGATGGGTGTGACCAAGTAAACAGACAGTGATCAGTGACTAGACTAGTCAGGTGACATAGATATGCCATAGTCTTCATCATTCATCAAGGTGTGGTGATTCTCCTCCCATTCAAAATGGTGTGACACCACCCCCAAAGTGTTGAGGGAGGTGCCAAACCTTCTATATAAGAGGGTGAGGCATGCTACCGAGGGATTAAGAACAGTGCACTTCCTTCCTCATGAACAGCAGCAGAATTTTAGCATGAATATTGATGTTTAATTTCTCCATTTTGTGGTATTAGGCATCCTACTCCTCAGACTCCCTCCATAAGGTGGGGACTTACCTGCCTCCTAGGAGATTAGATCACTGAGATCCTGGGACTCATTCAAAGCACAATATAATGTTTAAATGACTGATGTTCCATTTCCAATAATTCATTTTAGGTGTTTTTAAATGTTAATGTTTGTCAAATCCATAACTCCATCTGTAAAGTTATGCGTCAAATTAACCATTCCCCAAGATAAAATCTGTGTATAAATATTCTCCACAAAATACTTAAATAAATACATTATCAAAGCAGATCAATAATAATAATAATAATAATAATAATAATAATAATAATAATAATAATAATAATAATAATATTATTATTATTTGTGTTCACATATTAAAGAAAAGAATATATTATAATATTATTTAATATCAATAGAAATTAGTACACATTTACTATACAATATGAATAATTAAATTATAAATATATATTATCTTATTAAAATGCATTATTATTATTATTATTATTATTATTATTATTATTATTATCTGGTCTCAGAGGAAAAATATACTAGATCTTTTAATTAGATACTTATATATCCTGAAAGTCTGCATGAAAGAGAAAGAGCCATTCCATTTTATATGGGATCTATACAAAATTATGCTTAACCAATTAAGCTAAAAAAATTTTTTAAAAAAGATGAATTATGGATTTTTGGCAACTGTGACCTGGTTATAACACTATCAGTTTTTAAAGCAGAGACACATTGTTATACGTATGTCTTAATCAGAATGTTGCTAACATTTTCTTATCCAATTCACAAATAATGGTGACTGACTTAATTTGCAAGAATTGTTATTAATATCGCCCAACCCCAGTGTGCAAGACACAAGACAAACTTGCCAGATCTCAATGGGGGTATTTCTTTAATGTTCTAACAAACAAGAGCATTATCACAATTTATGATAATGGACTTATGAAACACATGTACCCAGCATGATTACCACTGTCATGTTATCTTTGAATGGTATACCCTGTCAACAGTGGCAAGCTCATACCACAATCACCTGAATATAGAAGCTGATTGTTAATGCATATAAAGTCTTGATTAATGGGTACACAAGAACATGAGTAAAGAGTTAGACATGGATATGTGAAAAATACTGTCTTACTAATCCCAATGTAATGGCTTAACAGAAGCCAATGAAATGTACATGGACACTGCCTCACAATAAGTGTTACAACTGCGGAAAAGAAATCCATAAAGCCTTTCCAGGAATAAATATAACACTACATAATCTTTCATTTATAAGAACCCTATCTTTCAATTTTTTAAGGTAACAAATTCAATGAAAGCATCAAATGTCATAACACTATAGTAAATAAGTAGATAATGTATGGTAATATATTTATACCAATATTTACACTGGTAAGCTATGGCAGGATGAAGTACTCCACAATATCTAGCATTAAATCCCAAAAGATAAACAGCAAATCTGATGTAAATCAATGGAAATGTGGCACAAATTAGCTGCTAAGAATGAAGAGAGAAAAGAGAGATGCCTCCTTAAACTTTGTATGCAGTGTATGTAAATGTGGTGACAGCTAATTTATATAAAAACTTTACCTCCTCTGTATTTATCAACATAATACACACTTTTGGAAATTAAATTTTTTAATAAAAGACAAGAAAAGGTTGATGCATAACATCAATTCATCATTAGAATGTGTTACACTGTTCAATAATTGGATGAATTTATTTTTGCAGTGACATCTCAGGTTCTATGAAATTATCAGTGGCTCTTACAAATTGCAGTTCGACTGTTGCACAAGTTTTGGGTTTATTTAATAGCATGGTGTTGAACATAACTGATACACTGCTACACTGGTTTAAAAAAAAGAAACCTACTCAAAACACATACTTGGTCGAGACATTATCATTACATTAAGTCAGCCAACCCTTGCTATCTAGTTCAAAACATGCAATCTCTGAAAGATTATTGGAATGTATTTAGGTTAAAACTTTGGGATACCACACGAACATCAAGTAACTGTTGGAATTTATAATTAGAAATGTTAAAAATATAAAAATTTGTGAATGCTGAACAAGCTTCTGGAGTCTCATTTTTCTAAGTCATTCAACACAATTCTATGCATTTTAACTCAACAGTTTCCTCATAAGCAACACATTAATACAGTGATAAATCCTCCCCATCTCTGGTGTTCCTCTAAGACCATCACAACTGTATTCACTGGCATCTAATTATATATGAAACAAAGATGACATCAAGTTTTATTTACTACTGGTCAAAGGAAATGTGTATACTGCATCTGAGTCCATTGAAATAATCGAGTTTAAATACAAAGTAGATTAAGGTTATCGATGAATTCTTTTTTAATAACAAAAATGAGCTACAAGGAAAAAGGAAAGTTATAACTGTTCAGTAATTCAATCAAAAACTAAGTTACCTACTATAGCTTCATACATTTTTCACATTTTTCAATGTTCAACCTTGCACAAAAAAGCATTGCAATTTTCTGTCTAACTGACAAATTCATTCTAACATAGCATTTAAGAAAGAAATGCATGGACAAGTATAACATTCCTAAGCCAGTACAAAGAGTGTGTTAACTGGGAAAAGGTTCCAGAATGGATCTAGCTTTAGATGCTTGCAAATGTCAAAACTTCCAGATGTCAGCATAACCAACTGCTGACAGTCCTGACCAAGATATGCTCAAGAGAATCAATGACGGTAGGCTTTTATCAACAGGATATTGACTGGCATCAAGTGCCATAGGTACTTGCTTATAAGTCACGCTCAACTGCAAATTGCACAGACCCAAATCTGCCATCACATAATGCACCAGCAGATCTGGGTCTGTGCAGTTTGTTAGGAATAATCAGTAGTACAAACAACATAGACCCTGATCTGCAGGTGCATTATGCTACTGCAGGTCAGTATGTTTGTTGTTTGCAGTTTGACTTGGCTTATAAAAGAGTACATATGGTATTTGCAATATGATATACCTCAACTGTCCCTGACTTGTGGAAACTGAATTTTAACTTTAGAACCTAGATGCTGACAGCCAATTGCAACAACAACACCAATGCCACCAGAATATTGATACTTATTCTTGCATCTGGTTTAGTACTTCAACATTTCATCACAATGAAGATGAATCTTTCTGACTTTTAAATTAAAGCTAACAGATAATGACCAAATAATACAGATATCTAATACGCAAGAAAGACAAATTAATTTGACAGTGCAGGCTGAGGGTTGTCAAACGGTATGAGAAATAATTATTTTAGGTATCGAATTCATCCATGGAAATTTGCACCCAGACCACCCTGCCACCTTTTCCAAGTTTAGTTATTCTGGTACTCACAATGCAATGAAATCTTATATGAAAGAACACTCTTCTGCTTCTGAAAGATCACATGACCACATTTTTAAGGCAAAGATGAAAATTGTTTATTATTTGTCTGAAAAAGTCTTCTTATGAAACTGTCTTCCTATCAAAATGCCTAGAATTCAAAAGAAATTCTAAGTCCCACAGTATCAATATATCCTACATGGTACAGGTAAGTACTTGATGAAACTGATTAGGATGCTGTCTGACCTTAACAAGCAAATTCAGTGAATTTCTGTCCCACGCCAGCTTTGGTGAGGTCACCAGACGTATATAGATAAAATATAGGACTACGTCCTTTATACCAGAGCTTTAGAGTTGCTGGAAAAAAATTGGAAAGCAAGAAAGTTTAATGGCTCTTTCTCAATGGCCATTACAAATAATCCTGGCGAGAGGAGTAAAATTCATCATTGATATTTGACCTTGGAGATATGAACTAAATGATATGTGAGATGCCATCAAACTCAGAAGCAAAAGTGTAACATTGTCTTTGCTGTAATTCAAACAGATTTGTTATAAAACAGAATAAAGAAACAATAAAGTTAAATTATTGACCTCTCTGGACTGAAAGTATTGCAACATATCTTTCAATGCAATTACATGTCTTTCAAGTTTCATCTATTTATCTCAAGCCAGTTTTAAGGAAAAATATTACTCAGACCTAGTCTGGTTCCCAGCTTCTATGTTGCCTTCATTGCAGTCCATTATATGAATTCAGGTGAGTGCCAACACCATATTGTCATATGGTCATTTTGTTTTGATCACATGACAATATGGCATTTGCATAAACCTGACATTGTATAGTGGAGTGCAGTTAAGACATAGGAAGATAGGAACAAGATTAACTGAAACCAAAATTAATTGGCCTATGACTTTGACCCTGAAGATAAGAACTTAATGTGTCATGCAACACACCTTCTAGTGATGCTATGCAAGTATATCTAGTTCAATCCATTTATTTCAAACAGCTCTTAAATTATAGAATGAAAACCAAAATGTGAAGGAAAATGTGGCATTGACCTTGATCTTGAAAGCAAAAATGTCACATGTACAAATATACAAAGTTGTATTGCTTAATCTCAACATGCTTTAAAGACATATGGAGGATTGGAAAATGTTGATGGGAGCAGAACATAATATAGAAAATATTATCCATGACCTAGACCTCACAGAGTGGACCCCCACAATATGAACACCTTCCACAATCTGAACACCCCCACAATCTGAACACCTTCCACAATCTGAACACCTTATGGTTATAGTGAAACATCAAAAAATGGATCATAAGCAGAAAAATGAGCATGTTCTTGCTTGAAAACAGAAATCTGTGAATATTTTGGCCAACAATAAGTCATCTGATACAAGTTGCTCATAATGAACAAGATGATGGCATACGTGATGTGTCATATGGTAAACAAGGTATACCTATAGGCATGTCATCTGGTAAACAAGGTATACCTACCTATAGGCAATGTCATCTGGTAAACAAGGTATACCTACCTATAGGCAATGTCGTCTGGTAAACAAGGCATACCTACCTATAGGCAATGTCATTTGGTAAACAAGGTATACCTACCTAAAGGCAATGCCATCTGGTAAACAAGGTATACCTACCTATAGGCAATGTCATCCGGTAAACAAGGTATACCTACCTATAGGCAATGTCATATGCTGTATTATTTCCAAAATGCTTTTCTGATCATTGATGGAAAGGTCTCATTGAGAATCTGCTATGTGAAACACTAAAACGTATGCATAAGTATAACAAGTTTTATTCCTTAAATTCAAATGTCTTCAAAGTTATAGAGTCAATAGAAATGTGATAGAAAACTTAAATATTGACTCATGACCTCAATGTCATATGTGACACTGTGACCTAATGATGATGTACAAGTACTGCACACAAGATTGTACATAAAAATCTGAAACAGTTTGAAAATTATTGAAAGGAAATTGTGACAGAAAACTTAAAATACTGACTCACGGCTTTGACCTGAAGACACCCATTATGGTAAACACAGTATATCTAATTATGATATATAAGTATTCCAAGTTTGATTCGTTAATCTCAAATGGCTTTGCCTCATTACAGCCAAAATGTTGTAGTTTTCTGTCGCAAGGTAGTGTAACTTTTACTCCTGGGTGTGTGATATCTTTACAATTCATGGACTGCTCTGGTGGCCTAGTGGTTAGAGCATCCACCTCAGATGCAGAAGTCTGCGCATTTGAACCCCAGCTGAGTCATATAAAATGGTAATAAAAGCTGCCTCACTAGGTGCTCAGCATTAAGAGGTTAGTGTTAGGAATGGTTGGCTTGGTGTCAGAATAATGTGACTGGGTGGGACATCATGCTACATGTCTGCGGCATGATGCCCCAGTTGCTAGACATCACTATAAACTGTTACACTGCAGACATCACACACAAACACACAATTCATGACACAAAAGAAGATGCATCTTTACAATGATACCAACTTACACAGTTGTTCTACACAAAAATGGACCGTAAAAAAAGTATAATGTTTGAGACACCATTCTTTAAAGAGGCAAAAATTGCCTGTTCTGAATTGCAGGTTGCATCCCGATTTTTGACTTGTGCTCATCAAATGTAATGTTTGTATTAGCATTAGCCAGAACATCAGCACAATAGTTTCTTTAATGTGCCAACTAAAAACAAAGTTCTAAAATAAATTCTTAATCTGAAAAAGACTAGTCCACAATTAGACACACAAATGAAACTTTAAAAATATTAGGGTAAGTTTGAAATTTGGAGGGCAAAAGTCTCATAAAAAGTCAAATTTTTACCACTCCACTCATGTGCAGGTACACTGGCCAACCCGAAACAACTTCCTTTATATAACTAACTTTTAGGACTCCCATTTAAACATAGTATGTGGCACGCCTTCTAATTATGAGTTAAAAAGTACCATGTATAAAAAAAATTTTCTCCAACAGCTTTATAATTATAAAGTGGAAATGAAAGTTTGACAGATGGAAAATAGAAAAATGGAAACACAAATACCATGTCCTGTCTTTACACCAAAAGGTGGGTAACTAACTATAAGCTGGGAACTTAAGACTTTAAAAAAATAAAATCCACTTAACCTAATCAAAATCTGAAAATTTAAAAAATCTACTTAATCAGCAAAACATTCCATAATAGTATGTTATGCATGGTATATATAGAACTTGACATTTTGTTTCATTGTTAATTAGGGTTGTCACTGAAGTATTTAATTGCTAAGTTTAGAGTCTATTCCTAGACTTAAGAATTTTACTAATGTGTTTTCTGGTTTGAATTTAAATGCATCCTTTGGCATTTCAAAAGTACTACATCAAGATGTGATAAGTGATGAAGACACCTGTCGAATTGACATCCTAGCTGTAATAAACCCCTTCAACATAAATGAATTCTAGTGTCACCCTACTGCTGTAATTATGGGTACTGGTACATAATGACAACAAGGGTGGGTATATTTAACTTAATACAGGTCACTTCATGTTTAAAATGGTAGTTTCAATAACAAATGAACATTAACTACAAAATAACCATGTCCACCCTTCAATTCTCGATAGCATTAAACGACTTGCTGGAAATTTATAGCCCAGACAAAGTAACTTGCCTTCAAGTTTTCTGGTCATGACTATGAACAATAATTAGATAAGTATTCAATTTCTACCAAGTTTGCCTCTATAATCCATATACAAATTAGACTCATGCCAACAATTGTTGAGATGCTACTGTATATAATTAGATCAAAGAAGGATTCCTTTAGCATAAGCATGATGTAAGCTAAGTAAATTAAAGCCCTTGATGGACTTTGGATAATAATGTAAAGGAATCCACACTTTTACTTCCTAAGTGAGACATTATTTCATACTGGGACATCATGCTGCTATTCTCATGAACAAGTAAAAAAACCAATGACTTCAGAAAGAATTTCTTCACCAAGGAATCCATAGTTGATAGTTATCTAGCACATGCATTGAGTTACCAATTTTGTTCTGCTGAAGAACTGTTTGATTTAATATCTAATAACTATCTGCCACAAAAGAATATTTAGGTTCATGTTTCTACATGATTCTGTATTTTGAGCTGGTACAAAAATAAAATAAATACACAATCAATCAATAAATCACTGAAAACATTCAGTAACTTACAAAAGAATGACAGTACTTGCCTGAACACAAATTTCCAGGGATGTAAGTTTAGGTCATTTCTTCCCTTAATTGCCAATGGCTGAAACATGATCTCTGATATTCGTGATAAAAAGATTTTCAAGATGGCCACCATGGTGGCCATATTGGATGCAACATCTGCACCATTTTCATCTAGGACCATCTAGACATAATAAGAATTCTTTTGGTGAAAACACCATGTCAATATGGTCATCCATTTAGGAGGTTTACTGATAAGAAGATTTTCAAGGTGGCTTCTGTGTTGGCAATACTGGACGTTCGAGCAGCAACATTTTCATCTAGGTCCAACTGGACCGTGGAATTAGTGTGTGTAAAAGTTTCTTGGCAATCCTCTGTGTAGTTTAAGAGGAATAGCAATAACCTGTGTAAAGAGACAGACAGACAAACAACAGATAACAGACAATCCCATAAGCTCTTTTGATGTATGACCAATAAAACTTATAAAATACCAGTGAACCCAAGATTTTAGTGAATTTAACAAACTTCATTACTTTTGCTAAAATCAGACCAATGTTAAAAATTTATGATAAAAAGGTCATATAGTTAATGCTATAAACCCTGACAACTATCCAGAAGGCTGTCTCTGGAACTATGGTTAGACATTAGTAATCAACATGTTATATTAGAATTTAAGCTAGCAAAACAGATGGACCAAAGTATGTCATTTTCAAGAAAAATGTTATTGCCATTTTGTTTACTGTCAGCAGAAATTCATGTTACTAGTATTTAATATTTTATTATTTTTATTTAGTATTTTTTATTTAGTATTTAATATTTTATTATTTTTATTTAGTATCTTTTTATTTAGTATTTCATATTTTATTATTTTTATTTAGTATTTTTTATTTAGCATTTAATATTTTATTATTTTTATTTAGTATTTAATATTTGATAATCTTGTTTTGAAATAAAACAATAACTTCATTTTGTTTCTGTTTACATAGCCTAGTATATCTTTGAGAAGATTAAAACAATGGTCAATAAAAATGTGAAGTTTTGCATATATGTGATTTGCTTACATTTTGTGTTTCTAATATACTTAGCATAAAGATTCATTACATTCTATTGACAATACAAGACATTCTATTGACAATACAAGACATTCTATTGACAATACAAGACATTCTATTGACAATACAAGACATTTTATTGACAATACAAGACATTCTATTGACAATACAAGACATTCTATTGACAATACAAGACATTCTATTGACAATACAAGACATTTTATTGACAATACAAGACATTCTATTGACAATACAAGACATTCTATTGACAATACAAGACACTCATTTTACAGTATTATGTTAATGAATTTTTATCACTCCATACATTTAATAATAGCAAATACTTGGTGACCTCAGATATTGAAGTCTCCTCTCCATTCCAGTTTGTATTGTAATATAAGTTAAAGTGATTTCAGACTTTATGAGTCTCCTCTCAATTCCAGTTTGTATTACAATATAAGTCAAAGTGATTTCAGACTTTATGAGTTTCCTCTCCATTCCATTTGTATTGTGATATAAGTCAAAGTGATTTTAGACTTTATGAGTTTCCTCTCCATTCCAGTTTGTATTGTAATATAAGTCAAAGTGATTTTAGACTTTATGAGTTTCCTCTCCATTCCAGTTTGTATTGAAATATAAGTCAAAGTGATTTCAGACTTATGAGTCTCCTCTCAATTCCAGTTTGTATTACAATATAAGTCAAAGTGATTTCAGGCTTTATGAATCTCCTCTCAATTCCAGTTTGTATTGTAATATAAGTCGAAGTGATTTTAGACTTTATGAGTTTCCTCTCCATTCCAGTTTGTATTGTAATATAAGTCAAAGTGATTTTAGACTTTATGAGTTTCCTCTCCATTCCAGTTTGTATTGTAATATAAGTCGAAGTGATTTTAGACTTTATGAGTTTCCTCTCCATTCCCGTTTGTATTGTAATGTAAGACAAAATGATTTCGGACTTTAGTCTCCTACCCATTCCAGCCCATCTTGTGATGATGATATGAGACAAAATGATCTTAGACTATGTACTCTCCTCTCAGAATTTACAATTTCAATTTGATTCTGGCCTGTCTTGTCCCCAACTAATAAAATGCATGCTCTTACTGAGGTTAAGAAAGAGTACTTATTTTACTGTCTCAAGAGTACTGAGGTCAAGAAAGAGTACTTCTTTTACTGTCTCAAGAGTACTGAGGTCAAGAAAGAGTACTTCTTTTACTGTCTCAAGAGTACTGAGGTCAAGAAAGAGTACTTCTTTTACTGTCTCAAGAGTACTGAGGTCAAGAAAGAGTACTTCTTTTACTGTCTCAAGAGTACTGAGGTCAAGAAAGAGTTCTTCTTTTACTGTCTCAAGAGTAATGTAAACAGTGCATGCCCACCCCATTTAATAGTCCTTTATGCAGATAACTGAAATTTGTGTGCAGAAACCATTTTCCTTTCTTCAGTCACAGTGACCTTGACTGCTGAGTTCTGACCCCCGTATCAATAGGGTTCTATCTTGCCATAAGTGCAAAGCATTTACAAAGCCTGAACTCCTTTCTCTGAAGTAGTACTAATGTTATTTTGCAGAAACTGTAGTTCTTTCAGTTGCAGTGACCTTGACTTTTGTTCTTTAGACCCCAAGAGCAATCGTCATCTTCCCTACCCCAAATCATTCACAAAGTATGTTTGAGATGTGATGGAGAAATAATGTTATTGTGCAGAAACCAATCTGTTTATTATTTCAGTCACATTGACCTTCATCTTTTATCTTCTGATGCCAAAGTCAATAGGTTTGTTCCTCACCCCAATTGCAACATATCCACAAAGTTTGTTAAATGGGGACAACAAAGAACTCAAATTATTGTGCAGAAACATTTTTTTTTCTCAGTCAGTGAACTTGATCTTTGAACTTTTGACTCCAAAATCAATAGGTTTCATTCTTGCCCTAAATACAAGTTATCCATAAAATTTGGTAACAGAGAATGAAAGTTACTGTGCAGAAACCATTTTTTTCTCCAATTTACAGCTTTTGACTTTGACCTTTGACCTTTTGTCTCCAAAATCAATAGCATTCTTCTTTATCCCAAATGCACGGTGACCTTGTCCATGGACATACTTACCCCAAGTGCAACCCATACACAAAGTGTGGTAACCAGTAGACTATTTGAGTTATTGTGTGAAAAGGACAGACAAATAACATCACAACATAACATGCTCTGCCTTTTGGTTGGCATATAAAAAACAACCATTACTAAAGAGGCAATATCAATTAATATTGATGAGTTAGTCTAGGTATATATGGTACGTGTACATGCTGAATGTTTTTAGAAATTTGCAAGGGGATAAAACTTGCTGAGAAAAAGACTTGGTTCAGATCTAGAATATTCTGGCAAGCAATGGAATCCAATCTTGCCCGATTTCCAATGTCAAAGATAAGCATGATCTCTGGTCATGCCCCAATGTCAGCTGATTGTCACTTCCCCTGAAGTCAATTTATTACAACCCTTCTGCAGACAGATGCTTAATAAGTTTTTCCTCCCTTCACTGACAGGTAGCTTGCTTCAAATTTAGACAGTATGTAAGGTACAGATTCTGATATTCTGGCCTACATTTTTATTTACAGTTAATACCTACACAGAAATTCATCTATCATTCCCTCCTGTTGATAAATAGCATGTACTAGACCTGTTAAATCAGCTTTAAGCCATGTTTTATCTTCCACAGTTCTGCCTATATAATCACAAAGATGGTGTTCAAAATCATCTCATGGATCAACAATGTAGACCCTAATTTTTTTTCATCTTTCTATCCTCAAATTAGAAGTAAATTCTGTTTAATTCTGCAGCACTGCCTAACTATATTGTAAACTACCATTGAGAAAACATTGTAAATGTAAATAATAATAATAATAATAATAATAATAATAATAATAATAATAATATCTTCATTACAATTGTTGTTGTTCTGGGTTTAATGCTACTTTTCAGCACAATATAGGCTATGAATGGTGACCAGTATAATTGGTGGAGGAAGAACCCATGAAAATCCCAGTAAGAACCACCAACCCATGGGAAGCTAATGACCCACATTGACCTAGCCTGAGACTAAAATCCATGATTTAGACAACCCGGCCACCCAGGGTCCCTCTTCATTTACAGCGATTATTTACAGCTAGTCTCCCTGCCTCACTTGGCGCTCAGCATTAAGAGGTTAGTGTTAAGACTGGTCAGCCTGGTGTCAGGATAATGTGACTGGGAGGGACATCATGCTACATGTCTGTGGCATGATGCCCCAGTGCTAGACATCACAATAAACTGCCACAATGCAGACATCATAGCGATATGACTGAACAATTGTTAAAGCTACATTAAAATTCCAGATCACACACACAAACACACACATAGACTCCCTTTAGGCTTGTACATGGACAAGAATGGACAGTTGTGTACAGAAATTGATCTTGACCTTTGGTCTTTTGAACCCAATATCAATAGGTTTCTTGCTTACCGAAAGTGCAAGTCAACCAAAGAGTTTAGTCCAAGTTTGTGATACACAAGTAATACTCCTGTGCAAAAACCATTTATCTTCTTTCTGTCAGTGACCTTGACCATTTCACTCCAAAATTGTCTCTACACCAAATGCAGGAAAACCAAAATGTTTTGTCCATGCCTATGATATTAAATTAATGTTATTGTGCAGAAATTTGTTTCTTCTTTCTGTCATGATGATTTTAATCTTTGGCCATCTGAAGCCCAAATTAACATCTTTCTCACACAAAGTGCAATGCACTCACCAAGTTTCATCCAGGTTATGTGATGTTGAACTAACGTTATTGTGCAGAAGCTATTTTTCTTTTTTCAGTTATGGTGATCTTGACCTTTGACCTTTTGATCCCAAAATTGATAGGCTTCTTCCTTATCCCCAAGTGCAAATCATCCAGAAAGTTTGCTGATTGTAGATCCTAAACTAAAGTTATTATACAGAAACAAAACTGGTTACAGATGGACCCATGGAGACCATAACACAATACATTCCACCTTATGATGGCCACAAATGGATGCACCCTGTGGTAAATTTGCATCTTTATCATAGGTTTCAATAATACCTTCTAGATGGATAACTTCTAATCAATCTTTATACTTCAAGTGCTTTGAGAAATAAATGAGGTTTAATGTCTACACAAACTCAGATAAATACAAATGGACAACTTGTTGATAATTACATTTGTCCACAAACTTAAAGAACCTGTGAAGTCACAGTGTATCATTAGAACACCTGTTTTGGAACATCCAGCAATAGCAACTGAATACTGCTGGGAACCTATATACCATCTAAACTAGCTTACAAATTAAATCCAAGTGCAAAGTGCACAGACTCAGATGCAGATCTGGGTCTATGCAGTTTGTTTGGAGTAATTGGTAGTACAAATAACAAGGACCCTGATCTGCCAGTGCATTATGAGATGGTCTACGGTCTTTGCAGTTGGACTCCACTCATACATGAGTATATATTGAATAACCACAATGTGATAAAGTAAAACTTTTCCAGCACATTCTACACCAGTGACCACATTTTCAAGTGTTTCATCAACATTATGATTCCCTTCTCATTCATCATTTCCTCTGAACTGAAAATCATTTTTTTTGGTGCATGTCTTCAAAATCTTGCCTTAATTTACAAAGGTGAGGAAAACATTCTCAAGAAGCCCTCATATAAAACTGAAGACAATTACTTCTTGATTGTGGTTTCTTAGTGCAAAGTTACAAAATCAACAGCAATTTCAACCTCCAGTAAGAAACTAAAATGCTGAAATATGGGTGTATCAGAGCGCTGAAATATGGGTGTATCAGAGTGCTGAAATATGGGTGTATCAGAGTCATCAAGGATGCTTAAGTGTCAAGAGTAATGTCAACTCTGGGAGGCAGCAACACTAGGGTGGCCAGTGATGGAAATGAAGAATAACACACTCCTTAACATACACACAAAAGTGATCACACTGAAATGGTTACAGAACAGCTGGAAACTGGACTGTCTTGTAATACCACATGAATGGTCATCCTAGGCACCTCCATGGTCAATGACCTGGGACAAAGCCCTCATGGGAGGGTCAGGGAGGTGAGAGTCCAAGTAAATGTCATGTCAGGGTCAATTTATTTTTAAGAATCATGTTGTACAAACATGTAAATTTAGCAAAGAGTGTTAGGAAATGACGAAAATCATTAGGTTACAAATAAAGTGCATTTTTAAGAATGTACAAGAAAATTTAGGATGTGTGTCGTGAGCATGATTTATGTACAAAATGTGTGTGTCTCACATGCAATATACAAGCATTCACATGTATAGAGTATTAAAAATTTTATATTCAAAGGACTAAATTCATGTTGACTAAAATCAGACCTGCATCATATTTATATGAACATTTTACAAACTGTATATTCTACATAGATCCTGAATTAAATACATAAAAGAATTATCAAACAATTTTTATGAGAATTATACTGTTCTCTGATTTTTATTACCACTACATGTATTTTCATTTCTAGACTTCAAAGTCACTTAAACATTATTATCATGAAGCAGAAAGAAAAGTTTCTTTTTCAACTGAAAACCACTATGCAAATGAAAAAATAAACCTCAATACAATTTTTTTTCCTTTCTTTGCCATAAACCCAAAGTTGAACTTGTTTCTGCTAATATGTGAAGAAAATAATGACCTCATTACTTATCAGCATTTTCAATTGAAGCATGCGGTCGTAAATTTTTCACCACATTACTAAAAGTGGTTTCAATTGAAGCATGCGGTCATACATTTTTCACCACATTACTAGAAGTGGTTTCAATTGAAGCATGCGGTCATACATTTTTCACCACATTACTAAAAGTGGTTTCAATTGAAGCATGCGGTCATACATTTTTCACCACATTACTAAAAGTGGTTTCAATTGAAGCATGCGGTCATACATTTTTCACCACATTACTAAAAGTGGTTTCAATTGAAGCATGCGGTCATACATTTTTCACCACATTACTAAAAGTGGTTTCAATTGAAGCATGCGGTCATACATTTTTCACCACATTACTAAAAGTGGTTTCAATTGAAGCCAGCAGTCGTAAATTTTTCACCACATTACTAGAAGTGATTTCAATCAAAGCCAGCAGTGACAAATTTGTCACCACATTACTAAAAGTGGTATCTATGGAAGCCAGCAGTCATAAATTTTTCACCACATATGAGCTGGAATCATCATCTACATTTACATCATTTTAAAAATGTTCATTTAAATTTTTTTTATATAATACATCACCGTATTTCAAGGGAGACAATATGTGAAATTAAGATTAACATTGTCTTCCATTCAGTGAAGATGGGTCTAAGACAAAGATGCATTTTTTTAATTCTGCATCACTAAAAGCATTTGCCTGACACATGATTCAGTCTAAAGGAAAGCCATAAATGTTCTATTTCTTTTCCTTGGATGCTTTATCAAAAATGATCAAGAGTTGTGATCCCCTGCTAATAATGATGCAAACAAGGCATATGCTTGAATTTTGACTAATAAAAATAGAGATCAAAAAGCCAATGCAACATATCATATAAATTATGTAATACATGAAACACGAAGACAGGCTTGTAGATATATATATATTGATATAACATACAAATGATGCCTATAATGATTGGCATGTCAAGCATTTTGCTTACAGAGTGACCTAAATACAACAGATGACAGCACAAAATGAACATAAAATACAACATGAAGTCAACACACAACACACATATTATGACATATATCGAACATTTAGCAAAAGTGAGTATTTCTTTTAATTCTTTAGAAATAAATTTCTACAAGTTTTAATAATTTGAAAAATTTTCAGTGTAAATAGAGCATTATAAAGTAGGCCCACATTACATGATCTTCTTAAGTTGGTTAATGTTATTGCTTATTGTGCATAAAACCTCAAATTGGCTAATTGTTTATAAAACCCCAAACTGGCTTATTGTGTATAAAACCTCAAATTGGCTTATTGTATACAAAACCTCAAACTGGCTTATTGTGTATAAAACCTCAAACTGGCTTATGGTGTATAAAATCTCAAATTGGCTTATTGTGTATAAAACTTCAAACTGGCTTATTGTGTATAAAACCTCAAATTGGCTTATTGTGTACAAAACCTCAAACTGGCTTATTGTGTATAAAACCTCAAACTGGCTTATTGTGTATAAAACCTCAAACTGGCTTATTGTGCATAAAACCTCAGATTGGCTTATTGTGTATAAAACCTCAAATTGGCTTATTGTGCATAAAACCTCAGATTGGCTTATTGTGTATAAAACCTCAAAGTGGCTTATGGTGTATAAAACTTCAAACTGGCTTATTGTGTATAAAACCTCAAATTGGCTTATTGTGTATAAAACCTCAAATTGGCTTATTGTGTATAAAACCTCAAAGTGGCTTATTGTGTATAAAACCTCAAATTGGCTTATTGTGTACAAAACCTCAAACTGGCTTATTGTGTATAAAACCTCAAAGTGGCTTATTGCGTACAAAACCTCAAAGTGGCTTATTGTGTACAAAACCTCAAAGTGGCTTATTGTGTATAAAACTTCAAACTGGTTTATTGCATATAAAACCTCAAACTGGCTTATTGTGTATAAAACCTCAAACTGGCTTGTTGTGTATAAAACCTCAAACTGGCTTATTTCCATATCATCCTATCACCTAGCAACTTGCATTTCCCCAAGCCATTAACACTTTTTTATGGATTTTTTATATCAGCTTAGTAATTAAGAGATGTTCATTTCGTTAAAGAACTCTGAACATGTTACGATGGTTTAATTTAAATATCAATGAACCTGAAAATTCCAATGATATTTTTTTTCTCTTATTAATAGTATGGAACCCATAAGATAAATAAAAAATAAAATAAAATAAACATTTTTGAAATATCTAATTTAATGGTATTCAAAACTCTTGAAGTCCCCCAAAAATATTTACAAAAAAATTTTCACTATCAAGGAAAGACAGTTCAACTGGAGTTGCTACACCAACACTATTTCAGCTTATAGGCAAGCCCCAATCCCCCAAACAAATAAGAAGGAGATTTTTCCCTCCCTCCCCCTCTAATTTTCCAAATTCTCCTGCTGCTTTGTTTGTTATCAATACTTCTGATTTATGGTATCATGGTATGACGAAATAATGACAAATAATGACACTGACAGGAAGTAATCAACACTATCTGCAGCTTGCAAGTACAATGGCAAGTTTTCTCCTCCAGGGACTAGATTACCTGAATCCATTACACTACCTACTGAGAAAAAGAACATGATATGGTTATCTAACCCAGTGATCAAATTCTTGCACCTTTTTAGAATATCAAGGTGAGAAAATGAACAACAGAGCCAATCTGTACATTCAACTGTATATATACATTCCACTGTACTATGCCAAGACCAGCTATCCCAAAAAATGGAATAGACTGAGAATTTAGCTTTTTAATCTGGATATATTTTCTATTTTTCTTAACACACAACACCATTTTTGCATATTTGGCAATGGTCTAGTTGCTTGTATCTGTAAAGTTCAATAACTCGTCAGCGCATTTATCATCAACTATGTTGCCAGTGCATAGCATGTGCTTACTGTACAATAGAAAGCCAGATTAACTGGAGGTTATTTTTCACACATTGCCAAAATTCAGTTAAAACAAAATTAAAACTTTTTATCTGCTCATGGAAAATCATAATTGAACACTACTTGGTCGTTTGACACTTCCAACCAATCACCTAATACAATGTGGTTTATATAATGCACAGACTGAAAAGACATGCAAATGGTTTAAAAACGATGCCGTCATTTTTTTACCCTAAATTCTGTGTATCTTGATGTACAACACATAGTTTTCCATAAATCTGCAAAAACAGAAAGACCGGCAGCAATAGGAATACATGTATTCTAAATCTCATTCTACTACAGTCAAAAATGGATTTCATCAGCAAGAATAATCACTGTACTAAGTGCATCTGAGCTTGCCTACATTTCGGTCCATTATTATAGCTATCTGAACTTTGATCGCCATACAATAAATTCATCCTGCTTGCTTGCATAAAGACTTTGCCAAAAATAAGAGGCCCAAGTGGGCCTGACCAGGTTCACCTAATTTACACAATAGCTGAAAATTCCATTAAGCAGGTTAATGTAGAAATCTTGAAACACAAGGCCATTTTTTAGGACGTGATAAGCTACATATGGAGGGCAGCATAACTGGTGAATGAAGAACCTGGGAAAACCCTGGTAAGAACCACTGACCCATTGGTCAATGAATACATTAAATGCAATAGAATAATACATAATACATGTGCTAACACATAGAAGTCACATGTCTCAGATACTTTAACATGGCAATACAAACAACTGTCAAACTATATTTCACCAAATATATCAAACTTGTTTCCAAATATTAAGAATTTCAAAAGTGATACAATTCTTAAAATAACTCTTTGCAAATAAATGAAAAACATGATTTTCACAAGAAATATGTTTTTAGCAACTGTCAAAGTATATTTCACCAAAAAATTATTAATAACAAACAAAAACCTTAATTGCATAAGGAAACTGCAATCCTTAATTGCTATACTACATACAATTCATGCCAGAATATAATTTGTACATTATAGTCTCTAACACACATTTTTGGTTTCATTGGGCCATTAAAGTGCTTTCCCTTGTGGCTTTGTTGAGTTCTTATTGGGTAATGAGGTTACTGATATAGACTGTTGTGGAGGGATCCCCATGTTGAAACAGATGATTCCTCCTGTGACCTGGGTCAATCAAACAACAGGTCAGTAGAAGGTCAATGAACCATGATAGATGGGACCACAGTGTGGCAATGAAATATGCACCTGGGTCAATCAAACAACAGGTCTAGAAAATCAATGAACCATGATCGATGGGACCACAGTGTGGCAATGAAATATACACCTGGGTCAATCAAACAACAGGTCTAGAAAATCAATGAACCATGATCGATGGGACCACAGTGTGGCAATGAAATATGCACCTGGGTCAATCAAACAACAGGTCTAGAAAATCAGTGAACCATGATCGATGGGACCACAGTGTGGCAATGAAATATACACCTGGGTCAATCAAACAACAGGTCTAGAAAATCAATGAACCATGATCGATGGGACCACAGTGTGGCAATGAAATATGCACCTGGGTCAATCAAACAACAGGTCTAGAAAATCAGTGAACCATGATCGATGGGACCACAGTGTGGCAATGAAATATACACCTGGGTCAATCAAACAACAGGTCTAGAAAATCAATGAACCATGATAGATGGGACCACAGTGTGGCAATGAAATACGCACCTGGGTCAATCAAACAACAGGTCTAGAAAATCAGTGAACCATGATCGATGGGACCACAGTGTGGCAATGAAATATGCACCTGGGTCAATCAAACAACAGGTCTAGAAAATCAGTGAACCATGATAGATGGGACCACAGTGTGGCAATGAAATATACACCTGGGTCAATCAAACAACAGGTCTAGAAAATCAGTGAACCATGATCGATGGGACCACAGTGTGGCAATGAAGTATACACCTGGGTCAATCAAACAACAGGTCTAGAAAATCAGTGAACCATGATCGATGGGACCACAGTGTGGCAATGAAATATACCCCTGGGTCAATCAAACAACAGGTCTAGAAAATCAGTGAACCATGATAGATGGGACCACAGTGTGGCAATGAAATATGCACCTGGGTCAATCAAACAACAGGTCTAGAAAATCAGTGAACCATGATCGATGGGACCACAGTGTGGCAATGAAATATACACCTGGGTCAATCAAACAACAGGTCTAGAAAATCAGTGAACCATGATAGATGAGACCACAGTGTGGCAATGAAGTATACACCTGGGTCAATCAAACAACAGGTCTAGAAAATCAGTGAACCATGATAGATGGGACCACAGTGTGGCAATGAACTATACACCTGGGTCAATCAAACAACAGGTCTAGAAAATCAGTGAACCATGATCGATGGGACCACAGTGTGGCAATGAAATATACACCTGGGTCAATCAAACAACAGGTCTAGAAAATCAGTGAACCATGATAGATGGGACCACAGTGTGGCAATGAAATATGCACCTGGGTCAATCAAACAACAGGTCTAGAAAATCAATGAACCATGATAGATGGGACCACAGTGTGGCAATGAAGTATACACCTGGGTCAATCAAACAACAGGTCTAGAAAATCAGTGAACCATGATCGATGGGACCACAGTGTGGCAATGAAGTATACACCTGGGTCAATCAAACAACAGGTCTAGAAAATCAGTGAACCATGATAGATGGGACCACAGTGTGGCAATGAAGTATACCCCTGGGTCAATCAAACAACAGGTCTAGAAAATCAGTGAACCATGATAGATGGGACCACAGTGTGGCAATGAAATATACACCTGGGTCAATCAAACAACAGGTCTAGAAAATCAGTGAACCATGATAGATGGGACCACAGTGTGGCAATGAAATATGCACCTGGGTCAATCAAACAACAGGTCTAGAAAATCAATGAACCATGATAGATGGGACCATAGTGTGGCAATGAAGTATACACCTGGGTCAATCAAACAACAGGTCTAGAAAATCAGTGAACCATGATCGATGGGACCACAGTGTGGCAATGAAGTATACACCTGGGTCAATCAAACAACAGGTCTAGAAAATCAGTGAACCATGATAGATGGGACCACAGTGTGGCAATGAAATATACACCTGGGTCAATCAAACAACAGGTCTAGAAAATCAGTGAACCATGATAGATGGGACCACAGTGTGGCAATGAAATATGCACCTGGGTCAATCAAACAACAGGTCTAGAAAATCAATGAACCATGATCGTTGGGACCACAGTGTGGCAATGAAATATACACCTGGGTCAATCAAACAACAGGTCTAGAAAATCAGTGAACCATGATCGATGGGACCACAGTGTGGCAATGAAGTATACACCTGGGTCAATCAAACAACAGGTCTAGAAAATCAGTGAACCATGATCGATGGGACCACAGTGTGGTAATAAGAATCATCTGAGCAGAGGAAGTTCTGACATTTTGCAGAACTTAAGGTAGCAGATGATATGGTTGGAAGGTTGTCATATGAATAGCTGGTAGAGAATTCACATTCTCACTAAGTTAAGCCATACCTTAAGCCCAGATGACCACTGACCACATGAGCTAAAAGTGGTCAGGTTGAGCAGAAAGACTCACACAAAACTATTACAGTACTGAGAACTATGGAAGACATGGACATTTTATTTTACCTGTGGCCATAAAGGTTAATGAGAATCAATGCTCATACTCATTTACTGCTGTTGTTAATATGGAAACTGAATTTGTCAATAAAGGATGAGACAAAAATACAACATTGTCTGTTGTGTGGGATCAAACCTATGAATGCTGGTTCAGACTCCATTTAAACTAAATCTCTATTAATCTAAGTTAATGAACTTCACATCTCACGGAAAATGGAGTGGGTACATATAATAAAAACCCATGGGAATTTGCCATGGCAAGCTTTATAAGTACCTAGCTCAAGTTTTGAATACTGATATGCAACAACACAAGCATTTATACCTTCTCCTTTAAGGGCCCGAGTGGCTGAGTGGTCTAAGTGCTCACAGTTTGGGATCACTGCCATCTCACCTCTGTATGCATGGGTTCGAGTCTCAGGCTCGGTTAATGTGGGTATGTTTGAAAGCTTTCCAGTAGCTTCTTGTGAGTAGGTGGTTCTTCCAGGGTTCTTCCTCCACCAGTTATACAGGCTGCCATGTATAGCCTATCTTGTGCTGATAAATGGCATTAAACCCTACAACAACAAACTCCTACAGTATATTAACAAGCAGCTCTAACTTTGTTTACAGCATGTGAAAATCCACCAACTTACATGATTTCGACTTACACAAATTTCATGTTAATGCAATTCCATATGAAATGTTTAATTTGTGGATGAGTGTTCTAAAGTGCTTGCTTTTATTGATTACTGCCATCTCATTTCTGTCATTTCTTGGCTTTGAGTCTCAGGCTCAGACAATATGCATATGTGAGAAATCTTGCCAGTAATTTCCTGCAGGTTGGTGGTTCTTACAGGGGTTTTCCTGGGTTCTTTTTCCACTAAATATACTGGCCACCATGTATAGCTTATTATGATCTGAAAAATGGCCTTATATCCAAAACAACAGCATATCCACAACTGTATATTAACAAGTAGCTCTAGTTTTTTAGATATGTGAAAATACAAGCATACATACATATTCTGTACCGTATATTAACAATTAGCTCTAGTTTTGTTTATATATGTCAGAAAATACAAGCATTCATATCCACTACTGTATATTAACAAGTAGCCCTAGTTTGGTTTAAAGAACTGAAAACATTGGCATTCATGCCAACTACTGCATATTAACAAGTAGCCCTAGTTTTGTTTCAAGACCTGAAAAGTAGCCCTAGTTTTGTTTTAAGACCTGAAAATATTGGCATTCATACCCTCTACTGTAAATTAACATATAGCCCTAGTTTTGTTTACATACATCTGAAAATACAAGCATTCATATCCACTACTGTATATTAACAAGTAGCCCTAGTTTTGTTTCAAGACCTGAAAATATTGGCATTCATACCCACTACTGTATATTAACAAGTAGCCCTAGTTTTGTTTCAAGACCTGAAAATAATGGGATTCATATGCACTACTGTATATTAACAAGTAGCCCTAGTTTTGTTTCAAGACCTGAAAATAATGGGATTCATATGCACTACTGTATATTAACATATAGCCCTAGTTTTGTTTAAAGACCTGACAACATTGGCATTCATACTCAATACTGTATCAAAAGTAACAATCAGGCCTACCGGTAGTTTGGCTTAAAGGCCTGAAAACACTGGCATTCATACCCATTACTATATATTATATAAAATATGTATGGTAATATTTACATGTCAGCTCAGCTATGACAACCTGAATGTACTATTATAGTGCCTAAGATTTCAATGACTTGACAGTCTTCCTGCCAATGAAAAGAAACCCAAAAGGTGTAAAATGAGGAACTATTGATGAACTCTGGTCTTGAATACAGTGTACTTTTCTTTACAACTTTGTATTGCAAAGAGTCACAATCACATTCCACCCACACACAATATAACATTGTATATTAGTGGATAAAAATGCATTTCACTATGAAATTGTTCCCCATAGTAGTTTTCCCATTTTGTAAACAAACAAATTATGCGTAAGGGTCACTCTTCTGGCTGGTTTAAAACACATAGCATGAAATTTTAATCAAGCTATATTCCTTGGTATGCTTATTTGGGTGTCAATTTTATCATACGTAAACTATAGTATACATTACATGAGTCATGTATGTGCATTTACTCATTTTAAATTAAATATAAATTGTTCTGTTAACATTTAACACCAATTTTCTTTAACCAAAGTAATATTCATTCCTGATTATTGAATGTTCTGGACCTTAACTGCCATGAAGAAACTTTCAGATGAAAATTGTCGATCTGTATGGACTTTTACTATGGTGGTCATGTACTAAACTTGGGTCAAGAAAAGAGCACATCGAAAGGTATCGTCACAATACAGGGTAGCATGAATTTGTTTATCAATATGCATAGTTTTCATTATGACATCACAGCAAATGACATTCAATCTGGATTGTACTGGATCACACCTTTAGATTCAGTGTGACATCACAGCAAGTGACATTCAATCTAGATTGTACTGGATCACAATGTTAGATTCATCGTGACATCACAGCAAGTGACATTCAATCTGGATTGTACTGGATCACACCTTTAGATTAACTGCATCCAAAAATGACTACTTAATTTAACAGTGATTTTGCTGTATGCACTTTTCAGGGCGTATAAATAATGATCTTCCAAAGGAATGTGGATGAATAAGAATCCAAATTAAGTAATTACTTGCCACTTAAAGGTATGTATAATCAAATTCTGAAAAATAACACTTATTACTGCAATAGTCTGTTCTGAATGCCTACAAGACCCATAATTCAAACTATCAATTTGTGAAATATATTACAAACTATGAGTGAGACAAATTTGGTTAAATATATAAAACAATAATTCATCATCCATTTACTGCTTTTACAAGTTTACAATTCTCCTTAAACATTGGAACACAACACCCCATGTTCATAGACTGTCCCAAAATGAGTCAGACTTTTGTGGTTTTTCATCTGGTCCAACAGTGTTATATTCTACAGATCACTGATATTTTCAAAACTTCAGTGTTATTGATATTGTGCCAAGCGTAAGAAAAGACGTCAGCAAATATTTCTGCAAGTATGTAATTACTTCTCACATGAAAAATGTCAACTTACATTTACTTGAAAGAATAAAGGTTTTCCAAAACAGAAAACAAGCTGAGTACAAATCATACAAATTGAAAACTATTTTTAACTTCACTGAATTACTTACTGGCTTTCCTAATGATACAAGCCTATTTACTAAGTCTGATAATAAAATCTGGTCAGAAATAGTCTGTAAGTGGTGATGAGCTCAGCAAAATGGATGCAAGATCACTCATCAATATGTATTGATTTTGCTCATAATTGTAACCCATCTATTAGATCTTGATGGTTTAAGTCAAGTCTCAAGAGAAAAATTCACTCAGCCAATCAGATGCAAGATCACTGCATTACTATGTTAATTATCAAACTTGTATCTTGATGATATAGCCCTACATTCCAAGTTTGATCAAATTACATCAAAAATAAGGCCTCCAGAGTCACAAGAAGTTCAGCCAATCAGATAAAAGATCACCCCATTATGCATGGATCTCACTCATTACAAATCTCATCCCATGACTGTGTTATGCAAGTATACATTCCATGTTTGACCAAAAATGTATCAAAGATATGGCTTCCAGAGTGGTAATACACTTTACCAGTCAGATGCAAGAATTTTGTCAACAGTTTGCACGGATCTTGCTCATTTTCCATCTTAAATATAAAATTGATCCTAAAACACAAGGAAAACCAACAAAGGCACAAGGTAATTGATGTTTAACTTACAAAAAGTATGTAATACACAATAGTAAGATAAACTGAACATAAAATGTATTAGGGATATGAACGGTTAAGATGAACATTACATTTAAAACCCGTAAAAGTATATAAAATATGCAAAATACACAATCAGTATGCATAGAGTACAGCATATATCTTAATACTGGCAATAACAAAGCACAAAATTTGATGCAATAGAAAAGTTATAAGATCTATGTCAAATGAGAAGATGAAAAGGAATATGGTAACTGAAAAAGTGTTTTTTTTTAATCTCCAAATCCAAGAATGTCTATGATTTTGTTTTGATGACCATGGCACACAATGAAGATCCTATAAAGGGTATAAAAAAAACGAACAACTGTTTCCCAATCCATGTGGTTTCAGCATGAAATAGGCTTCAGTCCTGTTTCTGAGCAGGCCATTATCTGCTAAATGGTTGGTCTTCAATGTTCAGTACAGACATTGTTACTGAAACCATGACATCACTATTACACATATGATGGCAAGGCAATAAGTAGGTAAAATTATGTACTATTTGAAGATGATTTGATGGCAAGGTCAAATATTTATCTACCATGTACATTTAAAAATTCAAAACAATTCACTCCCTAACCCAGATCCCACTTAAATGTATTACAGCAGCATTTCACAGTACCCCAGCATAATAGTTGTAAAGTTAAAAAAGGGTAAAAATTAAAGAGATGAAGAAAAAATGAAGGTAGATATACTCTTCAAAATGAATGAATAACATGAATTACAATAGATATATAAAGTAAAGGATAATGGTAACAATCAAAATTAAGTTTTGGCATGTAGCCCTGTATTCACAAAACATCTCAACTTGAGTATATACTCTAATTCAATATTTTTTAAATTTATTTTGTCAAACTAAAGGATTCCAAGACAAGTAAATATAGCTTTATGATTTGAGGATGACAAGGAATCTCATGAAATCCCAAGAAAGAACTCGGACATTGGGGTCATAATGTGGAAATATTTCTTGGTCTTTAAAGGTTCAATTATGCAAACTCAACAACACCAGTCAGAAGACACTTTTCAATCACATGACCCCTGTGATATGCCAAATCTACAATCAAGTTTTCCATTATGTTATTCCTGAAGTTTCCAGTTTGTATAATCAAACTGTATGGCAATGCAACAGCACAGCCAAACATGAAAGCATTTCACACTCCTTGAATTGCATCATCTGAAACTCAGATATGCAATCTTTGGTAATCTTGCAGGGACCAAGTGGGCCATAACACAAAAACAATTTGCATTCTCAAACTCAACTGCACTTCAAAGTAGTTTTTAGGGCTAGATGTGCATGTAGCTCCAAATCAAGCACAATCTATTCTATGTTGTAAGATTGTTCATTTTTAGGGCACTAATTGATGAATACGTGCGTGTGTGATGCAGATTTTTAACAAAGCTTTAACAATTTTTTAGTTATATTGCTAAGATGTATGCAGTGTGGCAGTTTATAGTTATGTCTAGCACTGGGGCATCATGCCGCAGACATGTAGCATCATGTCCCACCCAGTCATGTTATCCTGACACCAGGCTGACCAGTCCTAACACTAACCTCTTAATGCTGAGCGCCAAGCTGTTAGTACCATTTTTGTATAAGTCTTTGGTATTACTTGGCCAGGAATCAATCCCATGATCTCCCACATCTGAGGCTGATGCTCTAACCACTAGGACACCAGAGCAGTCAGATGAATATGTACTGTATTTACTCACTTATAAGTCAAGTCAAACTGTAAACAACTAAAATCTTGATCTGCTGTAGCATAATGTGCCTGCAGATTAGGGTCTGTGTTGTTTGTTTATTCTACTGATTACTCATAACAAAATGCACAGACCCAGATCTGCTATTGCATAATGCAATGGCAGATCTGGGTCTATACTTTTTTTTGCAGTTGGTTCAACTTGCAAGGAAATATATATGATATATAACAGACTTTCTCACATAATGTCAAACGTCATTCTTGTAACTTCATCTGATACTTGATGCTTTTTCTATTCCTTATTTACATACTCTTTAATGGCATTTGTATATAATGGCTATCTGAAATTTCCCATAAAAATAAAATATAGTACCATATTTTATCACAGGTGATAAGAAAACAGAGTTGCGGGCATCATTAATAGAATGTGTTTTTTAAATATGAAGCTTTACCAATCTAGCCGATATATTAGACGTACTATGTCAAAAAGAATCAAGGCAATAATATCTTGTGGTTTTTAATTATAGTTAACATGACCAAGTTTTTAGTAACAGCAGATGTAGCTAGAAATTAATGTTTACAAATTTGACACCACTTCATAATTTATGGACAAAATTATAAATTGTTTCTGTTAAGTCAATATTAGTGTCAACTCCTGTTACTGAAAACTGCAGTTGACTATAGGGTGAACTGGGTTTTGTCCAAGCTATTTTCAAACAATCCTCCAATCATCTGTAGCTAATTAACTTAAATAAAATAACCAGACTAATTATTCCTACACCTTGCCTGCTTCCAGACCTTATTGTAGATCATATATATTAGTAGGACCCAGCATCCCTATGAATGTCTGTATTGTGAGAACATAGACAGACACCACTGACCTAAATGTAATCAATCATTACAATGACTGCTTCATTAGTAACAATTGTTCTGATTAAAAACAAACATAAAAGGAATTTTAAAAAAAGGATTGTGGCTACCAGTGATAGATGCTACAGTCCATAAACCAGGCTATTGTGGTGCCAAAATTGACGTAGTGGTCACATATATTATTTGTCTTTAGAGTTGATCCGTATTACCTGGGGGTGAATAAGGTCATTGTCTATTAAACCAGCAAGAGAGAATCCTTTGTGGGATTCAATTGATAGTGTTCAAGACTTGTGATGTTTGTTGTTTTTTCTTGATGTCAAGCGAGTACATCCCAATCACAAAGCTGTTGTCTATTCAAGTTGGTGTGACTGGGTTTGTTTTTCAAGTTAATCCCTGTTTGTCTTCTTTGAATGAAGCCATTCACTTCTGTCTCCGAGTAAATAGTTCTGTTTCTGGATGAGACAATTGTTTCGTTTTATTTCATTAATTGTTACATATGCAATGCACATGTATAGATTTTTCATATTTTCCCACAGCCCAGTCAAAACCGTCTTTACTTTCGATATTACAATTAAGCACTAATAATTTTAACACCTAGAACCTTGATAACAATGGACAAACCTCCAAGTAAAAAGAGACAAATTTTAAGGCTGAAGAAAATAAATATTGTCACTGAAATAAGTGAAAAAGAGCAGACCACTCGCAAAAAGAAGAGATTTAAACATCGGTAAAACAAATTTATGTTGTTATAAAGGAAAAGGAGTAATTCAGAAAAATTTCATATGCTAAAATATGTGATCTTCAAATGTAAATGTGATTTCATGTTTAATGATATAAGTATATCTTTATTGCTGTATAATTTTGTGTTTAGATAAATGCATACAATATTTTAGCAAGAACTATTAATAAAGAATAGAATATATGTACAGTGATTGTGGTTATTTGTCTTTAAAATGTTCTGAAGCTGGTCTTTTTGCATTTAAAATTTCATGTCAATCCTGAGGAACAGCAATAACAAACTTCTTCTAATGGCTGGACAGATGGATGATGGAAAACAGCCATCCCATAATGTCTGGACAGATGGATGATGGAAAACAGACCATCCCATAATGGCTGGACAGATGGATGATGGAAAACAGACCATCCCATAATGGCTGGACAGATGGATGATGGAAAACAGGCCATCCCATAATGGCTGGATAGATGGATGATGGAAAACAAGCCATCCCATAATGGCTGGACAGATGGATGATGGAAAACAGGCCATCCCATAATGGCTGGACAGATGGATGATGGAAAACAGGCCATCCCATAATGACTGGATAGATGGATGTTGGAAAACAGGCCATCCCATAATGGCTGGACAGATGGATGATGGAAAACAGGCCATCCCATAAGCTTTTGGTCTATGACCAGTTGAGTGTATAAACATTTCAGTTGCAGATGTAGCATTTTGTTCAAGGACCAGAAAGAAAAGTGGTTTCTTTTTATTTTAACTGCTGTAAAGGAATTACACTGTTGGTAAAATAACAGGTTTTAAAAAGCAGACAATAGGATTTTGCAAGTTTAGTTTTTCCTCCACTCATAAATAAATGCAAGAAATGAAAAAAAAAGGTTCAATTCTAGCCTCTACTTCATTATCATAATGATTGAGTGTTGTATTGCATAAAAGAAATTCAAATGTGCTGCTGAGTAGACAGGTAGACATGCCCTAAAAGTAACCTTTGTCATCCATAAATGCCTATGGTGACTGCAACAGTTGCTTAACTCATGGGAAAGTAGCAACATCATGGCTGATTTGATTCATGCCCCAATTTATCTTAGGTGGAAGACTATCTGCCCCCCTAGAAAAATCTCTTCATAAAAGATTTAAAAACCACTCACCTGTACAAAATGACAAAATGCCAGTAACACAGGTCATTAGAGGGCCTGTGAAAGGACACTATTCACTGGCATATCAAGTGTTTATTCAAAACTTGTGCAACACTGCAATAAACAGGGATTTGGAGAATGGATTAACAGTCCAATATAAAGTGAGAAGGAGAAGAAAAAATAATTTGCCTTGTTATAAATGCATGTGTCATAGTTTATTAAGCTTACTATGTATGAGTAAAATGTAAAGTGTTAACCGTTCCTGCTGAAAAGATCACTAATCTCAAGATAATCAGATTAATATATTTCAAAGATTTCAAACATAGAATTAATAGAATACATTCAAAATAGGGAAGACATTATGCAGAGGTTGACAATTCCCAGGTAGCCAGCTAGCCAGGTCAACCAAAGAAAGTTGTGGTGAAGTGAAATTTCATCTACACAACCAAACTTTTCAGATAAAAAACAGAATACAAATTTCCAATTTTGACATTATTTTTGACCATCATCTATGCTGGGTTAGCCAATCAAAATTGGAACTGACACTATGTGGCATAATACACTTGTTTAATCCAAGTCAAATTCACTACTTGAAATTTTGATTTTTGGTGATTTTTAGAAGGGTAACAACAGAATAAAATGTCAGCATTTTTACAGCAGAATTTCTAAAGGTATTATCTTGATCATGAATCAGATATAAAATTTTATAGAGATGTCTCAAACTGTTTCCGCCAGAAACAAAAGTGTGCATGATGTTTAGAGAGATTATACAGATGGATGGAAAAAAAAACATAAAAATATTAAAACTGATGATTTCTCTATGGCAAAAAGCACAGCCAGATTACTAATCTGATACGATATAAAATAAGGTCAGTGCTATAAGAGACCATTTGTCTTGAGAGACCAGTTTTTCCATGCAGATGTATGGACTAAAGTTATATAACCAGTCAGTGTATACATGCATCCATGCATGCATGCATGCATGCATGTATGCATGTATGCATGTATGTATGTATGTATGTGTGTATGTATGTATGTATGTATGTATGTATGTATGTATGACTGTATATGTATGTATGTATGTATGTATGTATGTATGTATGTATGTATGTATGTATGTATGTATGTATGTATGTATGTATGTATGTATGTATGTATGTATGTATGTATGTATGTATGTATGTATGTATGTATGTATGTATGTATGTTATAATTCCACCTCTGACTGTGGAACCGTAGCAACTCAGTTGGTAGTGTCCGACTTATAATCTAAGGATTGCAGGTTCTATACCAACCTAGGAAAGCCCACATTGGCTGCTTTGTGTAAGGCACTAGCTTCCCATTTCCACTGCATAATCTAGCCAATAATGTGTGAAAAGTACTAGTAGTACTAGTATAATCTGCAAAAACAAGATCTCTGCAAAGGACTGATACTCTATTGGGCAAGAAAAGAATTTCTAACATTCAAGATAGGACTATTTCTCTTTTTTACCGTAACATTTTGAAACCCTCTTATTTCTTCAGCAATAATAACATTTTAATATAAGCTTCTGTGTTGCATATATTGGAAGTCAACTTGGCACCATTTTTATTTAAGACCAACTGAACATCATAAGAAGTCTTCTGTCAAAATCTTTATTTTCAAGTAGAGTTGTGTTAAAAAGATATTTAAGATGGCTGCCATCAAGGCCAAATTAGACATCCAACTGGCATCAACCAGATATCATAAGAAAATCCCATGTGGTTATGACATGATCCATTTGGAAGGAATAGCCATAACATGATTTTCAAGATGGCTGCCACGGTGGCCATAGTGAAAATCAGATCAGCATCAGCAAGACATTGTAAAATTTCTTTTTGTTAAAATCCCGTGCTGATATGACCATCCATTCAGGTGACCATCCATTCAGAAGCAATAGCAAGAACAAGATTCTCTAGATGACCACAGTTGCAGACATACTGATCTTGAATCAGAACCATTACCCTAGGTCACTATAATATTAGTGTGTCCTCACAAATGGATAAATTATGTCCATACATAATTTGACTCAATGATGGATAAACCAACAAAGATAATGGACAACAGTGCTACATTTGTTGACTATATCTACAGTAAAATACCTGAAAATGTTAGTGAAATGATCATGCCAATTTATGAAAAAAGTGACCACTGGTCAATGTGTATAATCACACTCTCCTGATCTCTTTCTTTGTAATCAATTTCAGTGAAATGATTAAAGGTGCCTATTTATGAAAAGATCTATCACAACCCAGTGTGTATAACCCAACACTCGCCTTATATCTCTTTGTCACCACTCTCAAATAAAATGCAGAGACTTTAAAAGTGATGAAAAGAAGTTCCTTTATAATTTAGCACAAATGTTCATCCATGATACTGAAAACATTTTGATGTTAACATTTTTTTATATATAGTATGGACTTTTTAACAGTGTTCTAAATAAACAGTCCCACCAACAAAAATAAAGTGGGAGAAACATCTCTGTAATTAAGTGGGTTGCTTAAAAAAACATACATGAACTCAAGACATAAAAAAGAATGAAATTCATAAAATCAAAGACTAGAAAAACTAAAGAAAATAACACACTTAAGTCAATAATTTAATAAATGAATCTGAGACTAATTACTAGGTAACTTGTGTTAAGAAACCAGACATTGTAGCTTCTTGTGGAGAATCCATTTAAACATACATGTACAGCATTTCAGCTGAATTGGGTTATAACAACAGTACCGTTACTTCATTATAGGAGGATATGGCTGGTGTATTTAACCAATTCATTACCAATATAGAAAGTATATGTTCTGACAGTGAACAAAATGACACTAACCTTGATTTAAACTTGACTCTAGCTATTGTACAGACCTGAATATTAAGGATTATCTACAAGTGATGAGTGAAAGTAATGTTTTTCATACTCATTGCAAAATCAACACAAAAGGTCATGTGGTATGGATGTGGTGGGAAAATTCTACTAGTTCCCAGAATACACAGGCCACACCTAGCTAGATTGATTATTCATGCACCATGTCATCTGACTTGATCAAGGAATTAAAATGGTTAAGAACAGATGAGAAAAGATTTCCTGAAAGCAATTATTGCTTTTAAATATATCAAAGGAGCTGTTACAGAATGCATAAATACATTATTCTCCAAAATTTCTTCTACCTATAATCTTAAATCAATTCCTAACAAAAATATAGAATTAACAAAACTTCATACTGAACAATTTCAAGGAATTCCACAAACATTCAGAGGGCAAAATATGAACTCGTTTTCTGCTCACAAACATTTAGAGGGCAAAATATGAACTCGTTTCCTGCTCACGTACAATATGCTGATTAGGTTAAAAAAATGCAAAGTTTCAAACCTTAACAATCTATGAAGACATGATGTCTTTACTGCTATTTGGAATTTTTTTTAAATTTTGTTTTTAAATTACACCATGTGATCCAGTTTTTAATTCATTGCACACCTTCTTTAAATAAACATAGTATTTATTATTATTATTATTATTATTAGTGGCTGAGTGTTCTAAAGCACTCAGTTAGGGATCACTGCCATCTCACCTCTGTCTGCATGGGTTCAAGTCTCAGGCTCAGCCAATATGGGTACATGAGAAAGCTTGCCAGTAGCTTCTAGTGGATCAATGTTTTTTTCCGGGGTTTTCCTGGGTTCTTCCTCCACCATTTACTGGCTGCCATGTATGGCCTATCTTGTGCTGAAAAATTTCAATAAACCCTATAATAACAACAACAACAATTATTATTATTATTATTATTATTAACAAATATTGAAACTTCATTAATTCCAAACAGCAAAAGAACCACTGACCCATGGGAAGCTAACTGCAGCTTTCTCATGTTCCCATGTTGGCCATGCCCTAGACTTAAACCGACATGGACTGAGTTGATATGTCAGTGATTTGCAATGGTTAGGATTTTAGACCACTCAGCTAGCCAGGCCCTACTGATTTAAGTCATTACAGTAAAAGTTAGGTCACTGACATACTCATGGAAAGATAAGTGTCAGGCTCACCAAGATTCACACACATACCAAGTTGCATGACTCCATAATGTCAGAGACACCGACGTAAACAAAAAATTTAACCAAGACAATGAATCATGACTTGTAGGTCACAGTGACCAAATTTGTGATGGGCAGTATTGTACTTACCAAGCTGCATCCACACACAATGTTGCAAGCCTCTGTGGCTGATAACACCAGAGAAACTAACCTGAAGAAAACACTTAAGAAGTGACAGTGACCTTCTTTTAGCAAAAGTGTTGTTCTCACCAAGATACATCTAAATACCAAGATGTATACCTCTTAGACTAACATTGCCAAAAAAACTAAACTAAATGGATTACTAAACCAAGTTAGATGTCTCTTATGCAGACTGCTTCAGTGACCTTGTGGGTAGAGTATCCGCCTCAGATGTAGGAGGTCGCAAGGTTCAAACCCTAGCCAAGTCATACCAAAGACTTCTAAAAATGGTAGTAGCAGCTGCCTTGCTTGGTGCTCAGCATTAAGAGGTGAGCGTTAGGACTGGTTGGCCTGGTGTCAGAATAATGTGACTGGGTGGGACATTATGCTATGTGTCTGTGGCATGATTCCCCAGTGCTAGACATCACTATAAACTGCCACATTGCAAAAAGTTTAGCAACAAGACCGAAAAATGTTTAAAGCTATATTAAAAATCCAAAACACACACACACACACTGTCTCTTAGACCAACTAAATGCATAATTTAAGCAAAGTGTGACAAAAAGACCTAAGGAAGTATAGCATTCAAGAGTAATGCTAACATACCTCTTTCACATTGGTGGAAAGCTTAAAAAGAACTTGAATTAAGACAAATATGCTGTCGGTCATTTGGGGGTCCTTGAGGATTGCAGATGGACAATGTCTTTCACAAGTACAGAGCATGCATGGTAAAATAATGTTTCAAGAATTAAAACCAAATTCCCAAGCTTGACTCCAGATGAGTGACCAATTCATACATATATCTCAGTGATCTTTAATCACTAAGGTATTTCTAAATTGCTGAATTTACACAGTTTGAAATCAATGTATCTTTATAACACATCAAACGGTTCTAAATACCTAATCTTTCCTTCAAAGACTCAACAATAAATACACCCCATGTTAACCAAGAAAACAGGACTTCAAAGAATAACAAATAGAAATTTTATGAAGAATTGAATCTTATAACCTATTTTCATCAGGACTACCTATTTAATAAGGTAAACATGAATATTAAATCTAATATCCCCTACAAAGTGTGGAACTGACTTGATTCATCTCAAGTAGCAAGTGAGAACATTTTCTTATCAAACTGTATATATAGCAATATGGACAACTGAAAACATCAAGAGGGTCATAAATACAAACTAATCACATCAGTTCATCAAAGTATTTCTGAGTTTACCAGCCAAAACCATAGATAATAATGCCTTTGTTATGGATTCAAAACTTCTGCAATCAATTGAAAGATTTCATTCTAGAATGAAGCAAGACTGAGGAAAAAAGTCAAAATCAAGTGGTAGATTTCACACTAAAATTTAAGAAAGAGTTTCACAAGTGGCACATGTTACAGTCCTGTGCCATTTTCCTTGTGATCATTTTACTTTTGAGCTTGGGCACCAGCCTTGTACATACCAGAGAGAAATATTGTCCCATGTTGACTTTAACCTCTAAGGTCAAAGGGGCATGACTTTGGTATATTGTGTCAGGCAATGAATTTTGGGTAATATCCCATCAAGATATTTCCTGTGGTTCAAAGGTTATAGCCAAGATGAGTAGAGCAGTCACCGAGTTACATTTTCCTCTACTGTGACCTATACCTTTGTGGTATGCACAAATACAGGATGTGAGGTCTTATGTTATGTGTTTAGGCTCGAATAAACAGTAACACAAAAAAGAGTGATAACAACAAGCTTTGAAAAATCTAATAATTTATTTCTCTGGAAAAATTCTGTACAAATGAAAAAATATGAGCTTACAGTTTTTAGAATCAAATCCAAAAATAATCCAAGAATAATCCATGAATAAAATTTTAGTTTAGAAGTCCTAATGAAATGTTCTAGTGATTTCAAGTTCAAGTCCCAACAAAGAATCCAAGATGGAAGGCGATGACGTATGCTGTAACTTGTACTGTGTTGAAGTCTACAGTTCCTTGTAGAAACACCATAATTTTAAATCCTCTGGTCTTGGAAAACCAAATAAAATTTTCAAGAAATGTCTCTGTTCAAGAATTGTGTATGAGCACAACATATTTCTAGAGAAATGAATTAATCTTTTAGAATCCGAAAAATTAAAATAAAACTCAAAACTAGTCACAACAGAGAAAAATAACTTGACATCAAGTGTTTAAAAGCCCCAAAACTCTGAAATCTCTCTCTCTCTCTCTCTCTCTCTCTAAACAATGCTATTAATACTAAGAATTTAGCAATTTTGGAAATGCCTAATTGCTTAATCATGTTTACATACAAAAATCACTTAACCCCTGTATGTCCTTGATAAGACCCAATCATTTTACTCCAAGAAAAACTTGTTTACTGGACTTTTAATCAAGGCCAGGAACTAAGTCAAAAATAGAAACAGTTTTTCTATTATTAGGTGGAAAGATTCAAGTCAAACTGAATTTTCTGGAAAATATCAAATTCCTAGTAAACAAAATTACCTTACATTGACATGTAAAGAAGACAAAAAGATACCAAAACCCACAAGCAATAAAATCAAATCAAGCACAAATTAAATCAAATATAAATTAAATCAAATATATGTAACAGAGGTAATTGAAGTATGTGACATGCTATCTTGTTTAAATGCATATTTGACTGGCCATGATGTATATCTGGGTAAGGTTTTATGAAAATATCTTCCACATCTCAATATGTTGAGCCCTGGTTCCATAAAAGTCAGACCTATAGTCTCCATTGTAATGACCTTGACCTTTAAGCAAATGGTATAACTGGTATGCATTACACAACCCTTGATAAAGTATTTGAGTAGTTTCACAAAAGTACTTCTTAGATTCAAAAGTTAGAGCTACAAAACAATGGATCATGGAGTTACATTTTTCCTTGCTGTAATCATAACAATATGATCTCTGGTGTGACCTTGACATTAAGAGGAAGTGACTGCAGACACTGTCAAGGTGTAAATCCAGGTCAAGTTTCATGAAAATATCTTCCGTGGTTCAAAAGTTACAGAAAATTTAAAGTTGAAGGAATTGAGCAATTAAAGTCTTATTGCAGTTAAGCCAGAAAAGTCTTTGTGAAGGGTCACTTTGACCTTTCTTCATTCATCTCCCCCCATGTCAGTGTAAACTTCAAAGGAACAGCATTCCGAGACAGTGAAATTAACACGATCCTTAGACACTAAACATTTGAGCTATCAACCCTATCTGCTTAGTAGGAACCTATGTCCACTTATATTTTCAAAGGGAAATTGTCACGCACTGTCGTACACAGATTCTGAGCTGTCTAAATCTGATGAAAGGAATTATTTCTTTAGGAAAGATTAGGGACCACCACCTATGATTCGGTAGAATAAATTAGGGCATACACTTGAGAGCAATATGATTTAAAGTAATGACCCTAGTCGAAATTCTTTAGTCTGAAAATTTTCTAGAAGAGGAAATTTAGTCGATATCGGTGAAAGCATAAAAGTGGTTAGTGCTTTCCTCATGAAACAAGGAAGGGACCAGGTGGTCATCGTGTAAAAAGAAAGGCATGTTTAGTGCTAGGACACACAAGTCCAGAAAGAAACAGTGACAAGGAACAGTTTCTGAGAGGAAGACGAGACAGTCCGAAGACAGGAGTAAGGGGAAAAGAAAGAAAGAAGGACGAGGTCAGAATAAAAGGGCCAGGAAGTCCATGAATGGGCAGAACATAGAGTTTAGGAAGGATAAACTAGGAGACGTTGATATACGGTCAAAGTGAATGAAGATGATGCAATTGATTGTGGACATTGCACTCTTTTCACCTCTCATTATGATGATGTAATAAATCAAAATTGGACACACCAGTTAGATTCTACTTAGATAATCTAACTTGAAGTGGAATTGCCATTTTAATTTGCTCTCATTAAATTTGTCATTTTCTTGTCAAAAGGGTGGCTTGTATTGTTTATTTCTTCCCAGTATTCTTGCTCAGTTCTCTGTTGAAATTCCATTCTTCTTTCACTCCCGCCAGGCTATAATATCGAGGGAGGTCATCCTCTGGATAACGCCAGCCAAACCCAATTAACCACCCCTCTTCATAAGAGGGCAACATTACAATATCCAGCTATAAAGTTTGATGTTTGATGGAAATATCTTCATTGGTTAAAAACTTAACAGCCCCAACAAGGAAATAAGTACAAAGTTAAATTTTCTGTTGCTGTTACTCTGATCTTTGAGGTGAGGAAACAGAACCTGTCTATGGAATGGAAAACATGATCTAGTTATAATATATATCTGGGTTCTCCACAAGGACAAGCAGATGGATGAAGACAGCTGGATGGACAACATCATAAAATAAAGTCCAACTTAGGATTTCAGAACCCTACATATATGCTGAACATTTTACCAACTATAAAATGTCCACATCAGACATCAGGAGTTTCTGCCTAGAAAATTGTATTCAGACGTGATGAATGATTGTTTTACCTCTAGACTTGTTCACTGATTCAGTACATGATGCAATGTAACCCATCTTGTTTCCTGCCTCAACTAATCTGGTAGTAGAGTAGTACACAATTTGATTTCATGATTAAAGAGGGATCCCTCAGCACACCTCATGTACAAAATGACAATGGAAAGAAAAGTTAAATATTCCCAATTCAGATTTGAATGTATGCCTATACATATGACCATGTCCTAATACACAATGAAAACAGTGTGTCACAATTTGACTGACACCAAGCTGCTCCACCCCTTGACTTAATGGTTTGGTATAACCTTATAGTCTGTCTACACCATTGCTGTCTAACCCGTGGGCCGATTTTAAATGGCCTGCCAGAGCTCAAGCAGCTATATAGTCGTTGCTTTTCAGTTTTCTGCTGTGACCCTCGCCTTCGAGAAAAACATTTTTCAGTGGTCCATGGTGTCAAAAAGGTTGGACAGCACAGATCTACACTAAATGCTGACTACAGTAAGAATACAAAATGACTCATGTACATTCAAATGATGCGCAATTAATATCTGTCTTTCCGGCCACAATTAAAGAAATAAAAAAGGACTGTGTCATATTGGAAGCATATTGGTAATTCCAGAGCTATATATCATATTGGTAATTCCAGAACTATATAATGACTTCAAAACTTTAATAAACGACAAAATATGGATTTTTCTTATTCTTAACTTTCTAAGCTAAGATGGAGAATATGTGGGATTGTCTACCCTGATAGAATTCTGAATGTTCAAAAACATATCCACAATTTGGAAACTTAAACAATATGTAGGAAGTTGAAGTTTGATGATACTTACATTGAACCTGTAGTATGCTTAGGGATCATACGAGATGATGCATAGATTATGTGACTGGTCAGTCTTTAGAGAGGTCACAAGATTCAAGAAAGGGAGAGTGTGTTTGCATGTAATCCTTTAGGTACTACAAATTCAATAAAATTATTATCAAACTTCATATTGTTTAAGTTGGCAATTCACTGAATCTTCTTTACCCTAAGGGACCCCAGAAGACAGAGTATATCCTGGGACAGAATCATCTTAGAATATAAAGGAAAATCAGTGTGCATCATAAATCATGAAAATTTAGTATGCAGACAAATTCAGTTAACATGGTAAATGAATGCAACAAATTTATGAGCAATTGGTTGGAGCTGATTCAAACAGTTTTTCAATGAATGTTCATCTTTCTAAAGATTGTCCAGTCATGTGACCTATGCATCTTCTTGTGTGATCCCTAAGAGTACTACAGATTCGATGAAAACATTTAAACTAAAACCGTAATCAACTGATTTTCTTCACTATTTGCTCTAAGCTCTGTCCACCCTCATTTTCACTGTAAAATGTTTTCTAATTGTATACAAATTGTAAAATTTTATAAACTTGTTGCTTAAATTTAAATACCAACACTTACACTCAGTCAGAATGCCTTCACAAATGCCAACACGTATACTCACTGTCAGAATGCCTTCACAGACATCAGCTCTCACACTCTCAGAATGCCTTTACAAATGCCAACACATATACTCACTGTCAGAATGCCTTCACAGATACCAACACTTACACTCAGTCAGAATGCCTTTACAGATGCCAACACATATACTCACTGTAAGAATGCCTTATCAGACATCAGCTCTCACACTCTCAGAATGCCTTTACAAATGCCAACACATATATTCACTCTTAGAATGCCTTCACAGACATCAGCTCTCACACTCTCAGAATGCCTTTACAGATGCCAACACATATACTCACTGTAAGAATGCCTTCACAGACATCAGCTCTCACACTCTCAGAATGCCTTTACAAATGCCAACACATATATTCACTGTCAGAATGCCTTTACAGATGCCAACACATATACTCACTGTAAGAATGCCTTTACAGATGCCAACACTTACACTCTCAGAATGCCTTTACAGATACCAACACTTACACTCAGTCAGAATGCCTTCAGATGCCAACACTTACACTCACTGTCAGAATGCCTTCACAGATGCCAACACTCACACTCACTCTGAGATATGTGAGGCCACCCATGCATAACATTCACTAAAGCAGGCAAAGCGATAAGGAAGCTTATGTCTGCAATGGACAAATACAATAAGACAATCATTACAAACATTAAAAGTTGCAAGATTACAGAAGTTTACATTAAAACTGGTTTATTATGCAGAAGGAATTAACCAAATAATACAAAACTAAAGTTAACTTCATATATAGCATGAACTACAGCAGACTTTATGTTGTCTCCCCTCCCATTACCCATTTTCTTGATGTCTATCCAAGCTTGTTTAAAAGAAAACTAACCCTAAAGGTTAAAGGTTGAAATACAATACACTGTGTTCTATTAACCCAAGTCTTCTGTTGGTGTTATATTTGTATGCTTCCCAGAGACAAACAATTACCCCTGCAAGTTAATATTTCTTAATACTCCAATTCTTTTACCTAAGGAGCATGACACTGAATGCCTGGATTTTTTTGAAAGACCAAGTTTAGCTGAAACATAATGAGTCAAGTAACAATACAAATATTTTAAATGACAATATTGTTTTAAAGTAGTGTACCCAAATCAGACCATGATAATTGTATTTACTTTTTGGCAAGCAGAAAACTATTTAAGATTAAAATAGCTGATAGCTAAATTCTCTCGGATCATACTAGAGTCATTTTAAAAGTACAACCTAAAGAAACCCTGAGTGTGAGTGTGATTTGGATTTTTAACGTAGCTTTAACAATTTTTCAGTCATATCGCTATGATATCTGCAGTGTGGCAGTTTATAGTGATGTCTAGCACTGGGCATCATGCCACAGACATGTAGCATGATGTCCCACCCAGTCACATTATCCTGACACAAGGCTGACCAGTCCTAACATTAACCTCTTAATGATGAGCGCCAAGCTGTTAGTACCATTTTCATAAGTCTTTGGTATGACTTGGCTGGGGAAAGAACCCATGACCTCCCACATCCGAGGTGGATTCTCTAACCACTAGGCCACTGAAGCAGTCATGGAAACCCTGAACAAATTGTTTATATCCAAGCAGCAGTGGCAGGTTGCCTCCCAAAAGGCATGAAAATATATAAACCATAACAAATTATTCATACTCGCATTGCCCTGTCTGGTTAATCCCTGAATGGCATGAAAATATATAAACCAAAATAAATTATTTATACTCAAAGAGCCTTGTCAGGCTGCCCTCTGAAAGGCATTATAATATAGAAACCCAAACAAATTATTTATAGTTGATTAGCCCAGTCTGGTTTCACTGTGAAAGGCATTACAATATATAAACAATGTAAAGCGAAGGTTTACTTTTATATTCCTTGTTTAGTTTTGGGCTCCTTAAGTTCAAAACCTTGGCTTAAAGAGCTAAAACATTGACATTACTGACTCAAATGAAAAAGAATTGTTATAGTAATCAGTGGTGAGTCAGTGTCTCCCGGAGAATCTGTTATTGGTTTGAAGACTGACTTCGGACACTTAAATATGAATAAATAATATAAACAAAATCAGTGCAAATAATTTTGAATCTCTTACCTCATTGAGATTAAACCCAGTAAGATAAATTATGTATGTAACTAGAGGAGAGAGGCATCAGCAACAACATTAGTCCCACTGAGCAGCATTATGCTGTATATACTAGCTTGCAACATTAGTCCCATTGAGCAGCATTATGCTGTATATACTAGCTTACAACATTAGTCCCACTGAGCAGCATTATGCTGTATATACTAGCTTGCAACATTAGTCCCATTGAGCAGCATTATGCTGTATATACTAGCTTACAACATTTGTCCCATTGAGCAGCATTATGCTGTATATACTATCTTGCAACATTAGTCCCATTGAGCAGCATTATGCTGTATATACTAGCTAACAATATCAGGTGCATTGAGCAGCATTATGCTGTATATACTAGCTTACAACATTAGTCCCATTGAGCAGCATTATGCTGTATATACTAGCTTACAACATTAGTCCCATTGAGCAGCATTATGCTGTATATACTAGCTTGCAACATTAGTCCCATTGAGCAGCATTATGCTGTATATACTAGCTTACAACATTAGTCCCATTGAGCAGCATTATGCTGTATATACTAGCTTACAACATTAGTCCCATTGAGCAGCATTATGCTGTATATACTAGCTTACAACATTAGTCCCATTGAGCAGCATTATGCTATATATACTATCTTGCAACATTAGTCCCACTGAGCAGCATTATGCTGTATATACTAGCTAACAATATCAGGTGCATTGAGCAGCATTATGCTGTATATACTAGCTTACAACATTTGTCCCATTGAGCAGCATTATGCTGTATATATTAGCTTACAACATTAGTCCCATTGAGCAGCATTATGCTGTATATACTAGCTTGCAACATTAGTCCCATTGAGTAGCATTATGCTGTATATACTAGCTTACAACATTAGTCCCATTGAGCAGCATTATGCTGTATATACTAGCTTGCAACATTAGTCCCACTGAGCAGCATTATGCTGTATATACTAGCTTGCAACATTAGTCCCATTGAGCAGCATTATGCTGTATATACTAGCTTACAACATTAGTCCCATTGAGCAGCATTATGCTGTATATACTAGCTTACAACATTAGTCCCATTGAGCAGCATTATGCTGTATATACTAACTTGCAACATTAGTCCCATTGAGCAGCATTATGCTGTATATACTAGCTTGCAACATTAGTCCCATTGAGCAGCATTATGCTGTATATACTAGCTTACAAGTTGAGTACAACTCCAACTGCACAGTCCCAGACCTACCATAGCATATTGGGGCTATGCAGTCTGATGGAAGTAACAAACAACATATACCATGATCAGCCAGCACATTATGCGATAGCAGATTAGGATCTATGTTGTTTGTGGTTTGGCTTGACTAATAAGTGAGTACGCATGGTCATTTGAAAACATGCCCCAGACTATCATATCAGTACAGAAGGATATATGTATGTTAAGACTACAAATAATTTCTAATGATCCAATATATATCAAATAAAAAAACTTTGGAGGATTTTTTTTTGGTATAAATAAAATTATATTTGGACAAAAATTTAAGAATTCACATTAAAATTAAGTTAGCTGATCAGTTCACAATTAACCAAAACTACTGTTGCAGTAAACACCACCTAAAATCTTCTGAGCTGACAGTCATCCTTAGATATAGTATTATGTACTTTGATATATCAATTTATCACTTGCAGGCATATCTGTACTTATTCTACTTGCATTTAGACCAAATGGCACACACCACTACAATCTATCATCTGTTTTCTTGGCTTTTACAACTTGGTGATATATCCGTCTCTATGCATGGATTCCCACGGAAATCCTTTAACAGAACCAGATATACTTATTTATTTTTTCAGTGTGTCACAGACGAAGTGTAATTTTCAGGGCAATGCTTGAAATCTATCAGAAAGGTATAAAACATGAATAAATACATATATCATGCAAGACTACATTTATATATATATATATATTGGAGTATTTAACAATGAATGCAAGCAATAAAAGAAAACCACATTTCATACCATACACAGGACTCCATACAAGAATACAAAAAGTCTGCACCAGTTACTGCATTGAACCAGCTAATAATGCGCTGCTGTCATTACTTACTGCTACGTGCAGTATATTCTCATGGAAACATTAAGATGCGATGCAAGCTACATTTTAAAATCTCTCAAAGACCCTTATGTTTCAAAATATGTAGGACCAGGAGACAGCGTCAGTTCCCTGGGTGAAAAGGGAGGAGAGGGTGTATTAATAAGTTCATCAGAAACCAATTCAATACTTCCCTTAACTTGTTTCTGAACAAGAACATTTAGCATATTTTGTTGCTACTGAACCTAAAGTTTATGGTAAATATGTTGAAAACACAAAAACAATAGTCACCTGTAGTTTTAAGATTAAAAATATATATCCAAATCATTTATATTAAAGAACACAAGACAAAATTCTTGATGTGCATGTGAGTATGATTTCTGTCCAAAATGTATTTGTCTCATGTGCAATGCATGAGGCTACGACAGGTATGCATTTTGAGCCTGCAATTTGTAAAACCAATTCATAGAATTTAGAACAATTAACTCTTATGCAGCAAATGGTTCCAGGCGACATCTGGAGGAAACCCTCCGACAATTGAACCTTTTCCATTCTATAGTGTAATGGTGTCAATATATCAGCAACAATGTCAAACTTAATTTTCTACTTTCAATTTATAAAGGCCAAAATTCATTATGAACATCTTCAGCCTTGGCAGATATGTTGTTTATTACCTACCTGATACTATATCCCAATTTCTTTTACAAAAATTATAAAAACTAGACCAGAAAATCCATAAAAAGGCAATTAAAACTTTGGACTAAATGTCCAAGGAGACAATAAATATGGGTCAAATTAAGACATATGAGGAGTCATGTGATAACATTTCCATACTTTATTGCACAGATGAACAATTATCCCAGACACATGATGTGATATCTTAAACCCTGTAGAAATATAAAAGATAAGAGTGATGGATGGATGGATGAATAGATTTACAAAAACAAAGGATGAATGAAGAAACAAATGGACAAGTGTATGTACTGACAAATACAAGTCCTATGTTTCTGTACTTTGGAAAAAGGCATGGGGAAAAAATGTTTATACACCTTTGAAGCAGGTGAGAGGAAAATATATTATGCTTTTATTCCAATAACCTAATTAACAGTATTCATCCTTAACTATGGAAGGCCTGAAATGTTCATACCACAAAGAGAAGAGAAAATTGGAATTATTATTGTTTAATTGTTTGGAGGGGTGGGGGAGGGGGATTTTAACACATTAATACAGAGGAAATGGGACCTAAGTGCCTTTCTCAAGAATAACAAGGCAGTCAACCCAGGCTGGCCTGGGTGGGTATCAAACCTTTGACCATTGGATTATAAGCCTAATACTCTACCAACTGAGCTGAGCTCACCAGGAAAATGTTATGTGGGTAACAAGTCCATGGATCTTACTTTCCTTGGAATTATGGGTAATGCTTCAATTTTCTGGGCGAAATTTAAATCAAGGTCATCACATATAAAGGCATACTCCCTCCCTTCAAGAGGTTAGCTGGATTAAATACGCCTTTGCTGAAAATAATCATAATGGTGCTGACACAGTTTTACACCATTTCAAAGCTGCATTCTAAAATACAGATATTATTGGCAATCCATGTATAAGTGTTTGCACAACTTTCTAAAACAATAAATATTTTATGCTTCAGTTCCTGATGCTAAACACACCAACCCCAAATTTTCAAAATAAATAATAACAGAATATTGAACAAAAATGGTCGTCATTAAAAAACTTGAGGAATGGTGTGATGGTGTGGAGTTGCTAACTCAAATACTGTGTTGTGCATGTACCCTGTGATAATATATAAAAAATACAGCTCTTATGAAAATAGCAAGTACAATTATTGGTGTGTGTGTGTTTATTGATGTATCTTTAACAATATTAGTCATAACACTAACCTCTTAATGCTTAGTGCCAAGCGAGGGAGCTGCTGGTACCACTTTTTAAAGTTTCTGGTATGACTAATGGGGTTTGAACCCTTGACTTCCTGCATTTGAGGTGAATGCTGTAACCGCTTAGGCCACAAAAGTGATCACAATGATTTATCAACATGCTCTTCTTCTGATGATCATAATTGTGCTACATTTCATGGCAACCCACTAAAAACTGCAATCACGAAATTCTGTTATACATTTCAACCAGCAAATATTTGCAATCAGGGATATAAAACACACCTTATGTACCCTCCTGGTCATAATTTTTTGAAAATATAAATTATCTTGTGATAATTTTTTTATATAAATTATCTTGCAAATTTTATAATATATCCTATATAATAAATAACCTATCTGATTAACCAAATTAAATTAAGATATCAGATATAGTTTATAAGATATCTTATAAAATATTTCAATGTCTTTAAGATATGTCAAAAAAATATACAGGATATTTTATAAAGTTGATAAGATATCTGGCTTTTGGAGAAAGTAGCAATTTGGCCTGCCATACAAAATCCCATCTAAAATTATTTTCATATTAAAACAGACAGTGCTCAAAAAAAATTCCTCTGAGGGCTAAACCCTCTAAGCCACAAATAAGATTTCAATGCTTTACCTCAAAAAAATAGAACAAGGATGCAAAAACTTTATTTTACATGCTAAATTAACATTTAAATCCAGACCAATCAAACTGGATGAAACTTAAGATACTGTAGTTACTTTGTAAATACCCAAAGCATGTTAAAATGACAGAATTTATGGATGTTTTAAGGTAACGCATTAGTGAGGGGTTCAGGCTTACATCAACAAGAAGTTTTGAACAAGGAACTTCAAAAAGGCTTTGAAAAGTAAGTGAAATACACCCCACCCCCGACTCTGCAGGCATTTTCTTTATTTTCAATTTACGGCTGGATGATAGCCTTAATACTAGGAAAATAAGTCTTTTATCTTATCTGAGTCTTGAATAGTTGGAAATTATAAACCTGACCAATTCACAAACATGTTCAAATAAACAATACACTTTAATAAGTAAGCCTTTTCCAAACAATGCAATACTGTATCCAAAGAAATGTAAGACCTAAATGTAATGCAAATGAATTCATTCATACTAGATTATAGCCTGATACAAAGTAAGATAAGCTTTATTAGCGGTCAGATTAGGTCTCCAGGTCACCAGCCTGGGTGTGCCCTTGGGAAAGGCACTTAGTTCAAATTTTCTCAGCCTGATATCTCTGATAATGTTTCAAAAGTTCCATTAAAATAAACAAAAACAAATATAATGTGTCAAAAGTTCCATTAAAATAAACAAAAACAAATCTATTACAGGTGATAAAAACATACATGTACCAGGTCAAAGCTCTACTCAAAGGAACGATGGTGTCTTTAAAAATAAAAAAGCAAACAGCAAAAATCTTGAATACATGAATGCATCAAGAAATTTAATATTCAGATCAAACTTAATTTTCAAAGATATATTCAAAAATCTTTGTAAAATTCTCATGCTATTACCTATATTGTACAAATAGTTATGCAAAAATCACCACAGCTCAAGTAACCAACCTGTCTTTTAAATTAATCTATAATGTAAAAGTATTTGGCAAAAACCCCATTTGCAGGGTGAATTAATTCACCAATACACTGAAGCATCAGTGATTTTGCCATTTTAACACATATATCAATGCAAAAGGTAACCGAAAAGAGCAAAAAGCACCAAGTTTTGTAAAATTCAACAAATAATTTATTTCCCTTGAATTAAAAGTGAAAATGTAAAAAAATAACTTACTGTATTGCAGATTAAATCCCAAATAATCCTAGTATTTCCAACACAAGTCCTAATGAATAAAGTTCTCAATAAACTTTAGTGGTATTCCAAATAATTTCCCATGCTGAAGGTGTTGATGTGCCTGTAGTGGCCAGTAGTCTAAATATAATCATGTACCAATGTCCTGAATTGTACTGATGTGCCAACAGTCTTGCGTTGAATCGCAGTAATATAATCCAAGGTTTCCTTGTTTGAATTCATGATAAATCCCAGTTAATGTATCTTTCCAAGAATATTATACAAGAGTACTTTGTATTTCCATTGAAGAATATTTTGAATTAAATAAATCAAGCCAAAATCAAAATACTGCACAATATTAATACAACTGATTTTGCTCAGATGTTATCACACTAATAAATACTTTTTTCCAGTAAACAAGATTATATAAAAAAACTTAGAAACAAAAGAATGACTCGAATGAGAGCCAAGAGTTCATTTCTGGTTACAACTGAAAGTCTGTTACGATAACACATGTATAAAATGTAGTAAACATCAGGTAGACTTGACAATTCATATGGAATTTCCATTGTAGTAAACATCAGGTAGACTTGACAATTCATATGGAATTTCCAATGTTCTCGACTCAGACTGAGATAAACATTTCATTTACATAACCAATCTCAATGATTCAGGTCATGTAGAAAATGAACTTGACTTTGGACAAGGTCAGCAATAAAATACAATTTTACATAACCCATAGCATATAATTAATAAAAAGAAAACTAACAAACAATGCAAATTAAATACACATAACACTGTTTAATATTTTTTCCATGTTTTAGAAAACACTATTGTATCTTCCAAATGTAATTTAATTCAAATTTATTTTATATTCCCCCAAAATAGTGGTTAGAACATCCGCCTCGGATGCAGGAGGTCATGGGTTCGATCCCCGGCCAAGTCATACCAGAGACTTACAAAAATGGTACTAACATCTGCCTTGCTTGGCGTTCAGCATTAAGAGGTTAGTGTTAGGACTGGTCGGCCTGGTGTCAGGATAATGTGACTGGGTGGGACATCATGCTACATGTCTGTGGCATGATGCCCCAGTACTAGACATCACTATAAACTGCCACATTGCAGACATCGTAGTAACATGACTGAAAAATTGATAAAGCTACGTTAAAAATCAAAATCACACACACACATATTTTAAGAATGTAATATTTATTATATTAAATTATAGAGTCAATTTTTTTTCTCTGTGCAAGGGATTAATGTAGTAACTGAAGAACCTGACTAATGATCATTGATTAATCCTAGTCACTGAGATGCATTCATACAATGCAAAACAATGTGTGGTGAGCAAGAGGAGTTCTGCATCTGACAAAATGAGCAGCTGAAATGGTCAAAAAGCTTGAATTAGAGTCACAGAAGAGATAGCAAGTCTTCTTTTTGAAAGTAGTTTGGATTATCCTGTCAGAACAATTGATAAATCTAGGTATGCCTGCAATCTCTGTTATAGATCTTGAGCATAGTGGAAATATGACACATCAGAAACGACACCAACCTACCACTGACATAATCCTTCTAAAGATGGCAAGACCTCCAAGATGATATATGTATTGATGATGTATTTTTATACTGTAGTGTGTGTATTGCAATATGTACTGATACACAGTGCAAGAAAATCATTTCAACTTTAGATTAACAGATAAGTGTTCAGTTCCCTTGAATTTCATCCAAAGTCACATGTGAAAATCTCTCCTTTGACAAAATTTCAATTATTTTAAATGCATCTCAGAAAATCAAGAAAACAAACACTATAAATATTTGATGAAAAATAATTCTTGTTTCAGGGCTGTATTTACCAGTGAAGATAAAATAGATATTGGAAGTAACATAAATATCAACTGTCATAAAGTCAATTCATGTATTTGTTTCTTTTTATAACAAGATAAGGCCCTATCTATCAACTAAACATAGGTTAATATATTACAAGTGATATATACATCCATAACTAGACTACTGTAATGTTATCAGGGGAAACACTTTTGACAAGAATAGATGCAAATTATTCCGCTTGCAAAAGGTAGCTTGCAGACTCGTCCTAGATAATGCTGAAAACATCCCAAATGCAATGAATGATATTAACATGTTATCAGTAAGTGAACAAATATTGTTGAGAAAGGCTAGGCTTATGCGTATGGCCCCAATATTTCTCAATGAACTATTTCATGCTAGAAAACAAGGCAACACTCCCAATTTAAGATCAATTTCAGCTAACCACCTTTCCATTCCAAAATCAAATAAAGATCTCTTTAATGTTTTAATATTCTGGGAAACTAATTAGGAACAGATCCAAAAGAAAATTAGAGAAAGTATGAATATAAATGCATTTAATTACAATCTAATTCAATGGAAAAAAGTGGAACCTTTTTTATTTGACAAATACATTACTGCTGAAAATATAAATTCTCAAAATGTTCTATTTTGTTGTCTCACTTTTTTCTACTATATTTACACAATCCACCTAGTTGGAACACAAACTGTCTGTTTATTATATCTATATTATATTATATTTATTGTTATTATTATTATTTGTTAAACTATGTATATGTACTGTGTATGTAAATGTGGAGAGAACCATGAGGAAGATTAGTTCCATGCACCCTCTTTAAATAAAGCCATCATCATCATCATCATCATCATCATCATCATTATTATTATTATTATTATTATTTTTATTTTTATTGTTGTTGTTATTTTTATTATTGCTATAACTTCTCCAGTGAGTGTACATCTTGCTTATAACAGGAATGAGGCTAATAATAGAACTTATGGATTGTTTTTAAAATGCTACCTGGTCAGTTGGTGGGTGTTACAAGTACTACCAACACAATATTGGCTATATCATGCCAAGGAAATTGAAGCTAAGTGCCTTTTCCAGGGTCACACGATGACCTGAGCTTGTATGTATCAAACCACCAACCAATGATGTGCAAGTAAGATCATCTACCAAAGGAGTGATCACAGCCCTCCAAGGAGTCTTACTGGTTCAGTTGTTCCCATGCTGGACTTGCTTCCAGCAGGGTGCATATTTGAATCCTATCATCAGACAGGTCTGAGTTGGCTACTCTAGTGTGTCCTTGGACAAATCAATTTGCTCCAAATGCCTCAGTACTAAATAACAATGGTGTTTATGCTATACTTTATAAAAAAACAAACCAAACAAAACCATGTTGACTACTCACTAAACATTCTATTAAATAAATAGTGAGCTCTGAAGCAAGAAAGAAGGGATTTTTGGCCTCAATGTATGACATTCCCAAATATCAACAAGACACTATCCCAATATTAAATTTTTTAAAAATTGGAAACATTTAAATTTTAATATCTTACCTGCTAGAACATAATGTGTCAAATGGAAAACATTACTTTTGACTTGAAAACCCTCAAGACATGGTCATGTTAAGAAAAACATGATTTTCAGGAACCTTAGAGAAGAAAAGGAGAGAGAGAGAGACAGACAGACAGACAGAGAGAACAATATATGCCTGTAATGTGCATAAACAGTGAACAATCATGCATACTGCTCATGAAAATCACTTTAGGGCAGTTTATAATGTTAATTATCATAATTGATTAAAAACTACCACCACTGCAAAGATTTAACTGACTGCCAATAGCTGGGGTGGTGGATATTAACCCAATTCATTTTAAGTTATAAAAAAAAGAGATGGGTGATGAAGAAACACAAGGTGTTACCCTTTGTTGTTTTGAATGATAATGTGCAAGTCAGCTTTGTTAAAGGTCATTGGCTACTTCCAGATCAGTGGCAACATTTCACTCCATATATAACAAGTAAACCAGGATTATTTCAGTAGTTGGAATAACATGTTAGTGAGCTACATTTTTAAAGGCAAAATTGTTGCAATGCAATTGTGATTTACAATCAGCCATCAGCAAAGAAAGACAATTTCAACAGCTAGGGGGATCATTTTATTCCTTGTGCATATTGCAAACACTGTATCAACATCTGTGCATAATGCAAACATGATAACAACATCTGTGCATATTGCTGTTGTTGTAGTGTTTAACGCCATTTTTCAGCACACGATAGGCTATACATGGCGGCCAGTATTAATGGTGGAGGAAGAACCCTGAAAAACCCAGGGAAGAACCACCGACCCACAAGAAGCTACTGGCAGGCTTTCCCACATACCCATGCTAGCCGAGCCTTGGACTTGAACCCACGCAGACAGAGGTGAGATGGCAGTGATCCGTAATGGAGAGCGCTTTAGACCACTCGGCCACTCGGGGCCCCGTGCATATTGCAAACATGATATCAACTTGTCATTCTGAAGTGTACAACATGTGTTGGCACAGCAACACCATCCAGCATTAGGGACAATATGGCAATCCCAAAAGGCACATTATATGTTCAATGTTCTAACTGCATCTAGTGTGGCCTCTGCATATTTTAAATGAACTCCCTCACAGCAGATGTATATATATATATATATATATATATATATATATATATATATATATATATATATATATATATATATATATATATATATATATATATATATATATATATATATATATATATATATATATATATATATATATATATATATATATAATAATGAGGACTTGTAACACCTAGGTTTCATACTGACTGTGTAAATTTAATGTTGGTGTTGCTGATATTTATTATTTATTATTTGTGTCCTGTTGACCAAGTAGGACTTGAACCATATTAAGGCTGTATCATGAATGCCAAATACATGCTGGAGACGGTGAAGTAATATATCATGTCTATTGTGTCAAATGCTGCAGATATATCAAGGAGGGTGAGGACTGTAATCTTTCCGTTATCCAAAGCAGAGAGAATGTCATTAACTACTTTTAGAAGAGTAGTTTCAGTACTGTGGCAAGGGCGATATGCAGATTGTACATTGCTAAAAAGACTGTTTGAATTCAGATGAGATACAAGCTGGGATAGAACAACCATTTCTAAGATTTTTGGTATGAATGGGAGATTAGAAACTGGGCAATAGTTCTTTAAATCACTATGGTCGAGCATTGATTTTTTCAGCAGAGGCATTACAATGGCAGTTTTGAAAAATGATGGGAATTCACCAGATGAGAGAGAGGTATTAATAACATCAGTTAGTGAAGGCAATACTGGATCTAAGCACTCAAGCTGCAGTGATGTTGGAATTGAATCAAGTTCACATGACTTTGGTTCACTCTTTGTCATGATTGTACATACTAAATCTATAGAGACATTTTCAAATGCTGCTAATGGTTGCTGCTGAAATTCTGTATCCCAACTGTATGGTGATTAGTCAACTGAAATTGTCTTGTCAAGCTTATCTCTAATGGTTTGTACTTTGTCAAGGAAGAAATTTGCAAACAGGTCCTCCAGAAGGTTAACTGGAGAGAAGGTAGTTGGAAATGGTGTACATTTGTTCCTTGACATTAGCTTGTTAGTAATTTTAAAGAGCTCTTTGCAGCTGGAACTTTCCATGATCTTAGTACTGTAGTGGGCTGATTTCACTGCATGGACTATGTTTGTGACATTCTTCTTAGCCACCCCTCTTACCTCAGTTTTTTTTAAGGCTCATCTTGAGTTCAAAGAGCTGGCAAACTTCTGCAAAGCAGGATGTTATGTGCTGTAAAGCAGCTTCTGTGTGGGCAACAAGGGCGGCATCATCTGCAATGAGAAGTTCTCTAATCAGTTTTTCCAAGGTCTTGGTGTGGGCCTGAAGTTGCCTTAAGTTGAAGAGGTTGCCATCAGTGCAAAATCTGATATGGATGCCATCTTTGTTGCTTTTTGGAGCCTCATGCTGAAGAAGACTGAGAACAGTGTGGGGGCAAAAACGCAGCCCTGTTTCATGCAAGTTACAATGGGGAAGGTCTGTCACAGGTCGTTATTGTTTCTGACCTGACCAAGCTGGTCTTCATGTAGTTGGATGACCATGGTAAGGAACTTTGGAGGACAGCTGAGCTTTTCAAGGATTTTCCACAGTCCAGTTCTGCTCACCATGTCAAATGTCTTTGTCAGGTCCACAAATGTGATGTACAGTCCTTAGTTTTATTCTCGACATTTCTCCTGGATCTGTCTCAGGACAAACACCATGTCAGTTGTGCCCCTATTGGCTCTGAAGCTACACTGACTCTCTGGAGCATGTTCTTCTGCAATGGTGGGCACCAGTCTTTTCAGCGACACACTAGCAAGGATTCTGCCTGCAATGGAGAGCAGAGTTATCACACGGTAGTTTGAGCAGTCAGACTTTTCCCCCTTGTTTTTGTACAAGGTGATGATGATTGCAACTTGGAGGTCTTGTGGAAGTTTCCCTCATTCCCAGCAGCAAACGAAGAACTTGTGGAGTTTGGTGTGCAATGCTGGGCCTCCACTCTTCCATATCTCTGGTAGGATCTTTTCATCCAGCTTTCCAGTCTTCAGCTGTTCTATGGCTTTTGTAGTCTCTTGCAGTATGGGTGCCTCATCGAGTTCCATCTTTGGTGACTGTTATGTCTCTGATCATTGCAATGCAGATGCATAAAAATAATTTTCCATCCAAGAGAAATTCATCAAGATCTTTGGGAAACTTTTGAGCAACACTACCATGTAGCCACTGACGGGTTCAAAGATGAACTTTAATGATGCCTGCACCACCTTCAAACTCTTCAAAACACTAGTGTAAGCAGCAAACATTAACTATAATGATACTTGCATCAATTTCAAATCCTCTAATGAACTTGTGAGAGCAGCATAGACTACATCCAGCTAAGATTGTAATTGACTGTCCAATTAATTTTGACGACAGAAACTTGGTACATGTTTTTTAATTTAATGTCTTTGCAATTTAGTGTGTGTGTGTGTCTGTGTGTGTGTGTGTGTGTGTGCATGCATGCATGCATGTATGATAATTGACAATTATTTTGTATTAAAGTGTATTAAATACAACAAAGAAATAGGATATTTCATTTCTTTTATTAAAATTTTAACTTTGAGTCATTTTCTACAACTTCTATAAGTAAATAACAATTCTCAATTGTACAATGACACTTTCTTGGAATCAAATGCACTGACACTCTGACACACACACCCCAACTGGGATCTCAAAACACACTTGGGGGGGGGGTTTGCTCAACTTTTACATCCATACTGTGAGTGAATAAAATTAAGAAAATGCTTAAATTTTATATTTTTAAAGGATTACATTATGAAAATATTTTTTTAATGCTTAAATTTGCATCAAGAATGCATTCAATATGAGGTACCACATACAGGAAAGTGTCAAGTTATACATGTTGGCCTCGAAGAAAATATCCCCAGGTGTATGATGGGTAAAAATAAAATAACTATAGGATCTCTAGAAAATATCCCCAGGTGTATGATGGGTAAAAATAAAATAACTATAGGATCTCTAGAAAATATCCCCAGGTGTATGATGGGTAAAAATAAAATAATTATAGTATCTCTAGAAAATGTCCCCAGGTGTATGATGGGTAAATTTAAAATAATTATAGGAACTAAAGAAAATGTCCTCAGGTGTATGATGGGTAAAAATAAAATAACTATAGGATCTCTAGAAAATATCCCCTGGTGTATGATGGGTAAAAATAAAATAACTATAGGATCTCTAGAAAATATCCCCAGGTGTATGATGGGTAAAAATAAAATAACTATAGGATCTCTAGAAAATATCCCCAGGTGTATGATGGGTAAAAATAAAATAACTATAGGATCTCTAGAAAATATCCCCTCTTGTATGATGGGTAAAAATAAAATAACTATAGGATCTCTAGAAAATATCCCCTCGTGTATGATGGGTAAAAATAAAATAATTATAGTATCTCTAGAAAATATCCCCAGCTGTATGATGGGTAAAAATAAAATAACTATAGGATCTCTATAAAATGTCCCCAGGTGTATGATGGGTAAAAATAAAATAACTATAGGATCTCTAGAAAATATCCCCAGGTGTATGATGGGTAAAAATAAAATAACTATAGTATCTCCATAAAATGTCCCTAGGTGTATGATGGGTAAAAATAAAATAATTATAGTATCTCCATAAAATGTCCATAGGTGTATTATATGATGGGTAAATTTAAAATAATTGTAGGAACTAAAGAAAATGTCCTCAGGTGTATGATGGGTAAATTTAATAATATATATCATGAATTGGCCGTAATATTATTCTTGTAAAAAAATGGCATCTTTAACACTTGTAAATTAGGTTTACATTTACTTTAATCAACAATTTCAGCTTTTAAAGCAAGGTAAAGGTATAGTGTACCCAGTGCAGATAATCTACAGATCTGCCATTACGTTTGAATTCGATTAAATTACTACATTAAGATCCATTTCAGACACAATATATAATAAGGCAGAGAGGCACTTTCATAGGTCATGTTTTTTAAATATGTTTGAAATTCTTGTTTACACTATACCTTGGACCCAAAGCAAAAGACTTGTTATATTTACCCACATAATATCAGTTGTTTGGAATCTAAAAGAATACGTCAATCAATATTTTATTTATTAAAGCCCCATAGCCTCTGTTAAGTGCAAAAAGTTGTATAAGCCCAATCATTTGAATAGTACTGGATCTTGGTAATTTTCATTTTAAACAGTTCCATTAAAACCAGTAACATCAACATTTCATCACATTATGAGCCATATAATTTCTCACTTGAACTGAGATACCCATCTGTTTTCTACATGTGTATGAATCAATCTGATGTTGATCGACAATATACATGGGCAAATCTATCTCAGTCAAAAGCTAGCATGCAAGATTACAAGCTAACATCATGCTATGTCGTGTTGTCATCAGCTCAAGCTCACACTTCAGTGTATATTCCAGCACCCCTAAGTTGATCACCAATTTTCAACCAATTCTTATTTTTATCTAATGCATGCTTTTTTCTTCTCAGATCTGCTTTACAAAAGTGGGCCTGCCTCTCTTCATTCCCTATGGAATCGATATGTGCACCATATGTGAATATTAGATTAGTCACTAACGGAATTTGTGAAAAGTATTGCACCACTACTTTTTCAGCACTCCAGAAAAGATCGGAATGAGCAATTTCATTGACTGAATTAAGGGGTGGAACCTCTTAACTGTAAACTGAATATTTGAACATCATTTAAACCTAACATCTTTAATTTTTCAAAGAACAGTTAATGTCCAAAAACTTACTTTAACAAATCATTTCTTTCCTTCAGAAATTTAGTTAAATTGGAATAATGGCAAAATTTATGATCACTGGTAGCATTGGAGCTTTAAATTCTGTGTTAATATAACATACGGTGATGGTATACTACAATAAGCATGCTTCATTCCCTTCTCTTCTTTATTCCTGGTATTTTAAATTAGTTAGGGTCTTACTTACCATATATACTCACTTATAAGCCAAGTAAAATTGCAAACAACAAAGATCTTGACCTGTCATGTCAAAATGCACCTGCAGATTAGGGTCTATGCTATTTGTTCTGCTGATTAACTGTTAATAAAATGCACACAGCCAGATTTGCTGGTGCACTAGTTGGATTCATCCTGTAAGTATCCTGTGAGTATATATGGAAGGCAAAATCATATAGTTGGGTTTACATAAAAGGGTTCATTTTAAAATGGAGTCTATAGTTAAAGGTTTTATTCATTTAAATTTTGAACAAAATGACCACTACCATATGTACTCACTTATCATTCGAGTCCAAATTAAACCAAAATAGACCTTGTTCTGCCATCACGTGATACAACTATGGATTAGGGTCGATGTTATTTGTTCAACTGATTATTCGTAACTGCATAGATCCAGACCAACCAGCTGATTATGTGATGACAGATCTAGGTCTGTGCATTCTTTAGTTTGACTCTATGGTAATTGTACTGTCAGCTCTGTGAAGCCTGAAAGTTATTGTTCTGAAATTGTCCACCCAAATATCTGATAACAAGTTGAGTAAAACTGAAAACTGCAAAGACCCTGATCTGCATTACATAATGGGCTGACAGATCTGGGTCTATGCTGTTTGTTGAGTGGTCATTAAAACAAACAACACAGACCCTGATCTGCATCACATATCGGGCTGGCAGATATGAGTCTATGCTGTTTGTCGAGAGGTCATTAAAACAAACAACACAGACCCTGATTCAATGGTGCATTTTACAATGGCAGATCAGAGTCAATAATTTTTGCAATTGGATTATTCTTACAAGCAAGCAGATAGAGAAAAATGCAGATGTGTAGAATTGATCCCAAGCAGCAAACATTGAGCCAGATCTTACTTTACATAATTCACCAGTGAATCTAGGTCTACATTATCTGCAGTTGGGAGCGTGCATGTTATGTACATGTATATAAACAAATAAAGTGGATTGCTGGATATTCTTTTATTTTTTATTCTAGTCTGTTAATTAGTGTATTTTCCAAGAGAAATAAGTTTAATAATTCACTGGAGTGAAATATCAATTTTATGTTTTCGCTCCGGTCACCATACATCTAGAACATTATGACAATCGTATTTCACCCACCATGTTGTCAATTGCTTGGTCTAGTAATAGTTATGGTAACTTGTCATGCAGTTTGAATTACATAAGTACTTTATTTACGTAATGTCACCCTCTTAGTAAGCGGGGTTGTTAATTGGATTTGGCTGGCATTATCTAGAGGATGACCTCCCTTGATATTATATCCTGGTGGGAGTGGATGATAGAATTTCAACAGAGAACTGAGCAAGAATATTGGGAAAAAATAATGCAGTACGAGCCTGCTTAGATAAAAAAATAACAAATTTAATCAAAACAAATTAATAGCGGCAATTCCAATTCAATCTAAATTATCTCAACATAATTTAATAGCAGTGTCTAATTTGGATTTATTTCATCATAATAACAATTGGTGAAAAGATCGCAATGTCCACGACTGATTGCATCACCTTCCTCCCTTGACCGTGTGTCAACATCTTCCCGTTTCCTCGGGCCTTCCTATTTTCTACGCTTCACCTCCTTATGGACTTCTTAGTCCTTTATTCTGAACTCGTCACTCCTTTTTTTTTCTTCAGACTTCTGTCTTTGGACTGTCCAGTCTCTCCCCAGAAAGCTGTTCCTTAATGCTGTTCTCTTTCAGAAATTGTGCGTCCTAGCACTAAACCCTGTCTTTTCTTACAAGATAGCCACCTGGTCCCCTTTTCTTGTTTAACGAGGAAAGCACTATTCTTTTACGATTCCTTGGAGATGAACTAAACCTCTTTCAGGATTTCAGACTAAATAATTTTGACCACGGTCGTCACTTTAAATTCATATTACTTCTAAAGTGTATGCCTTAATTTACTCTGGCCAATCGTAAGCAGTGGTTCCTAAATTATCCCAAGATAATCATTTCTTTGGTCAGATTTTAGACAGCTTATGGTGCATATCAATTTCCCTTTGAAAATGATGACATGGGTTCCTATCAAGTGGTTATGGTTGGTAGCTCATATGTTTACTTTCTCAGGACAGCCTAGCAATGCCCTGGTCAATCTCACTGAATCATACATGATAGCCTTTGACCTTTTAACACTGACATGGGTGGGGGAGAAAAGAAGGAAAAAGTGACCCTTCACAAAGACTTTTCTGGCTTAAATGCGATAAAATGTTAATGCTCAATGCATTCAAGTTTAAGGTTCAATACAGTTCAAAATTTGATGCTTTACAATTTACATTCTCAGTTTTTTTTGCTTGTTTAGGCATGTGCTTTTTTACCTTAAATTAAGAAAGATAATTATGTTACTGCTTGTATTTCCTGTGCAAATATGCACATAATGTGGCACAACAGCAAACTGTTTTGACTACTTAAGAAATGGGCTGCTTCAATCTGTTGCACAGTTTAGCTAGTCAATATGTTTGAGCATAAAAAAGACAATTTGTTCATTCTAAGCAAATAACATATGTTTCATCTCATGGATGAAAAAACTCAAGCGTTTTCACTCATGACTACACCACTCATGAAAATACAGATGTTTTTCACCCACTCCATGAAATGCATCTATTGTGCATCCAAAATAAGCAAATAGCCTCGGTACTACACCTATTGACTGGGATGCCTTAGTCACAGCCTCCTGTATTCTTTCCAGCTTAAATTATGGTTGCATGTACCTTAATAAATCACATACCTGTGATTTGTATACCACTGATCAAATTAGTGTATATAAATGAAGCAAGTCTTTGGTAACTGGATCAAAATTCTTGTTTATCTGGGCAGCAATTTATAGGTAGAGTCATGTTTATTCTGGTGACAGTTTTGGAATATTGCAGAAAGGTAATGTTTTCAACATATCTTTCTACTAGTGATCAAAGCTAGGGTTTTGAACCTTAATCATGTTATCAAACTAATCAATACCTCATCCTTGTAGATTTTCATGCCTACTGTAGATGAAATGAGTTGAGGAGAATTGCAGAGGCTGCACAGAAATACAAGCAGCATAAATCTTGGAACAGCAGCACATCCTTTATTACATTTTCCTTTACCTTAAAAAAATACATGCACAAAATAGAATAAAATACAGTAAAACCCGAGTTCAAAGATCACCGTTTTGGAAGACAGAAAGTAATTTAAGAAACCAACTTGGTCATAGAATATGACAACCTTTAATGAGACCAGCTGCCTTAAGAAACTGCTTTTTACTGGCTAATGGATGGTATCTCATGACATTTTCTGTATAAACTCAACACTAAAATGCTTGAGCTTTTCCTGTAAGGTCCTATTCAGTCCATTAGCCTCAGCAATCACACATTCCTTAAGAACTCTACTGTATCACCATCATCTTCCTGTCTCAGAACTAAGCATAATTAATCACAGCTTGGAATGTGGACAGGTGTGAGGTCAAAATACTGCTTTATACAGGTTAAAAACAACGGTAAGAACAGGATTTCTAACAGTAATGACTGAAGGTGGCTTGGACCAGTTGGAAGGTAGTCTGACTGATCTATCTCACTTAGAATCTTGGACCAGTTGGAAGGTAGTCTGACTGATCTATCTCACTCAGAATCTTGGACCAGTTGGAAGGTAGTCTTACTGATCTATCTCACTCAGAATCTTGGACCAGTTGGAAGGTAGTCTTACTGATCTATCTCACTCAGAATCTTGGACCACTTGGAAGGTAGTCTTACTGATCTATCTCACTCAGAATCTTGGACCAGTTGGAAGGTAGTCTGACTAATCTATCTCACTTAGAATCTTGGACCAGTTGGAAGGTAGTCTTACTGATCTATCTCACTCAGAATCTTGGACCAGTTGGAAGGTAGTCTGACTAATCTATCTCACTTAGAATCTTGGACCAGTTGGAAGGTAGTCTTACTGATCTATTGCACTCAGAATCTTGGACCAGTTGGAAGGTAGTCTTACTGATCTATCTCACTCAGAATCTTGGACCAGTTGGAAGGTAGTCTGACTGATCTATCTCACTCAGAATCTTGGACCAGTTGGAAGGTAGTCTTACTGATCTATCTCACTCAGAATCTTGGACCAGTTGGAAGGTAGTCTTACTGATCCATCTCACTCAGAATCTTGGACCAGTTAGAAGGTAGTCTGACTGATCTATCTCATTCAGAATCTTGGACCAGTTGGAAGGTAGTCTGACTGATCTACCTCACTCAGAATCTTGGACCAGTTGGAAGGTAGTCTGACTGATCTATCTCACTTAGAATCTTGGACCAGTTGGAAGGTAGTCTGACTGATCTATCTCACCCAGAATCTTGGACCAGTTCTAAGGTAGTCTGACTGATCTATCTCACTCAGAATCTTGGACCAGTTGGAAGGTAGTCTGACTGATCTATCTCACTCAGAATCTGTTCCACATGATGACATAATATTGATGGTTTGGGGTGGGGAGAGGATGTTCTTCTAAATATACGAGGATACTTGGAACTGACACTATTTCATACTGTGCCTTCTAATCCAAGATTGAGTAGTTATAAAGTAAGACTGGACAGGTCCGTCAACCAGGGGGTGGGTGATATGGTATAGCATGGTCACTCTAGACTTCTGCCTAATGTTGTTTCAGTCTCTCCATCCCACCAGTCTTTAAGCAGTAATGTTGTCCTGCTAGTCCAAATGTAGTCATGCATCTCAAGATCTTGCTGCTGAACTCTGCACTTCTTTAAAGCTGTTGATGTGCATAGTGGATGCATATTCAAGTATTGGTCATATAATGCTTCTGGAGGGCTAAATCTTATGCCTTAAGAAAACCAATGAGGAACTGGTCTTTTTGGTTATTTTGTTAAGCGCTTGACAGAACAGTCAATGGAGATGGAGACTCCAATATTTTCACACTACTGATAGTCTTCAGTGAATATTGATGGATGGTGCAATTGACAATGACTGGGCAGTCTGTCTTAGTGATTTTTAACATCTCACATTTATCTGGACTTAAATTTCATCCAGGCGATTGAACTCCTTCTCAATGGTGGCACAATCCTCAGTGATATGGATGATTCATGGCAGGAGGCAACTGTGCAGATGAAGTCCGGTTTGTAGATGATGTACACTCTAGTAGATCACTGATATATGCCAGGAATGGAAAGAGACCCAAAACTGTGCCTTGGGGAACACCCCATGTGGCTAGTACTGAGGTGGATTTGGTATTGTATAGGACAACTTGTGTACAATTGGAAAGAAAGTCATTATCCAGCTGAGTGTGTTGCTCCTTACACACAGTGATGAAGCTAATCTTCAAGAGGCACTAATGGAGTATTCTGTCAAAAGCCTTGGAGAAATCCAATAGGAATGCAATGATCTGCTTGTTTTTATCCAATACCTTTCCAAAGTCCCATATGGAGAAGAGAAACTGAGTATCACATGAACTTCTTTCCCAAAAACCAATACTGGTAGTTGCTATGTTGTAATATTCCAAGTGTGACATGATAGAACCGAGTATAATGATGGGAGTCAGGGTCATCAGACAATGGTATGTTGGTGCAGAATAGTTTGCATTTTGAAGAATGGAGCAATTAGCAGTTTTCCAGTTGCCAGGGATCTTACCACTGTCTAGGGAGATTTAGCAGGGTCTTGTAAGGTCAGGTGATAATTCAGAGGCAGCTTCTTTTGAAAATCTACCCAGAATTTAGTCTGGGCCAGTTGATTGTTGTGTTTTGATGTTACAAAGGAACTTTTTGTCCCCTTGTTTACTGACAACAACACATGTAGATTACGTGTCCTATTCCAGAGACCTGTATGTGTGATGTATGTCCTTTAGTGAACACTGAGGCACATCGTTCAATTAAGATGATTGCATCCTTCTCTACCTGAACAAATTCCATTCTTTGTTTTTTGGATTTGATTGTTTACTACTTAGCATATCATTGACACCATGGGTTTTTGTCATTTTCTGTTCTTGTCTTTTACTGTCTTATACTATATCTACCTTATAAGTGGGAAGCCTAATGGCATCTTTAATTATCTCTGTTTCAACTGGATGATTCTTCTGATACTTTTTCATTGACTGGCTAAGGGAAACTTTTCTTCCATAATGAAATCTATCACTGAAGACTGTCCAGGCCTTTATGATTGAAATGTGTCAAGATTTAATGAGACTGCTGGGTGCACACACACTTAATGTTTGATATGTGGGCATTACTCCACATCACACACACTTAATGTTTCATATGTGGGCATTACTCCACATTTGGAGTTTTCATTTGGCTGGTTTTCTCCAACAGAATCAATGATGACATTGTTGTGGTCACAAATGCCAAGAATAGCACATCATCAATTTCAAAAGGGCTAATGTCTATTTGTCAAAAAGAGATCCAGGGTACTGTCTTCTTGGGTTAGGAAGTCCACAATTTGGTACAGAACTAACTCATTTTCCAGATCGAGGAAGGGTTCATTGAGAAATGGTGAAGCTATCTGTACTTATGACCACTGATAGAGTTGCTTGACCAAGTTATATCTGGCAGGCTGAAATCACCAATTATCCAGATGACAGTGTCGTGGAATGTCAGAGGCATACTGACTTGACAATGCTGATCAAGTCCAAAGTGTAATTTAATGTTATTATTTATTTTGTGCAGTTGATTTTCAAAGTAGTTAATATTTTTTATCAGATGTAATGCACCTTCATACCCATGAGATCCATGTTTCTGAGATATGTTACAGCCACTGTTTGTAGGAAGAATGTTGACAGTCCATCATTAATCACATCAACTAGGTTATGCTGGGATTGATATGATCAGAAAAAAGTTATAGAAACAAGTTTATACTTTTGAACACATAACACTTTGAATATTCAGGGATGGCAGTCTAAAGATTTCTGTCCATACCTATATGGGGCTTTTATCATGGGATCTGAAAACAAGAAAGTGGGTGACATCCTGATTTTTTTTCTCCATAGTTATATGGGGCTTTTATCATGGGATTTGAATACAAAGGGGTGGGTAGATAAACATGAAGCATAGCTGGAATCAGTGACTTTCAAGATATAGTGGAACCTGTCTTGAGAAACAACTCAATCTGCCAGCAAAGACTGTTCTCTCAATATAGTTGGTCTCTCATGACAAGTCATAACACTACACAAGTAATTAATCCATGCATTAAGAATGTGTGAGATACATTGCCAAGACTGTCTCAAAATGACTAGTGGACTATGGCACATCAACACAGGTAGGTTATTTAGTGCTGAGGCTATTGGAGTAAAGTGCCTTGCCCAAAGACAGATCAATATTTAATCATCAACTTAGATTTGGTTATAAATTCAATAGTGTAAAAAGATAAAAAGATGTCTTGATAAAGGTAGTACAATTCTATATCCTCATTTATGCAAACAACATAGTCCCTGATCTGCCATCACATAATGTACTGGCAGATCAGGGTATATGTTATTCTGTCATACTGACAAACTGCATAGACCCAAATCTGCTTGGGTCTGTGAGGTTTGCAGTTGGACTCCACTTATAAACAAGTACTTGCAGTAGGTATATACATCTGCCAGACAACAATAGGTTACTCTGAACAAATTAGACCATGGAAGTCCTCTCCAGAACTCTACTCACACCTTGAACAAGTAATGTTAGTGTTATTTGCTACAACAATGCATAAAGAGTGATTGCACTTCTTAACAGAGTTTTTGGCTACCCTGGTGCCATAAATTATCTCCATGTCAAATCTGTAGTCTTGAAACTATGATGTAGACCCCTTCTGAATGATGCAACAATAACATTAACATGCATGCTCTGTTTTCAAAGTCAGTGATGGTGTGGGAAAGATTTATCTTTACAAGCTTTTAAAATACAAGTGTACCTCTTGATCCAAAACTGACTTATTGAACAGATACAGACTAGATCTTGTAACCCCACAATTTTCACTAACTAAAAGCCGAAATTTGGGACTGAGCTACCTCACTTCAATTATTAATACTAAATCAACACATACAAATGTGCCATTTCATAGGTTTGTAAGACGCTTGCTATCAATCCATTAAACTTAACACTGTTTATGTTAGTATTTTTAAAGAAACAGAAGTCATTTCACATTTCTATACAGAACATAATATGTTTATAATTCTCATGAAAAAACAATAATCTACTTTTACTGGTGAAGTACCTAAATCAGGGAGGGGGCATGCATAAAGTGATATATAGAGTATGTGACTCTAGATGCTGCTGAGTCAAAGAGCAGAAGAACTTGTGTGATGGTCCTGCATTTGTTATCTGCTAGCAACTGTTTGTTATCACTAATCCTCCTAAACTACTTTCAGAAAAGTCATGAAACCTGTTTCATTGGGGTTTTTAACCAAATTTGGTATAATGGGATTTCTCAAGAATATCTGAGATGGCTTCAACAGTCAGCAGTTAAAAAGAACTGGAGAACGAAAAAAAATGAGCTTACTGCAACTTCTTTTCTGCTGTAAAGCATCAGTTCAAGAGATTTTTATCTTGCTACTGTGTGTGTAAAATGGACCCCAAATGTAGCACAAAAGACACTCTCTAATGATAATATTCTGGTATGTGAAGTTTTATTCTTAAAGCCAAAAGGTTTCTAAAGTTATATAGTGATTTGTAAAGTGTAATGGAAAACTTTAAATATTCCCCTGTGATCCTGACCTGGAAGAGAGGACCCTGGTGTGATATGTAACACACCTTTGTATGATAATTACAAGCATAAAAAGTTTCATCCCATAATCTTAATGAACTCAGAAGTTACTGACCAGAATTGAAAGCATGAAAGAAAACTTAAAACAATAAGCCATCATTTTTAATTGGAAGAAATAATTCTGAATTAGGTATACATGTATAACACACCTTCAAATGATGACGTGTTAAGTATAGCAAGTTTTAAACAGCTGTAAGTTACAGGATGGAATGGAAGTATGATAGAAAACATAGAATACTGACCTATGCCCATAACCATAAAAATGCGACCACCAATGTGGTGTGTGACACACCAATGTGGTATGTGGCACACCAATGTGGTATGTGACACACCTTCTACAAATGACAATGCCAAGTTTTATCCTTGAACTTAAGACAGCTATAAATTTTAGTGTGGAATGTGAAGTGCAAGTGAATACTTAAAATACAGACCCATGACCTTGACCCTGAAGATAGGACCATCAATATGGTACATAGTAAACCAGGCAATGATGATGAAGTTTCATTCCCAAATGACTTGAAAGCTACAGACTGATGAAAGCATAAAATACTGAGCCATGCCCTTGATCCTGAATATAGCACCCTCACCCCCAATGTGGCATATGACACACCTTCTAATGATGACGCATGTGAATGCCAAGTTTCATCTGCTAATCTCAACTGGATAATCTCAACTGGATTTAAACTTATGGAGTGGAAATGAAAGCATGATAGATGGATGGTCAGATGGGTGAAAACATGGATAATGTCCCTTGATTTTCATAAAAAGGCAATAAATAAAAAGAGTACTAATCATTACAGACAATACAGAACTTTGCATGCTATTTCACACAGTTTGTACCTCCCAGGATCTATTCTGCAAATGAAAATTTAGAGCAGAAGACTCCATCCCACCCCCTCCCTTCCATTTGAAAAGAGGGGAGGGAGTATTCCTTAACTGGAGGATTTATTGAAGATATGGCATGATATTTTTAAACAAAATGTTCATGAATCCTACAATTACATATCCTAGAATAGATCCTTCCAAAACTGTTACCAATCCAATATGAAAACAGGTCAATTAAATCCTATTGATAACATTTCTGTCATTCAAGACTGAATTTTCAACCAACATGATTGATTATAACCTTCAATATTAAGCATGCTCACTTTAGCTGCTAGAAATAATAAAAGGTTTCATCAGAATTAACTATTTTGGTTCCATTATTTTCACACAGCACTTTAAAAAGTACAAGTATTCAATGCTGCTTCATAAACCATCTAAGAATACTGACAACAAACCTGGCCAAAGAAATCATCATTTTTCTAAAAGTTAACAAATTCTACGAGTGACAACAATAGGGATCTATTTACTCAATATTTCAATCACATGTACAACAGGTATTGATCTTTCTCCGTGTTCAATATATTTACAGTACAAACATGACTATTCCTATCTTTTATTTTTACATCAAAATCTATATTGATCTTCTGAATAGTGATAACCTGGGTAACAGAGTTTAAAAAATGATTAGAAAGCTACGAAGAACAGATTTAACCAACTTTTCTAAACACTGTAGAATACCATCTACACTTATTTTTAAGTGGAGTCCAACTGCTGACTGCATAGACCAGATTTGCTGTCACATAATGCACCAGCAGATCTGGGTCTGTGCAGTTTGTTATGAGTCATCAGTTAAATTATTATTAGCTAATAGTATTTTGACAGATACACATGCAAGAACATACTGTGTAAATTCACTTATAAGTTGAATCCAGCTGCAAGCAACATATACCATATCACATAATTCTCTATGTTGTTTGTTCTAACATAATACAAACTGCATAGACCCAGATCTGCTGGTGCATTATGTGATGGCCAATCTGGGTCAGTACAGTTTTCAGTTGGACTCTACTCTATGAATATAAGCAAGCGTATACAGTATTCTTTAAGTGGAACAATTACTTTCCTGAAATCACTCATCACATAGGACATTGCCAACTGTTTCTGCCAACATCAACATTTCAAAGTAAAGTAAAGTTTAAAAATATAAGAATTTTTATGAATTTGTACAAAATATATGAAAATTAACGGAAGCCTAATGAATTTATTGGAACCTGACACACTGTAATTTAAGTTTTTCATGTCAGTGAGTGCAACAATTTGTCATTTAGGGCATGAAATCATATGCCAACATTAGAATTCCTGGCTACATTATAATTATGGTGCCAGTAATGTTCTCCCTTGATCTTTGTAAGACAAGTCATATATGGTCCATATATACTCACTTATAAGTCATGTCACACTGCAAAAAACAAATAATCTGCCAAAGCATTATGCGCTTGCAGATCAGGGTCAATAATGTTTGTTTTACTGATTACTTCTAACAAACTGCACAGACCCAGACTGGCAGAACATTATGTGATGGCAGATCTTCGTGTATGCATCTTTATGGCCTGACTTATAAGCAAGTACATATGGTATTCCCTTGACAAATCTTGCATTTGTCAGGTGTGTTTTGTTCTTAAGTTATGTAGCACTGATTTATTTGGACAGAATTGTGGTAAGCAGAATAAAAGGTTTTGTTAGATCAATATTGAAACAACGCATCAGAATTTATTTACTACAAAAAAATTGTGATAAAATACAAATTTGGGTGGAGACCAGGATACCTTTCAGGTTGGAATCAACTGAACCTGCAGCTAAGAACTGATCAATCACATGTCAGCAGTGATTACTGATAATTAATTGCCCAAGCCTTACATATTACGTGAACTGATTGTGCTTCAGTTTTATGACACAGTAACTTTCAACATCAGTATCTTAAAAAATTATAGTCATAATTTGACAAAATTAAATTCAATCGTCAGTTGTACCAAACCTGAAAATCTCTTTAACATATTTTAACAAACAAAAAACTGAATACACATTTGTTAATGATGTATGAGGACTTGTGGGTTTTCTGCAGTAGTTGGGTTAATTACCCTTCAAAACTCCACTGGCTGCAAATGGCTCCACTTGCCACAATTTTTTCCATTCATTGCAAATAGTCCCACCCGTTACAATTCGTCCCACTCATTGCAAATGGTCCACTCATTATAACTTGTTCCACTCAATGCAATTTACTCCACACATTGCAAATGGTCCCACCCACTACAATTTCCTCACCAATTGCAAATGTCCAACTCACTACAAATTGCTCCACTCATTGCAAATGGCCCCAATTACTACAATTTGGTCCACTCACTACAATTTACTCCACTCAATGCAAAAGGCCCCACTCACTACAATTTGCTCCCCTCACTGCAAATGATCACACTCACTACAATATACTTCACTCATTGCAAATTACCCACACTCAATGCAATTTGCTCCTTCTGGCCTTAAACAAAGGAACATCTGTTGAAAAACCTAATTGGAAGAAGATTGATTTTAAGGAACCATCAATCTTCTAAATCATGACCTGGACTAAATGATGACCTGGGCTAGATGAGGACCTGGACTAAATGAGGACCTGGAATGCTTGAAATCACTTCTTGAGGGACTCAACAAAACCAGCAAATTTTCATTCAAGGATTAAAGAACGTTTTTTTTAAATCTGTTTGTCCCTTGGGATAAGTGCCGTACAGAAACCATCCATCCCATCAATGACTCGGATCATTCCATGATACGACATGATTATGTCAATTAATGTTTAGTGTATAATACATACATCTACTGGTAATGGCACAGGTATAAATTGTAGACCCATCAGGGGTTCAAAGGATACTTATGAAGACAAAACAACACTTGACTCAAAATTGGTTGGGGGCAAGTTTACATTATAGTATAAAAACAAAAAATCTCCCCAATAAAGTTGACTGGTTTATAAAAAAAAAATATTTTGACACATTATTGGCTATATAATTTAAAAGGAAGCGAGAGCTAAGTAATTTCCCAAGAGCACAATGATGATGTAGTCCACTAAAGCAAGCTGGGTAGGTATATAACCCATGACCCCTGGATTATGAGTCTGATGCCCAACCAAGTTACCATGGAGAGGAAATAAAGACAGTTCTCAAGCAATACCAGTCACATGCAACATCCCATTTTAAAAGATGAACACATGTGAAAACCCAGAAAGGTCAAATCAGATTACAAAATTTGTTGCTAAGGAGATTTAACTTCAAAATGAAGAGGATTTCCATCAATCCAGTTTTAACAACTATAAAAGGTAAATATAACAGTAATGAAAAGAATTTCAATATATTTACATTTAAATATGATTAGGTTGCATACCACTAAACCAGTTCATAATACTCAATAGCAGTCTGATCACATTTCCTCTATCCACAGTAATTAATACAGCTGTACACACACACACACACACACACACACACACACACACACACACACACGCACGCACGCACGCACGCACGCACGCACGCACGCACGCACGCACGCACGCACGCACGCACGCACGCACGCACGCACGCACGCACGCACGCACGCATGCACGCACGCACGCACACATGCACACAAGCACGCACGCACGCACGCGCAACATCTTTTATGCATTTCTTATTTAAAGATCATCATTGAATCATAGGTGATACCTTTTAGATCTAGAACTGAAAATTTAAAGATTTAACTTCAGTGTCCCAAAAGCAACTTTACCAAGTACCACATTAAAGTCACAAAATCTTTTTTTTATCCAGCATTGCAAGTTGATGGAGACAATTGAAGATACTGTCAAATTTGAAACAAGATTTAACAGTGGCATACAACAGTTGAGTCAAAAAGAAGTAAACAGCTCTATTTAATGACTAATGTTTCTAAAACAGGAATGCACAAAGCTGATGCAAGACACTTCAACAACCAGAGTGTTATGTAATATTTCATCAAAATGTTATTTGCAAATTGTTGAGCATCATGCCAAATATGCATCATGTCTTCATTCATGCCATATTTCTGTCTTCTTGATTTATCTAGTTTTGAAGTGTTATACTTGGATTCTTGTAAATGTAGTAAGAAAGATCTCTGCCAGTTCTCTGAATTGCCAGGACACTAAATTTCTTCTATATATTATATATGTAGCAAGCAAGAATCAGGACGATCAGACTGTACTAATAAGCAAACTGCATTTTCAGTAGTCACAGATAATGTACCGTTACACCATTGGAAATTTTTAGAAATTTTTTGTTCTGAAAGCATGAGACAGGAACATTCATACATTGATGGGAGGAACAGGAGGCATTGTTTATACTGTGAGAAATCTCATGGGAGGTTCACATGCATGTAAAAGAAAGAAAAAAATGATTGTCAAGGACCTTAACTCAATCCAAAATGGAGTTGATGATAGAAAGTCCATAAAAGACACATGTATGATACAATGTACACACCAAGCCATTAGAATGTGTTGGATGTTCCTGAACTATGCAGATTTTAAGCATCTGCTGAGGTGGAGACTTAAAAAAATTATTAAAAAAGGGGCAATAACTCCACCAAAGGTGGACCTGAAAATATATAACTTTTAAAAAGGCACACCTACAGCTGTAACAGATATTTCATCCATCAAATGATATCCAATTATGTGTAACTTTAAGGGTTGCAGAACTCTGGTGACTAAATGAAGTGGACAGACAAGCATATGAATGGAAAATGCAATTACTATAGGCTTCCCACATCTCAATGCTGGACCCTAAAAACAAGGGCATTTGCCACAATGGATCATTCATTTTAACATACCAGAAGATTTGCTAAGATGTGACCCCTCCATAAAATAATTTGCCCAACATGCCAAGTATCAAATATATTCACTTTTAAGGAAAGGTTCAAATACAGACTGCATCACATAATGTACCAGCAGATCAAGAGTTTGTTAGGAGTAATCAACAAAACAAATAAACACACATTATGTGATGGCAGATCAGGTCTATATTGTCTACAATTAGATGACTTCTAAGCAAGTATATAATGCCTTATGAATAGTTATAACATTTTCAAGTAAAAGTTTGATTTGAGTCAAGTTTTGTGTCAGAGTGACCCGGTCAACATAAAATACCTTTCATCTTATATCTGACCATATGCATTATTTTCAAAATTACTACCATACATGCTCACTTATAAACCACGTCAAACTGTCAAACTTAAAGACCCCGATCTGCCATAGAATAATGTACCTGCTAATAAGGGTCTATATTTTTTGTTCTACTGATTACTCATAACAGACTGCACAGATCCAGATCTGCCTGCGCATTATGGTACTAAAGTTAACATTGTGAAGTGACTTCATCATATTCCTCATAAGAATACTTGCTTGAGCATCCAGTGCACAGAGAAATTATGCAGTTATTTTCAAAGAAAAACCTAAATTTATGTATAATATTAATTCATATGGGATCATATATCCCATATATTGTATTATATTTTATATATGAGCTATGTAATCTTCTGGATATCAAGGTTTAAATCAACAACACTACACTGGGTATCTCTATTCATGTGAATTTGAAGCCCCATACAAATTCAGCAGAGTTTAAAGGGACTGATTATGTCTTTTTAAGGAATTTTAGCCTAGAAAGGCTCATCAATAGCATGTTAGCTTTAAACAGGTCCAGTTATAAACTTTCTTTCTATTCATTATACCATTGTCATTATAGCAAAGACTTGGTATCAAGATAAAAAATTTACTTGTTTGGACTAAAAAAAGTAACCTATTTTTATCTCAACTTGCAGCAAATGCAAATGTTTTTGCATTAATATTAGCTCTGGCAGCTACAAGGATGTTGTTGTTGTTGTTGTTGTTGTAGGGTTTAACGCCATATTTCAGCACACATTAGGCTATGCATGGCAGCCAGTATTAATGGTGGAGGAAGAACCCAGGAAAACTCCGGGAAGAACCACTGACCAACGAGAAGCTACTGGCAAGCTTTCTCACATACCCACATTGGCCAAATCCTAGACTCGAACCCATGCAGACAGAGGTGAGATGGCAGTGATCTGTAACGGAAAGCACTTTAGACCACTCTGCCACTTGGGGCTCCTTTGCAGCTACAAGGAAAGAAATGAACAGTACCAATATGACACACAAACATTAACGAGTATTCAGAAGAAGTGGGATGAGTATGATTAGTACAAGTGTTATCTTCACTTCTGCATGATGATTATATTTCATAAGCAATTTTATTCCATACCCGTTGAAAATACTCTCGCTGGTTATAAACCCTTTTTCAGATTTTAATATCATTTATTTTCATGGACAGATGTGTTTTGTTGACTGTTCTCCTAATCCATGGTGGGGGATAACCACAAATGCACTGGCATATACTTGGAAAAGGCAGAGACAAAAGTATGTTATATTTTTCATCTAAGCATTTTAACTTTTAATGATATATTTTACAAGTACTTAATAAAAACCATAACTTTATAATGCATGGAAAATTTGTCTGATCTCATTCTTGTTTCCTGTCAAACTTCAATAAAATACAAATGATCCCTTTAATGTTGATTTTGAATACTCACTAATGTGATACAATCGGAACTTAGACATGTTGCAATAATGTAAGCAGGGCATGTTTTGACTGTTCTCCAAATCTGGGACAGGCGTGGGTGAGATTTACAGCTGGATAAACTTGAGTTTAAAGTAACTGTGACTGAGAGCTTTGGAATTATGTGACAAAATGCATGCAATGCACATTCAATTATAACAAATGTTATCAAAAGAACATAATACTACTATTATCATTTATGAAAATCACCATCAAATATTGACAAACTGAATCACATTACCAGAAAAGCCACACCTTATAGGGCTATTAATATAATTCATTACCTTTTCTCACACACTAATTGTACACAATCTATATCGTTGTCATTGTCTTTTTGCAAGAAAGGATTTATACATTAATTTAAGTTTTGATTGATTTTTGTATAAACTATTTCAATATCATATTTTATAATCAATTCTGTGTCCTTGTAGGTGTTAGTCCTCTTTGAAATATGACATAAAAGTATCAAACTACTATCAGACTAATTATTGAAATTATTGTGCAAATAATATCTACTTGGGGTTATGGAATACTGGATCTATAATGTAGAAACATTTGAGCTTTAACCAGTTAAACATTCAACATCAAAATGTTTAAATGATTTAGTGGACATTCCCACAGAGGACACTTGCCCACAAAGGACACTCACAGCATAATATTCTTCACTTAACACTCACATACGTGACTTCTATATCGTGGATACCTACTGGTATAAGAAAACTCTGAGGTACTTCACTGTATTGTAAACAAACTTTATGCTATTATACCAGTTCAATCAGCTCAAATTGTACATCACAAGCACCTGTTCACAAAAGACAAAATTTATGAAACAGTTTTTCACAAATCTTACTCATGTAACCTCAGTATGAAGGACATTCATCCATAAATGACATTACCTTTGTTGTCATACATTGTATTATACATACAATATAAACTCACATATACATCTAGTACAAATGCAAACCACAGACCCTCATTTGCCATCAAGTAATGCACCAGTAGATCAGGGTCTATCTTGATTGTTCTACTGATTACTCATAAGAAACTGAAGAGACCCAGATCTGCCAGCACATTATGCAATGGCCATTCTGGGTCTGTATTCATGTAATTTTCAGATGGTACAAATTATTATTAAATCAGATTTCCTGCTGCATTAATGCTTACTTTGTTTCCATTTCTACACATTTTCATTGAAACAGAAAGTGCTGATCCAGCTATTGCATTGCTGATTTTGGACACAATTTACATTCTGTAAACTAAATTGATACCTTTTCATTTTAATTTACTTACAACTTTGTTTGGAATCTGATAGTTATTCTGAGTGTCGATAATCTATAGCAACAAATGCAATGTCAAACACTTAGAACATAGCTAACAAGTTATTCACCTTTTCTGGTCCCCCACCCACCAAAACAAAAACTGGGAGGGGACAAAGCATTTTACAACATTGTGGGGTTGAATCCCATAAACAGATAAACTTTAGACTACTTGCCCTGGCACCTCGGGTATTGCTACCACCAATATGTCCTTGGGCTAAGGTACTTTATTCTACTTGCCCTGGCACCTAGGGTACTGCTACCACCAATATGTCCTTGCAGTGCAGGACTGTCAAAAAGGGGTAAGAAATTCCACATTGGGGGTGAGCTTATAGTACTTTTGACTTTTTGCAAGGGGCCCAAAATCTGAAGTTATGACTCAGCTCAATATAACCTTAAGGTGTTGCTGTGTCATAAAACAACAAAACCATACCAAACCAGTGACTCTGAATTTTCATTTACTGCCTTGTTCCATATATCCTATAATTCTAGACCACATTTTGTTTGTTGAGGGCCTGCACTTAAGGCATTGATTTTGGGTCACAAGTTGCCATTGTGTCTGACAAAAAATGTGCTTTTGTTCAGAGGTCATGACAAGACTAATAAGAAGATTATGGTTTTTGCACAGGTTCAACCATACATATCATTGTACTCATAGATGGACAAAAATACTGTTTTATAATTAATAACTACTTTTTTGGAAAATTGAAATAATTTTTCACATATCTGGAGAAAAAACAACAGCATTTTGATTCATTCTATTACACTAGAAAAACCAGTTAGAACCAGCCTAATGGGACCAGAACTGTTCCATCAGTGTAATGATGCATGCTGAGTAATCCATTTAGAACTGTGACACATATGTGTGTATAGCAAGCTGTTAATTTGTATTGTCTTACTGTTGTGATACAGAGAGTTCAAGGCCAAAGGCTGTGTATTTATTGAGTGTTGTAAGTAAAGGGATCAAAAGTGGTCTATGATGGTCTGCAAGTCTTTAATAAAATATCAGTCAACCTTTGTCAGAGGTGAAATAAAAAGTTAACCAAATGAAAATGATTTAGGAAGAAACACTTGTATAAGTATTTTGTATTTTGATTTTTTTTGTCCTGTTTAATTGTTTCTGTGTTTTTCAAAATGTTTTAAGAGGAATACTCAAGGGTAGGTCTTATCTTTTACTGGTTAATTCATGTAATGTGCCATTCAAAAGACCACTAGAAATATTACAAGTTCAACAATACTTGGAAATCTGAGTTGAATTGGGTGCAGATGAGTAGCAAAGGTCCCATGTTTGTGTTTAATATGGATTTTAAGGTATCTAACAGTATACAGAATATGGAGGAAGAAACTGTATCAGCAGGCATATACAGACACCATCACAATGAAACAATAATTCTTCTGTAACAAACACACCCACTTTGAAGGCTTTATCTGAGACTGGATCAGAAGTGGATAAAGTGGTACTTGCTGAGACTTTGTTTGCAAATTTTGTGGCAGAGCAGAATTTACCATTCCGCACAGCAGATAATTTTACTACAATGGTTAATGTTATGTTTCCAGACTGAGATTGCAAAAAAATTAAATGTCTTAAAGACAACACACACATGGACACACACACAGACACACACACACACACACACACACACACACACACAATGAAAATATGACAAGGAGTCAGAAGTTTAGTGTCATGACAGATGAATCAGTGATCCAAGGGATGACATAAATGTTGAATATTTAATCTGTGTGTATGAACATATTTGAACCATCTTGCTTGGTATTCCTACATGCAACATATGCACAAGTGAAATGAATTTCAGATCAATGAACCAGAATTTCATTCAAACTTTTTAAATTTTCATTATATATTTAGTGATTGCCTACTCTTATGCTATATGGGCAAATTGTACCAATTCCCAACAAGACAGAATTCACAGGCTTCAAAAGCTTATGCCTCTTCATGCCCCCTTTGATTGATGCATCATCATCTACGTAACACAGAATTAAAATGGTTATGAGTAGATGAGACAAAATAAACTTTCCTGAAAGTAGTTAATGTTTTGTCTTTTTTAAATGTATCAAAGGAGATTTTCAACAGCACATGACTTTACCGAATCATTGCATTAAACAGTTCAAAGAAATTCTACAGTATTTGTGGGCCAAATATGCAACATGCCTCCTGCTCAAAGTTGTTCTGTTCATCTGGTTAAAGCCTTTAAGAAAAGGTACATGCAATATTGTGTTTTTTGCTTTTTTTACCATGGGAAAAAAAGTGCAAGGGTCAGCATTGAGAAACAGGTACAGATGGCCGACCAGAAACATACTTTTTTTGTTTGGAACATTAATGTTAAGCCTGTGAAACTTAAGAATATGACCCCTTTCTCAGCATTTGTACAGAATAATATGACCCCTTTCTCAGCATTTGTACAGAATAATATGACCCCTTTCTCAGCATTTGTACAGAATAATATGACCCCTTTCTCAGCATTTGTACAGAATAATATGACCCCTTTCTCAGCATTTGTACAGAATAACTGTATGCCAAAGTAACTCTGACATAAATCTGATTACATGCCACATTTTATATTTCTAGGCAGATTGATATATCTAAGTAGAAGTGATCAACAACTGCTATGTATACTTAGATTTGGCTTGAAATCATACTTTCAGATTTTGCTTCAACTTATTTCAAAACATTTACTGAAGGGGCGAAAACAATAATTTATAAATGTAGTCAACTCTGATTCCTTTCATAATGTATGTGTTTGCTTGCAAATAATTATTTCCAAGAAAGAGAGAGAGAGAACTTCCAAGACAATATTTTGCCATAATATAACTGATAAAAACTTGAAAATATTTTGTTTAAATACAGTTGAGGGCCTCAAGGGAGATTAGTTGTATCAAACTTGTTCAGTTATTCTTATTAAATAATAATAATAATACAGTAATACCTTGTGCATTCTCATTTCTGGATTCGCGAATTCACGGATTTGCGAAATTTTCATTGGTACCCTCTACATACATGTTTTCTTTATTTTATTGAATTGTACCTTCGTTATATGACTTCTGTGACATATGAAGTTTACTAGTTTACCTTCCTGACAATGACAAAGAAAATGTCAGTCATTAAGTTTACAGTCCCATTCGTTACTTGGTTTTACCTTACTGTGAGTGCAAAAGAAAATGGCAGCCAATGAATTAGTATAGGGGTAATATTAGTATACATGTACCGTACTGTAAATGCGCTAGTGTGGCAAATACCCATTAGGCGATACTGTACTCTATTTTTATGTCAACCATTTATTTCTCTTTTTAAGGGTAATGTATTAAGCTAACTTTTAAATGAAATTAAAGTGCTTTGGGAGCATGATTTGGGTCAAATTTAGGGTTTAAGCCCTAGAAATAAGCATTTATTAGCATTTTTAGTGACTTGTACCAAACATTCGAGATTCCTCCTGATCTGCAACTGGTTCTGGAATCTAACCTCATGAATGTTTGAGGTATTACTGTAATAACAATATCATCATTCAAATATCATCACTAGCGAAAACTGTCCAAGTATGTTTGAAAACTAAGAAGCTTACAGTCCCAAATGCATAGGACTACATGGAAATAATGTCAGGGGTAGGTGCCATGTTTTGAGACTGCATCATGGAGTGGGTTCTTTAAAACTGAAAGAAATATAAATAGCAAGATACACTAATACAGCTAACTGTAAACAAAACAATGTTGACAATCCTGAATGGCCATCACAGTCAGATAACCTCAACATAACTGAAAACATATTACCAAATGAAATCACACCAAGATCTTGTGATATAGGTGCAAGCAGGCATCATTGGTCAAAGCTTTCTTAAATTTGCCATCTGAACATTATTTCAACATGGCTGCTCTCCACTAAATTTGGCACACAGAACATGTATATCCAAAGAACAAAAAGTGTGTCCATTTTTAGTTTGTACAAATAATGCAGAACAGATGAAGTTATTCTATTTCTAAATTCTTATGTCACATGTCACACTCGACAGTAACTCAAGAAAGAGTGAAACAACAAGCTTTGAAAAAAATACAATAATTTATTTCCCTGGAAAATCCAAAATAATCCAAGAATAATCCAAGAATAAAATTTCTGAAGTCCTAATAACAAAATTTTCTATTGATTTCAAGTTTGAATTCCGACAAAGAATCCAAGATAGAAGATGATGATATATGCTGAAATCTGTAGCGTTGAAGTCTACAGTTCCTTGTAGAAAGAAGAATTATCACTCCAGTTTTGGAAAGCTGAATAAATTTCTTAGAAGAACTGTCTTTGATTAAGAATCTCACATGAGCACATGTATTTTCCAGGAATTTTTTAAAATCCTTTTGAATGCAAATAATTTGAAATAACTCCAATCCAAGTAATTTGAAAAAATTCCAAACAGCACAACATACAACTTCCAGTTTAATGGCCCAGCTTCTACTGAGAATAATTCTCCAAAACATAGGTTATATCATCTTCTAAACATAAACAGTGGGTCACATGATCAGGTTCTCAAAGCTCGTAGAAATTAAGTACTTGTTAAAGGTCACGTACACCCAGTGTGACCCTGATGAAAACCAATCATTTTACTCTAGGAAATAAAAAAAATTAAAACAATTCTTTACATCTTAAACATGAAATCCCATCATGACCTCAAGAACAACCAATCATTTCAAAATAAAAACAGAACTTGTTTACGTGGTTGCTACAAATTTTGACTGAAGGTCAGGATCTAGATTAACACCTGGTGTTTATAAAACGAACAGTCATGGTCAAACTATTTTCTGAAAAAGGTATTATCTCTAGTGAATAAATTTACATTACAATATCATGTAATGAAAAATAAAAAGATTTAAAACTGAAAAACAATTAAACTGAAATAAATATTTATTAAATCAGATATAATTAAATCAAATATACATAACAAAATAACTACACCCTCAAGGAATAATTCTTAATCTTGGTTTATGGACTGCAAAGGCAGGAAAATAAGCTCCAGGAACTGGGTGAGGAGAATGATGAAAAACTTAACAAATGTTTTCTTATTTTATAATTATCAGATATGTTCAAGGAAAATGAAAACTCGTCAGATAAATCAAGAAGTGCATGCTGTATGCACTAGCAAGTACGTAATCAAAGAAGAGCTCCAGATATCCCACTTGAAATAATGATGATTAAGGGCTACAGTGGTGGGACATCATTTTCAAAAAGAAAATCCTAAGATTATCATGGCTGTATGTAACAGTCATAAAATGATGTGACAGTAAAGGGTGAAGCTAACCTGGAGACAGAGAAATTTGTACCATACAGTACATTGAGGGTATTTTCAACATGCCTCTGCATTAACATCATTTCCATTGTAGATAAGAATAAGATAGGGCACTCCACAGCTGGGTTATTGAAACTGATAAAATACCAATCTGATTATTTACTCAGGCTAGTAGAAATAATGATTTAATGAGTATTTTTTTCTTATAATCATGATGTGGGTTATTTTTTTTTTACTTTGGGGATTCATTACATGTACATTTGTCTCAACTTTACATCCAACAACTATGTTTTCACATGCCAGAAATCTATTTAAAGCTCTAAACAGTCATTAAGATAAATATCTTTGAGTTCTTTTGATTTTTTTGTCTAGAAAGAGTCTGGAATAATATTTATACAGCTATGTCACTCAAAGGATATTACTGCACAGAGTGTGGTTATGTCACTCAAAGGATATTACTGTACAGAGTGTGGCTATATCAATCAAAGGATAATACTGTACAGAGTGTGGCTTGTCACTAAAAGGATATTACTGTACAGAGTGTGGCTATATCAATCAAAGGATATTACTGTACAGAGTGTGGTTATATCAATCAAAGGATATTACTGTACAGAGTGTGGCTATGTCACTCAAAGGATATTACTGTACAGAGTGTGGCTATATCAATCAAAGGATATTACTGTACAGAGTGTGGCTAAATCACTAAAAGGATATTACTGTACAGAGTGTGGTTATAGCAATCAAAGGATATTACCGTACAGAGTGTGGCTATGTCACTCAAAGGATATTACTGTACAGAGTGTGACTATATCAATCAAAGGATATTACTGTACAGAGTGTGGCTAAATCACTAAAAGGATATTACTGTACAGTGTGGTTATATCAATTAAAGGAAATTACTGTAGAGAGTGTGGCTATATCAATCAAAGGATATTAATGTACAGAGTGTTGATATCATATACAGATTTCATTTTTCAAGGTAGATTTGTTCATAGAATCTAGTGAATACAAAATTCTTCTTCAAAAACAAATTTAATGGATGGTACTTTATCAAATAAGAAAAAGGAGTACAAAAATCTTATTAAAAATGTTACACAACTGACAATGCGTATATGCTAATTGGATATATATGTATACATACATACATATATATATATATATATATATATATATATATATATATATATATATATATATATATATATATATATATATATATATATATATATATATATATATATATATATGCATAAGTGGCTATATTTAGTGTACATATCTGCTAATTAGCTATGCACCATGTACACATTTTAACCCAACAAATGATGTTGAACTAGAAAAACTGGTCCCTTTAAGCACGGGATTACTGTGATCTGACTAGGAATTTCTTCAGCTATATGGATAATAGGGCACTTGTAGCAACAAGGGCACTTTTGTTCAAGGAAGGGTCATTTTTAGGAACAAAGAGGCATTTTATTTAAATAATGGATTTATTGCTCTTGAAAATGGAATGTCTTCTTTTGAAAGTTAAACATTAAAAAAGAGTCACACACATTTTAACATTAAATAAGCTGGTGCACTTCGATTTGATTGGCTAAGAGTAAGTACATGCATATAAGATTTTAAAAAGCTTCATTTTGGATGATTATAAAGATATGAGACATACAAGATTTTAAAAAGCTTCATTTTGGATGATTATAAAGATGTGAGACATACAAGATTTTAAAAAGCTTCATTTTGGATGATTATAAAGATGTGAGACATACAAGATTTTAAAAAGCTTCATTTTGGATGATTATAAAGATGTGAGACATGCAAGATTTTAAAAAAGCTTTATTTTGGATGATTATAAAGATGTGAGACATACAAGATTTTAAAAAGCTTCTTTCTGGATGATTATAAAGATGTGAGACATACAAGATTTTAAAAAGCATTTTCTGGATGATTATAAAGATGTGAGACATACAAGATTTTAAAAAGCTTCATTTTGGATGATTATAAAGATGTGAGACATACAAGATTTTAAAAAGCTTCTTTCTGGATGATTATAAAGATGTGAGACATCTAAGATTTTAAAAAGCATTTTTTGGATGATTATAAAGATGTGAGACATACAAGATTTTAAAAAGCTTCATTTTGGATGATTATAAAGATGTGAGACATACAAGATTTTAAAAAGCATTTTTTGGATGATTATAAAGATGTGAGACATACAAGATTTTAAAAAGCTTCATTTTGGATGATTAGAAAGACATGAGATGCAAGATTTTAAAAAAGCTTTTTTTGATGATTAGAAAGATGTGAGATACAAGATTCATAAAAAGCTTCATTCTGGATGATTAGAAAGAGGTGAGACATACAAGATCAAGATTTTAAAAAAGTTTCATTTTGGATGATTAAAATGATAATGAGACATGCAAGATTTTTAAAAAGCTTCATTCAGATGGTTAAAAAGATGAGAGACATGCAAGTGACTAATGAACACATTCATTGCTATTGTACACTCATAAAGAACCTGTTTCCAAGTTGAATAATTCAAAATTGGTTCAGTTATGTTTGTATGCAGCAGCATCATGACCCACTATAAAAACAGTTAAAAAAATATTAGTGAAAATGTCCTCCCTGATCTGTTGAAATAAATAAATGTTCCCTAAAGTATTCAAACTTAATGATGAATGGAAATGCTACAACATATGTACACATCTCTTAATCCAGTAAACTGGATCAATTAATACCAGAATTACGAGTCACTTATAAAGTTTTTAACTAATTAAAATAAAAACCTCCAAAAAGATTACTCTGTAATTTCTGGTGATTAATTTGACCATTAAAATGGATTTCTATACCGTATTTTACTTGTTTATAAGATAAGTTCAACTGCAAACTGCACAGACCCAGATCTGCCACTGCATAATGTACCAGTAGATTTGGCTCTGTGCAGTTTGTTAGGAGTAATCAGTAGAACAAAGAACATAGACCCTGACTGGAAGGTACAGTATGCTATGGCATATCAGGATTGTTGTTGTTTGCAGTTTGACTTATAAGTGAGTAAATATGGTATGTACCATTTTTCGGTTCTTGTTCTTCTAATTTGTCACACAATTTTTTAAATCCTTTGCTCCTTTATTTTCACTATTTTGATACATTATTTCTACTGAATTTTCAATATAGTAAAAGCATTCTATATGCTGGGCAACCAAGCAATACAAATAAACACTAAATTCCACTATAATACTCGACAATAATGATGTACACTGACAATACAGTAATGAATATGCATCTCTGCAGACAGCTACTCTTTAATTTTGAAAAACAAATAAGATACACTCAGATATTTAAGAGGGTTGGGCGGAAGTATACAAATCATACCAAACAAGAGTATAATGTATAGGTAACATTTCGCTTTAAGGAGAAAAATGTGTGTGCGCAATTTGGATTTTGATGTAGCTTTAAAAAAATTCAGTCATATCGCTATGATGTCTGCAGTGTGGCTGTTTATAGCAATAACTAGCACTGGGGCATCATGCTGCAGACATGTAGCATCATATCCCACCCAGTCACATTATCCTGACACTAGGTTGACCAGTCCTAACACTAACATTTTAATGCTGAGTGCCTAGTATGACAGCTGTTAAAGTACAATTTTTATAAGTCTTGGGTATGGTTCGATCTTTTCATGGAAATTGTGCCATGCAAACTATGTCATTCATTTTCATTAAATTTTTGCACCATGCAAGCTATCTTGTTCATTGTCATGAAATTTGCACCATGCAAAACAAAAATACTTCCTAATCACATTTAAAAACTTCAGGCAGTCAGTTAAAAAATAAAGATTTAAATTTATACTTATTCCTTAGATCATCTACCCCGGATGAGAATATTATAAATAATTTTAAAAACTGCATGGGCATGATACGTATCTATATGTTTGTTTACGGTCCTTGCAAAATCATTATGTTGAGAAGACTTTAACTTTGTACATGTCATGTATCATACTCTGCTGTTTGAACTCATTTAATCAAAAACAACATAATCCAAAGATTAAGAATTAACCAAGAGTCCTAAATTCATTTCATGATAAACTTACAATCAAGTGGATGAGTCAATGTCAACATCTGAATTGAAACGGCAAAAACACTATCATATGGTTTGATGATCTGTGAAATTGTCACTTAATGTTCGGAGAAATGCCTATCTATTCTGTAAATACTTTACACACTTTTATACAGTAATATACTCTACATTTTATCAGTACAGGTAGATAAATCACAAGATACGTTTGCATAATATCTGAAGAAGATTATAAGGACCATTTACCACAGCCCAGATCTTATCCTATAAATGTTTTCTGTCAACTTGCACTATGTGCTATTCCTGAAGAAATGTTGCAAAATAACCAGCCACATGTCCCCTCTGAACATATGAATAAACAGGAGATCAAAGTGAGCTTGATGTTGCTCATCTGATTAAATGATGAATGCAGATTCACACATAAAAACTAGAGGGGAAAGAAAAGCAAGAAGACATAATCCCAACATGGTCTATTATTGTTGATATCATTTATCATCATGCATGCACGCATGCACGCACACACGCATGCACACACGCACGCATGCACACACGCACGCACGCACGCACGCACGCACGCACGCACGCACGCACGCACGCACGCACGCACGCACGCACGCACGCACACACACACACACACACACACACACACACACACACACACACACACACACACACACACACACACACACACACACACACACACACACACACACACACACACACAGAGTATCCCAACACTATTCAGCTAATGAGCAGAACAAATGTCAATCAAAGAAGGGACCAATATTTAATTAATTATTCTACTGGACGCCCACATGTTGTTGTTGTTGTGGGGTTTAATGCCATTTTTCAGCAAACGATAGGCTATGCATGGCGGCCAGTATTAATGGTGGAGGAAGAACCCGGGAAAACCCCGGGAAGAACCACCGACCCACGAGAAGCTACTGGCAAGTTTTCTCACATACCCACATTGCTCCCACATGTTTAAACCAGCAAGAAGCACAAGACTGAGGTGAGCCAAATTAAGGTTTATAACCACATATAGTCGCTACATAGTTTTACTATTTCCATGCTACAGACAGATGGATGGACATGCAGACATACACACAGATAGATGGACAAATGGACTGATGGCTGGACGGACAGACATACAGACAAACAGACAGACAGACAGATAGATAGAGAGATAGATAGATAGATAGATAGATAGATAGATAGATAGATAGATAGATAGATAGATAGATAGATAGATAGATAGATAGATAGATAGATCTAATTCTATATGACATGAGATATTTGGATATTATATTTGAGCACTGGATGCTACAGGTGTGTTATACCAGTATTAAATGTGGTAAGTTTAACATACAAATTTAATCGATTTCAGAAAGCTTGTTAGGCACACAAAATGAGAAGTGCTTTTTAATTGAACAGAACTTGTGTTGAGTGGGAGAGGAAAAAGATTAATTGGTTGATTGGCTGTCTAATGTAATATGTCCAAAACCACTTCAAATTTAAGTACCACATATCTCTTGACATAATATGCCTGTGGTTGAGAAATCTAAAACTAATTCAAGTTCCTGTCTTGAAGCACTTGTTTTGTACATCAAACCTTCCCATAATAAGAATCCTAGACCTACAGCATTTAATTCAAACAGTCCATCATATCAAAGACTTTCCAAGTATGAGGTTCTTAGGGATACACTTCATATCCCTAATTTAACTTAGAGTCTATAAAACACATTCCTATGATCCCCCTTTAAGTCCAACCTTTAAATTTGCTTTGGGGCTTAAATCTGTTGAGGTAATGGACAGACCCAGGAACTGATGGAAATTGTGTGAATGAAATCCTCATTAATCCCAGTAAGTGATATAAGTTTAGGGTGCAGGGATCTCAATCACTTTTAAATTATGACCCAGGGGCCACATCTGTATTGCCCTTGTCAACCCAGGAATCTCATTCAAAACCCCGATTGGATATGTGTTTACCCATGGGTCAATAATAATAATAATAATAATAATAATAATAATAATAATAATAATAATAATAATAATAAAAAACAATAATAATAAACAACAATAATAACAATAATAATAATAATAATAAACAATAATAATAATAATAATAATAATAATAATAATAATAAACAATAATAATAATAATAATAATAAACAATAATAATAATAATAATAATAATAATAACAACAACATTAATAATAATAATAATAATAACAACATTAATAATAATAATAATAATAATAATAATAACAACATTAATAATAATAATAATAATAATAATAATAATAATAATAATAATAATAATAATAATAACTTTATTTCAAGAAGCTTATTTGGTCAACTGACCAATCTTTTATGAGGCCTTTTATTTAAATATATATATATATATAAAAAATGCACAATTTGTACAAGATGAGGTGTCTTTAGACAACAAACGCTGTTAAAACTAGACAATTGATCTACTGCTGCAATAAAATTTGCACAGGCTTTAAGGATGAGTACATACAGCATTCGTAGAAAGAGTAGTAGCAAATATAGGAACGTACATGACAACGATGTTGTAAAAAGTAGTAGTACTAAATAAAAAAAATCATACAAATGATTGTTTCTGTAGATGTTGATTAAGAAACCTTCTGAATGCTTGGCATGAGTCAGCTCACTTTATCAGGTGGTATGGATCACACATGCCAATCCTAAAACATAAAAAATTATAATCTACAAGTAAAACCAACCCTACCCCAGAGCCCTGCTCCTGGATATGGATCAAACTTCTAAATTGATGTGCAAATGAAAAGAACATCTCCAGTTATATCCAGTTCTCTTTTTCTACCTTCCAGCAGTCTATAATTTTTAGCGTGTACTGCATATTCAAATGTGGGGCACCAGGATACTTTAAAGGTTATGAAACATTTGAGAGTGATTTTTTAAATAAAAACACAAACAGCAATAAAAAAAAAATATGAAAAAAGCTGGAAGTTAATTTGCTTGTCCTGCACCCTATTTTGTATTGCATGAATCATGTAATTCAACTACATTGGATGAATGTTGCTCCTGCCTGCATGTCAACACAACAATAATCAATATTTGTTAAACCAGGTCTTAGACAGCTGTACTATGTTTGTTCATTCAAGATTTGAGCAAGTGACACATTTGTACCAGTGACCTTCACAAAAATGTGTGGGCTTATGGCTTACACAAATGCTATCAACTGTTATCTTTTGCCAAATGAGAAGTGCATGCACCTGTTAGTGTAAATCAATGCAACAGTCTCCAACAAATGAAGTTTAATTACTTTTGCCAACAAATGATATCAACACAAGTTTTGTGTCCTTGTGTATCTCTTTTAAAGCTCTTGTATGGACATGTATATTCAAACATGACAGGTCATACAACACACAGGTTTCAACCATGGCAGGAAAATTAAATTCAAAAGATTCAAGCACAAAAAACATTCATATTTACTGTAATTTTACTAACAGTCCAAGCTTTTATAAAATCGTTAGGGTTAAAGTTTAAATTTGCCATATATACTTGCTTGTAAGAGTCCAACTGCAACTGCACAGACCTAGATCTGCCATTGCATAATGAATGGGCAGATCTGGGTCTGTGCAGTTTGTTAGGAGTAATCAGTAGAACAAACAACACAGAGCCTGATCTGCAGGCACAATATGCTGTGGCACATCAGGATCTATGTTGTTTGCAGTTGGACTCAACTTGTGAGTACAGGTGTATATACTTTACTTACAAAAACATAATATCTTCTTACACATAGTACAGGCAATGTTCACTCTAAGCTGCATGCACACGCATGGCCACGCAGCCGCTCAGACATCCCCGCACATTGCAATCAATGAAGATCTAAACCTTTTGCTCAAGTCACCATAATGCTTGCACAATGCAGCATGCATAGCACGCACATCTACCATTCACTTAGAGGGAATGCTGAGTACAGGCTCTTTGCAATGAAACATTATGAAATACTTTTATCACCACAACTGATCACAATACAAAACAAGGTGGTACATTTTTCATTGCCATAACAGAAATATGCATATAACAAAGTCTGAGGGTGTCCCAAGTGGCCAAGTGTTCTAAAGCACTGACCGTTATGGATCACTGCTTTCTTACCTCTGTCTGCGTGGGTTAGAGTCTCGGGTTTGGCCAATGTGGGTATGTGAGAAACCTTGCCAGTAGCTTCTCGTGGGTTCTTTCTGGGGTTTAATTGGGTTCTTCCTCCACCATTTATACTGGCTGCCATGTATAGCCTATTTTGTGCTGAAAAATGGTGTCAAACCCGACAACAACAACAACAAAGTCTGAGTTTATCCAATGTTAGGATTTTAATGCACACCATTTTGTTCATGAGTTTGGCACACTAACAAATGAGCCACTGGTGCAACTCCTGGCTACAAATGAGCCACTGGTATGACACCTTTATACAAATGAGCCACTGAGGTGACTCCTGTCTACAAATGAGCCACTGGTGTGATTCCTGTCTACAAATGAGCCAGTAGTGCAACTCCTGGTTACAAAAGAACCACTGGTATGACACCTTTATACAAATGAGCCACTGAGGTGACTCCTGTCTACAAATGAGCCACTGGTGTGATTCCTGTCTACAGATGAGCCACTGGTGCAACTCCTAGCTACAAAAGAGCCACTGGTATGACACCTTTATACAAATGAGCCACTGAGGTGACTCCTGTCTACAAATGAGCCACTGGTGTGATTCCTGTCTCCATTAGTTACTATGTCATGCTGGTGACTCCCACAGACCTATTCTACAAATCTGAACGAGTGTTAAAGTTATTCTCAGTTATCTCTTGCCCAACATAAAAGAAGCTAAAACTTTTGCATACATTCTGAAAATGATATCTCAATGTTGTGTATGTCTCTGTCTTAACTGATTTTGGAGGTCTTATGTCACACTATCCATGCATACATGAATAAAGGTATGACAATGGGTGACAATTTCTAATGCAAACTAAACATGCATCCATACAACACAGATGCACCTCCAATATGTCACTGTAAGGCAAAGTTCTAAGTTGGAGATCATAACTCCATTACATTTTGCCAGGAAAATTGACCTAGTTCATCTTGATGTACACGTTCATCACAAAATTTTGTAATGATGAATGCAGTCCTAAAAAGCATGGAAACTTAAGACATGCTGGCCAATATATCACAGGGCATGATGTAACTATGACAGACAACATTGCATTCTCCCTTGAGATATATATATATAGAGACACACACACACACACAGTGGAACCCCGCTATAACGCAATAATTGGGGTCAAAAAAATTGGATCACGTCATTGCGGAGTTTGACAGTACTTCACTTTTTTCAGATAACAACTTATTGGCACATATATGTGTATTCATTTCTAATGTATATCATGAATAGGGTATTAACACTGTTTACTATCGTGCCGTCGTGGCATGCAGTTCATCCATAATGCATGTAATTCCACTGAAAAATTGCACACAGATTTACAATATTCAATAATTTTGTCCCAGATCATTATGTGTCTGAATTTAATGGAAAAAACTGACAACAAAATTAGGTTAAGAAAGATGGGGCACGTGTACGGTTCATCAGGTTCCAGGGTCTATGAAAGGTGTCTGTACAAATTTCATACTGCTAAAGGTTTCTCACGTGTTTCCGTGTACATTTATCCATTGCAAATTTCAAATAATTAACGCTTATACGCTTATTCGTTTGAACGATTACAGCAAGAACAATTAACAATCAACACGTTTCCAGCGTGCATATAATTTTTACTTCAGATTTTGTGAATATCAAAAGAAACATGTGAAAACAATTATACTAATCATTGCACAAAGTGCAGGGAATGACTTGAGTTTGTGAACTTGCTTTTCCATAACGGTAAAATAATTTTATAAAAAATAGGAAATTAATAACAAGTTCATAAACAAACACCATACACATATAAAACCAGAGAACTAAGTGCAGCAGATCTGCAATGGTCACGAGTCACTTATGTAATTTTTTAAAGCTGAACCCATGTACAATTTCATACCCTTTCAATTTCCAGCTAAGCGGACATTATTTACTGGTCAACTGATTGCGTCTAATAACACTGCCAAGTCCAGCAAACATGTTGGCGGCTTTTTGATCTTTATTAAATTGTGAAAATCTTTTATCAACTGCTGCATTGTCTGCTGCTTGGTTGTGTATGCAGTTAAAGAAGAAACACATGTTTGCTATTGTTTGAGCAACGATTGTATATAGAATTAATTAAAGACAATCACAAAGATGACTTATTGGCTTTTACTCATGAATCAGTAATAAATAACATTTCCAATTATGTTTATTTTGGCATAACACTTCTAGAACCTGGTGAAATTGTTAAATTTCAGAAGCTATGCCACGATCGTATTATATTAAAATTCATATGCTAACTCTTCCTCAAAATGATAAAATAAACGTTTTACACACTATTTTTCATACTTAAATCCTGGTACGAGAAAAATATATGTACGTGTATTTAACATTTCAGGAACCACACCATGACTGTATCATATTCGAATTCACACACATGCACGCATGCACGCACGCACGCATGCACACACACACACACACACATCATAATATATCAGGAATGAAGAATCAAAAAAGCTGATGGACATAAGTACATAGTAGACGTGATTGATCACATCCAGAACTGGTTTTAAGGTTTAACACATCTTAAAAGTATGAATATAAAGGGATATATGGTACTGCTTTGGATATTGATCTTAATGGACAAGAGGGAATATGTTTTTTGGATTTAGAATTGAATGTATACACTCCACAGAACTCTTGGTCTATTGCAAAGCACGTTTATGTGCAGTTTGATCTACAGTCATCGAGATAAACCAGGTCCTTGCTGTATACATTGAAGAAGATATTCACCACTGCACATACTGGAAAGAATTTTATTTGTTCATAAACTATATTTTTTGTTCTCACTGGAATAAATAAAGTAGATTACCGTATGTACTTACTTATGAGTCCAACTGCAAACTGCACAGACCCCGATCTGCGTATGGCGAACAACAGATCTGGATAAGCGCAGTTTGTTAGGAACATTCAGTAGAACACTCAAAATAGTTCCTGACCTTCAGGCATATTATGCTATGGTAGATCAGGTTCTATGCTGTTTGCAGTTGGACTCGACTTATAAACAAGTTCAGACAGTATATATAATCAATTGCTTGGTGTCAATTGTGCCTCTGATGATTTATTTTCAATGTTTAGTGTGCTAATGCAGCGAGACTATGTATGTATATCTTAAGAAAAGAGGTTGATGTACAGACAGAAAGGCAGAATATAAGTCTACATAGTTAGATTTTAAAGAATTTACATTTGTAAAAAGATAGAAATTCCAAAGCTTTGAGAGTGTGAACAATTGATACAAGACTCTCATCTGAATAACACATCTTGTGAAGGTATTAATCATCTATAAATCAAAACATACTGTATATACTTGCTTGTAAGTCAAGTCTAACTACAAACAGCAAATCATCCTGATCTACTCTAACCTAATGAGCTGCAGATCAGGATCTACTAATTACTCCTAACAAACTGCACAGATCCAGATCTGCCAGCAATTTAAGCACCGGCAGATCTTGGTCTGTGCAGCTGCTGTTGGATTCATCTTATAAGCAAAAATATAGAGTACACACTAATATAAAATTAGGAATAATCAATTAATTTTTTAATCAATGAATATCATTTACTTTCATATTTGATTTTTGATTCGATTACAACAGTCATTGCATACATGGCATCTAGTTAACTTATGCTGACATTTAACAAACAAGCAACATTCCTTCAGTCTTTGCAAAGAGAATATGGTTTGTTTATATGCAAAAACATGGGTTCATTTCCTTCTGAGTGACTGCACACTCATATAGGCTTTTGACATGTACCTACTTATCTTGCATAACATTTACTTCTGTTGTGCAAATATTGCTGACAGGGTCATGCTAAGATAAATTAACAGACACATATATATAGTTCTTTCCAACGAAGTACCTTAAAATGTCTTGTGAGATGTCATGTATTGAATAAAAACTTGAACACACAAGTATTCAACCCTTGCCACCACCTGTTATCCCCATGCTTATTCTCCTTGCACTTGTTCAAGAAAAGGCAGGGATTTTATATGGACATGCACATATGAATAATACCACTGATACCATTGAAGACAGAGAGTTCAAGCTGGTCAGATAATATGCTCAATGTTAAAAAAATTTGAAATAACCCATGGGATGGAGCTAAACATGTGCATGTGTTTTACAATTCATGTTTTAAAATACTCCAAAAATGTATGGGACCACCATTGTCTGAGAATTCATGCATCTGTGATTACTGAGCCAGGAGTCAATGAATTTCAGAAGGAGATGTGAAAGGGACCACTGTGATCATTTCTGGAGACATTCAAGTCAAATCTTTACAAACTATCAAGAATTAAAGAACTTAGCCAATTGACCCTTTGGGTGGTAACGATGACTTTGCTTCTTGATCAGTTTTGAATTGCTCAGCCTTTTCATGAATCCAGCTACCATAGGAAAACAATCTGGATTTTTCCTAAAATTAATTTTTAAAAACATTGGAGGAAGCTGAAACCATATGAAAGTATCTTTGGTTCTTTCCTGTCTTTTCTTGTAATAAAGATATTGTAGCATAATGCACCTGCAGATCAGGGTTTATGTTCTTTGTTCTACTGATTACTCATAACAAACTGCACAGACCCAGATCTGCTAGTGCATTATGTGATGGCAGATCTGGGTCTGTTCAGTTTACAGTTTGACTCAATTTATAAGCGATTATATGTGGTAAACAACTTTGTTTATATAGAGTATATGAAATTTTAATTTAACATTAGTAGTGAACTGAACTTTTACTGGTTTACCGTACATATTTGTTAAATCCATCCCAAATAATACTTAATTTGGATGGCTGTGGTGTTTCAAAAGTGTTACATACATGTAACTGATTGGGTTCAGAGTACATCAAACACCAGTCCAAGAAGGTAAGTATGTTTGTACAAGAATATCAACCCACCATGGTCACAAAACTCCTATATAACAAATATGCTCAAATACAATATATACACGCCTATAAGTTGAGTCAAACTGCATAATTGATGGCAGATCTGGGTCTGTGCAGTTTGTTTAAGTGTAATCAGTAGAACAAACAACTTAGACCCTGATCTGCAGGCACCTTATGCTATGGCAGATCAGGATCTTTATTGCTTGCAGTTTCACTCGACTTATAAGTGAGTATTTACAGTACCATACAGCATGTAATATATTAAGGCGACCAACCAATACTGAGATAAACCTCAGTTGGTCAGTCATTGGCATGCACGACTTGTCACCAAATGGGTGCTGGTTCGAATCCTACCATTCGAACACTCGAAGTTGATGAGCAAGGCACTTTACTCCAATTGCCTCAGCTTTTGATAAACTACGTATGTTGCTGTGCTTTAAATCACCAAAGTAATGACAAATATTCCGATCTAATGTTTCTGTAGTATGGTTAAAATAGATTCTTGTTTTCACAACACTCAGCGGATCAGTAAATATTTAATATCCAAATTGTGCCACATACCCTTCACAGGTCAATTATGAAGAACATATACGGAATATTTCATGGAATCACACAAAATTATTATCTGTACAGCATGCAAATTTTCTTTTCAAATCAAACAATCCTTAGCAAAGTAATGCTGCAGAAACCAAAACAGGTCAATCAGTTGTTTCATTCCTACAAATGAGAATTACTGGAAATCAAACTTGTTCAAGGTTTCATAAATATAATGCCGATTGAAATCTAACAAACTTAGGTGCTGCAGAATTAAAGTCAGGCAACGAGGAGGCACAACTCATGTTAAATGAAGTTGTGGAATGCTGAATATCAAATGTATGGAATGTCTCATCAATGTAAATGTGCATTTGAAATTTCTGTTAAAATTCAACAAACCAATTGTAAAATTATGCAACAGAAACCAAAGTCAGGAGAACAGACAACCATGTACATGAAATCAAGGAACATTTCAATCATTTGTTTATATAAAGCTGAGTGCCAATTTTTGGTTGAAATATGACCATCCTGATAAGTTCAGCTTCAGAAACAAAAATTCTATGGACACGCAATCAGAATTCATGAATCTTCAAAATGACCATGTAAAAGGCTGACAATCCAATTTGTATGCAGCCTGGATGAAATCCCACCAATTCCCAGTAAAGTTATCTTGTGAACATCAACCTTTTGTAGAATACGGACAGACAGAGAGACAGATAAATGGATGACCACACAGACTAACATTCATACAGGTGGACATGATTATTACAGGGCTCCAACAATTTCATCTAAATGAAGCAAAATAAAAATTATAGCATTTGAATGTACAATGCTTAACAAGACCATACAAAAGTGATCAGAAAAAAACAATGGATCAATCCCTGAAACAATGGATCAATCCCTGAAACAATGGATCAATCCCTGAAACAAATACCATGGACAGTACCCAAAACTATTAAAATAAAATATATAGCCCCAGTGATGACAAAGGCACATGAAACACATCTGTAGATCTTCATCTCCAATAGGTTGGAAATTACATAATTAACTGTAGACATTTTGTAAACCTCACTATGCCTATGCCAATCCCTACAACCCCAAGAAATAAACCAAGGTGCAGTTGAATACACTACTAACAAGCTATTCCCTGTATCCAGTTTCTGTGACTGAGTATGTTGTGTAAGGTGAGTTGAAACCACTTATTACATAGCATGTACCTTATGGGTGCACTTAATGACATTCACTCAAGAGCAGCTGCCATAATTTGGTTTATCTCTGATACTTTCTTTCTACATAGATGCAAGGGGATAATTGTATCAGACTTGGTTATAGAATTTCTCCCAATTTATCAATATACACAAAGTTTTTTTAATAAAATAAATTGCATGTTTTTACACAATATATAACCAGTTCAACTGAGGACGTAGCAGTACACAGAAAGTGCTGCAATGCACTTTCACGTATACTCTCTTGGGACCACATTACTCTAAAATTTCCTTCCACAATTCACATTTAAAGCTCCACCCTTCCATATAAACAACCCACTACTTTCTCCTGCATCAGGTCTTTGCACCAGTCACTGACACATGTCAGCAAATTAATTAGGGTCCCTGTGATGTAGCTTGTCATTCCTGACATTTAGACAGGAAATTGTGTAATAAGATGAAAATGTATTCAACACCATAGATCTCACATCTCAATTTGGAGTCTGACAAACATTAGCTAGTCTGTAGGGGAAAGAATGACACAGGGTCACATCGGAATCAATCCAAATCAGTTCTGGGCTCAGGAAAAAAGCAAATAAAGAGATTCAATTCAATTCAATTCAAGCATGTGGATAACATCAATATTACTCAGCAAATAAAATAAAGAGAGCTAAGTTTGTTAACACAAGAAAACAATTACTCTTATTGACACTGATAAGAGAAACTAAATGACCCTCAAATGGACCATACTTGTTACAGACACTTTGACCTATTACTTTTTTACCTTAAAAAATTAAATGGGTGCTGCCTCTGCCAAAGAGCAGTATATACTTAAGAGGCCTCTGGATGGAAATTTCTGAAAAAAACTTGACATAAGAAAACAAATATCAACATGAGATTCAGTAACCTTGACCTTTTCAACTCAAAAACTTCAAACCAATAAGGAGTTGTAGTACACATATGAAGTTTGGTCTGTCCCTTAAATGGTGAGAAATTTTATCCCCACAGAAACAAAAGTTTGAAAACAAAAACATGTCCAACTTCTGGTTGAGGAATAGGCCTAAAGAAATGTAGAGGGATCCTTCAGAAGGGCACATACCAGATTGTTGTACATGAAACAGACATAAAGGCCTAAACAAATGTAGAGGGATCCTTCAGAAGGACACATACCAGGATGTTGTACATCAAACAGACATAAAGGCCTAAAGAAATCTAGAGGGATCTTTGAGAAGGGCACATACCAGGATGTTGTACATCAAACAGATGTAAAGGCCTAAAGAAATCTAGAGGGATCCTTCAGAAGGGCACATACTAGGATGCTGTACATCAAACAGACGTAAAAATCTTCAGGAGAGTGAACAGTAAGTATCATAAATGAATCACTATTACATCCATCACCATCATCAAGGCTCTGGGAGAAAAAGCTAGGCTGAAAGGAAGAGCCCTAAAATTTGAGGAATTCCTGTCACAGAGAAAAGTACAGGAATTTCATGTTGGATGGATAGATGAGGATGTTACAATAGACATCCTGAGGATCTGAGAAGTCCCTAATTGCTTTCCCTAAATGCTTTCCTGCCTGAGAACTCCCTAATTGCTTTCCCTAAATGCTTTCCTGCCTGAGAACTCCCTAATTGCTTTCCCTAAATGCTTTCCTGCCTGAGCTAGATGTCTCTGACACACCCTTCCACATGAAACATGTTCAACTGGGAAATATTAATTCAAAACTGTCCCTCTTCTTTCTGAATCTAGGTAGATTTGTTAATAAAATCCCAGACTTCTGATGTTTGTTACCCTTTCTACTGCACACTTCCTTAAATGGATGTTCACATATATCTTCTTATACAGATATCTGTAGGGACTGATGGATCCAAATAAGGGTCCCTCAACAATTTGAAGAGTTCTAGAAGAAAAGCTGGTAACCCTCCATCACTGAAATGCTGAGAAGAGGACAGCTTGGCAGGAGAAGGTGCAACTCTTGAGGGATGACTGCATTAATCCCAAAAGGAAAGGTGAAAAGTCTAAAGACTTCCTCCCATACATCCTCTAGCTATCTCATCTTTAGAATAATTAGTAGAATGGGGTTTTAATCTAGATCTGACAGTTCTGTTGAATTCCCTATTAAAAAATACAGGACAGAAAAAAGGAAATTCTGAGATTTGGGCATTTCTTGCAAGTTTTAACTAGGCCCAGTACTGTAGCAAGAGACTAGTGTTGTTGATCCTTCAAGTCTTGCAATGCCACAAAAGGGATTAATAATCCAAATAACATATCCATATAAATTGAGGAGTCCTGCAAAAGGTTTCTGCTGTGTTCCAGCAAAATCTTTGATGTCTCCAAGGTATCATCTTTACAAATGTGGAGAAGCTCAGCAGAGAGTGTGATACACATCAGATGTGACTGTCTTGATAACTGGGAAGAAGCCTCCAAAAATCTTTATAATTTAACCAGCAACAACAACAATTCCTTCAACAGACTGAGAGAGGCAGTCAAAACAATGGCTGACACCAGAGGCTATTTAATTAGCCAGTTTCAAAGCCACATGTGAACAAATGATTTAGCAGCTTGAAGGGCCACTGTCCATGCCAAAATCCCCATCTTGGAAGTACCACAGTGTAAGGCCGGTGGCTTAAGAGGTGGCAAATGGACCATGTAACTGAAGACTGAAACCAAGACCCATAGTGTACTAGAGGAACAGACCACCATTTCTGTAGTTTATCTGCCTTAAGGCTTTGAGCTAACTTCTGATTAGATCCCACACTGATCTCTTTCATAAGACAGATGATTAAAACCCCATGCCCATTTCGAAGATGTACATAAACCTAAGTCCAAACATTCAGTTTTAGGTGCCCTTGTTCTTTGTGCTCAATGACCAGAGATAACAAAACTGAAGATTAGTACCAATCACCATACTCGGGTATCACTGCCCATTGCTCATTAACCAGTGACTGCTGACCAGTGCCAGTGACAGGCTTTTGGCAAAAGTTACTTGAGGCATTACAGTGACCATTACCAACTGGCTGGTACCTGATGCTCAGTAGTCAGTACCCAGTCACAAGACCTTCAATTACTGAACTGACATATTAACAGGCAAGTGGTATCCAGTTACCAGTGATACAATGCCCAGTGACTAGTGAGAGACGCCCTGTAACTTGACACACTAGCCAGTGACTAGTACACTAGTGCATGGTGCCTTTGACCAGTAACTGGACAATGACCAGTCAGATGAAGTCAAGCTTATTTGGAGTCTCTTTACAGGAAAGATGACTCAGACACGCAAGATTAACATATATTTAGATCTGGTGCCAAGAAGATTTTATTTTGATTTATTTAAAAAATGTAAATATCAAAAGTAAGAAAAATTAGATTATACTAAATAAACAAGAAGATACTTTAGCCTGAACATCAAGTGCACTCCATAGCTTAAATAATAAAGGCATTTATTAGCTAGAAAAAAAGTGCAGGATTTTTGGCTGGACTCCTGCACCAATTAGCTTGTTTTTCATCTTTGATACAAGAAAGTTCCCTCCATGCTATTCAAAGGGAGTATAAAATAAACCAATGAAGAAAATAAAATATTTCATTGATTGTAAACTGACCAAATTAAGTTCATCCCATGCCAAATTAATATAGTACACTCACTGCCATGGAAGCACAAGATGTTCAAATTCATTGGCTGACAGAAATGTGTCACTGATTGTGATTAGCTTGGACATTAATCTAGAGACATGGTAAATGATAAGTGATATAAATGTAAAGAAGAAAAGATGATATCTTCTTCAGAAACACTGCTGCATTTATTTCAAGAGCATCAATCAGAGAGGAAAATATGTAAACTCAAAATAAATTCTACATGGCAATGAATACATGAGCACAAGAAATTCAAATCCCAGTCTTGAAGGCAAATGACACCATAGACTGACAATGATTATTGGCACCTGGGTCATGGGATTATTGAAATATCCAATAAATATTCACTTTTCCAGCATTAATCTGTCAATGTTGGGTCAGAATATGTCATAGTTTGCTGCAGTCTCCTTGTCCACTAAAATAATCATGTCATGAAAAGTAGTCACAGTAATTAAATGCACATCAGCACAATACTGGCTACTTAGTTCCAATTAAAAGGTAAATTACAGCAACATAAATTCTCACCTAGAATTCTCTCTATTGAATTAATCAATATCCTTATCTCAAAGATTGATGCAATTGGCCCAAAAGCACTTATAAATGTTAAAGAGAATCATGACACTCCATAAAGCAACTGTCATAAAACACTAGTCAAGCCTTGCTAAGTCAGTATTTAGGGACTGACCATTTAATTTGGGTGGGGGGTAGGGCCTAGGATTGGTACAAATGTTTTCCCCATCAAGTTGAATTTATCCTGCATATACATATTTATGTGTAAAACTTTACACATCCCAGCAAAGAATAAACCCATATAAAATGGGTCCAATACCAGCATTGTGCCTGACAAGAGGAAAAAAAAATTCATGAATAGCTGCATCAAGACATAATAAAGCATATACCTGAGTCTATGATAATGGGTCTTAAAACTAAGTCATTTTGCTAAAGCGTTTTTTTCCCTAACATCATAGCTACTTTATCATCTAAATACTTTTTTTTAAAGTACCTACTTTAAAGAAGAAATCCCTCTACAAACTGCTAGGTACACAATATATTTTGTCTCCTGATGACAGGCATGCCATGTTAGGTACACATATTTTGTCTCCTGATGACAGGCTTGGCATATTAGGTACACAAGATATTTTGTCTCCTGATGACAGGCATGCCATGTTAGGTACACAATATATTTTGTCTCCTGATGACAGGCATGCCATGTTAGGTACACAAGATATTTTGTCTCCTGATGACAGGCATGCCATGTTAGGTACACAAGATATTTTGTCCTCTGATGACAGGCATGCCATGTTAGGTACACAAGATATTTTGTCCCCTGATGACAGGCATGCCATGTTAGGTACACAAAATATTTTGTCTCCTGATGACAGGCATGCTATGTTAGTTAGGTACACAAGATATTTTGTCTGCTGATGACAGGCATGCCATGTTAGGTACACAAGATATTTTGTCTCCTAATGACAGGCATGCCATGTTTCATGCCCTAATGCTGCAAGTTTTTTACCAATAGGAATCTCTGGGATCTATGATATTGTAGAATTCCTATCAAAGAGCAAAACTGAAAGATGGCTGCAGCACTCTGTCACTTGTCCTAAATAACAAATGTGGAATGGCTGTATAACAAAAACAGTTCAAAATATTGGAACTCTTCAGTGGGCCTATACTTCTTCCCTACATATTTGCAGTAAGGCTGTGAATTAGGTTTTGGTTTTTTCTCCCCAGCTGGAATATTTTCAACTGTCACCATGCTGATGAAATTCCATACTTAATCTGATAAACTTGTATCAATGCAGGCCTAAAAAAAACCTGTGTTGTATAAGACTGCAAATAGTGATGATAACCTCTGAATATTTCCACTAATTAACTCCCTTTTGTAACTCTCCACGCAAAGGTAAAGAAAATATTGGATGGGTGTTCACATATGTAACCATTTTCTAAACTTGGTATCATTTTTGTCAGTTGATTAAATTCAGGACAATGAAAAGAGAGAACCAGTCAATGTCAACTTGGCTCACTGCATCTTGAGCACAGAGAAATTAAAGATAACACTATGTGTTTCAGATTTGAAGCCTCTGCAAAGTAGAGAGAAAAGAAATATAAAAAAGAACAACAAAATTCTCACTTATTGACTGACATTCTTCTGTCTGAAAATAAAATTTCAGGAATCCAAGATAGGACCATTTCTTCTATCCTTTTATTCTCTTGAGATACTAAGAATTGAAACCACCTCTAATATTCTTTAGAAATTCCAACATGCTCAATGTTGCAACTAAAATATTTTCTAGCAAGCCCAAGTTAGCAAAGATAAAAGACCACCAAATTTGTCTCAGACAAGGTCATAATATACCAACTTGCCAATTTTGGTTATATCTATAAATATTATTCTTGGGGGTGGGGTTTTCTTGATGGCATCAGACAAAGTATTCATCAAATATATCTACAAACTGGTGCTTGATAAAAATCCATTCTTATTATTTGTTTGTATTATGATGATCAGAAGCCAGTACAGCTAAAAGCTTGAGTAAGGACCTTCGACCTTGAAATCAAATTCAGTGTGCTGACAATCAACTTCTTCACTAGACTGAATCTAAATACAAAATCTCGTCACAATTTACTTGTTTATGTCAGTGAAGTACACAAATGCACTTAAGGACCTCTGACTTGACACCAAGCTCATTTACGTCTGACTGTCCAAGCCCCTTCACAAAAGTGCAGATATGCTGCTGGTCCGATCTGCACAATTTTCATTTTGAACTAAGTAAATATTGCAAGAAGTGTTTTAGTCATGACCCTTTGTCAATGTCACCGTTTATGCAAAATTAACAGTATCGTGTTGGAGGTCAGATGAACACCACTTTCATTCAGAACCAGCTGAATACTGCTTTAAATAGTGTTGCTGTGAAAACACCATGTTGACAAGAATATTCTCAGGACAGCCATCATGTTAGAAAACCGATATGATCTCAATAACTGTATCACGGTGGAAAAAATTCAGGAAGACTCTGGGAAAAGCCAATGATCCATGGTATGCTACTGGCAAACTTCCACACATACCGACAGTTGGTCAAGCTAGAACTTAAACTCATGTGAACTGAAGTGAGACATACGAGTGATCCGTAAAGGTAATTGCCTTAGACCACTCAGCCACCTGGGGCCTCCATTCTGGTACTATTTTATGAAAGATAATTGCCTTAGACCACTCAGACACCTGGGGCCTCCATTCTGATACTATTTTATGAAAGGCAATTGCCTTAGACCCCTCAACCACCTGGGGCCTCCATTCTGATAATATTTTATGAAAGGTAATTGCCTTAGACCACTCAGCCACCTGGGGCCTCCATTCTGATACTATTTTATGAAAGGTAATTGCCTTAGACCACTCAGCCACCTGGGGCCTCCATTATACTATTTTATGAAAGGTAATTGCCTTAGACCACTCAGCCACCTGGGGCCTCCATTATGATACTATTTTATGAAAGGTAATTGCCTTAGACCACTCAGCCACCTGGGGCCTCCATTATGATACTATTTTATGAAAGGTAATTGCCTTAGACCACTCAGACACCTGGGGCCTCCATTCTGAAACCATTGAGTGACACGATACTTTTCCCCGTAAGTTTGAAATGACCTTGGTATAAAATAGTCCAATAAGAGCAGCAGAAGACAATGCACAGCAAACTATACAATTTCGGATACTTTTGTTTGCTGGAATAGTTGGCCATGTAAAAATACTACTTTTAAAAAATGTTCAATACTCCAACATTTCATGAATGATCATCCTTAACTTCATTTCAACCATACAGTACTAGGAAGGGGCCTGAATCCAAGACCATCTGCACTTCAAGTCAAATATCTGAACATGCAGGCCAGTTTTGATGTGTTGGCTTCTTTTCCTGCCTGCATTATTGGGAAACATACATAATGCCATCCTGTTCTTATTCTCAAACTGAAAAATTTGAAGAAAACAACAAATTTTAATGGGGGGGGGGCTATCCTTTCATTTAAAAGGAAGAATTTTCTAAATACAGTGAAATTTAATAAAGTAAACAAAAACAGAGCTTGCAAATATAATGCACTGTTTTTTGCACCTTCAAGTGATTTTTCATCATGATTTTCCGGACAATGATGGTGAATCCTGCAAATAAAGACACTGTAATTGACTGGACACAGCTACACCATTATTACATTCAATTTAACTTCAATGCCCATACACAAACTGTACATCATTATTTCATTCAATTTAACTTCAATGTCCATACACAAACTGTACACCATTATTTCATTCAGTTTAACTTCAATGTCCATACACAAACTGTAAACATTATAATATTTAACTTCAATGTCCATACACAAACTGTACACCATTATTTCATTCAGTTTAACTTCAATGTCCATACACAAACTGTAAACATTATAATATTTAACTTCAATGTCCATACACAAACTGTACACCATTATTTCATTCAGTTTAACTTCAATGTCCATACACAAACTGTAAACATTATAATATTTAACTTCAATGTCCATACGCAAACTGTACACATGATTTCATTCAATTTAACTTCAATGTCCATACACAAACTGTACACTATTATTTCATTCAATTTAACTTCAATGTCCATACGCAAACTTTACACCATTATTTCATTCAATTTAACTTCCATGTCCATACACAAACTGTACACCATTATTTCATTCAATTTAACTTCAATGTCCATACACAAACTGTACACATTATTTCATTCAATTTAACTTCAATGTCCATACACAAACTGTACACATTATTTCATTCAATTTAACTTCAATGCCCATACACAATCTGTACACATTATTTCATTTAATCTAATATCAATGTCTATATTTGAACTGTAACATTATTTCATTCAATTTTACTTCAATGCCCATACACAAACTGTACACATTATTTCATTCAATTTTACTTCAATGCCCATACACAAACTGTACACATTATTTCATTCAATTTTACTTCAATGCCCATACACAAACTGTACACATTATTTCATTCAATTTTACTTCAGTGTCCATACACAATCTGTATACATTATTTCATTCAATTTAACTTCAATGCCCATACACAAACTGTACACATTATTTCATTCAATTTTACTTCAATGCCCATACACAAACTGTACACATTATTTCATTCAATTTTACTTCAGTGTCCATACACAATATGTATACATTATTTCATTCAATTTAACTTCAATGTCCATACACAAACTGTACACATTATTTCATTCAATTTAACTTCAATGTCCATACACAAACTGTACACATTATTTCATTCAATTTTACTTCAATGCCCATACACAAACTGTACACATTATTTCATTCAATTTTACTTCAATGCCCATACACAAACTGTACACATTATTTCATTCAATTTTACTTCAATGCCCATACACAAACTGTACACATTATTTCATTCAATTTTACTTCAATGTCCATACACAATCTGTATACATTATTTCATTCAATTTAACTTCAATGTCCATACACAAACTGTACACATTATTTCATTCAATTTAACTTCAATGTCCATACACAAACTGTACACATTATTTCATTCAATTTTACTTCAATGCCCATACACAAACTGTACACATTATTTCATTCAATTTTACTTCAATGCCCATACACAAACTGTACACATTATTTCATTCAATTTTACTTCAATGCCCATACACAAACTGTACACATTATTTCATTCAATTTTACTTCAATGCCCATACACAAACTGTACACATTATTTCATTCAATTTTACTTCAATGCCCATACACAAACTGTACACATTATTTCATTCAATTTTACTTCAATGCCCATACACAAACTGTACACATTATTTCATTCAATTTTACTTCAATGTCCATACACAAACTGTACACATTATTTCATTCAATTTAACTTCAATGTCCATACACAATCTGTACACATTATTTCATTCAATTTAACTTCAATGTCCATACACAATCTGTACACATTATTTCATTCAATTTAACTTCAATGTCCATACACAATCTGTACACCATTATTACATTAATTTAACTTCAATACACATGCACAAAAAGTATGCATTATTTCATTTAATCTAATATCAATGTCTATATTTGAACTGTACACATTATTTCATTCAATTTTACTTCAATGCCCATATACAAACTGCACACAAAAATATATTTTAGAATTAAAGTTGCAAGAGATATTAAACACTGATGAAAACTTCACAAAATATGTACCTCATTATCCATGAAGTTAAAATTTTAGATTTCGAATTTTGTATCCAACTTACACATATGCTCACTATTAGAGACACTAACCATTTCATTTAAACTTGCTCTTGAATGATTTCACCACAATGTTATACACTTATAATTCTTACTGGGATAACATACAAATAGAGAATCAAAAGCTTTGTGTTTATTAAGTCATTATAACATGAGGTCATTAACTGCATCTGTGTAGAAAGTTATTTTTATCTGTGAATTTAATTCATGTTTGGGTGGCTGAGTGGTTGCCTTTACAGATCACTGACATCTCACATCTGTCCATTTGGGTTTGAGTCTTGGGCTTCGCCAGTGTGGGTATGTGTGAAAGCTTGCCACAGCTTCTTGTGGTTGCCATGTGCTGAAAAATGGTGTTAGGCCCACAAAAACAACAACAGAAAATGTTGGGGTGACAAATGCATATACCATATACCAGCATGAAAGAATGCAATTCATTGTATATCTATTCGGAATTCCATTACACTGATCAAGTGCAAATATCTCTTTGGCAAAATGAATTTGACACAAGTTCTGGAGGTTTAACACACAGTGACTTATGGCACAGTATGACAAGTAAGTTATTTAGTGACATGTTAATTGGAGCAAAGAGTCCTGCAAATGATGTCACAAAAGCCAATCTGGACTTATACAATGACATGATTAAAATCTACATGCTATCTTTTAAGCCATGACTTTTTTAACACACAGGAAAACTGTACAAGACATTATTTATAATTTCTGTAATTTCTAAAATTTCAAGGATTGATAACTTAAAAAATTTACTTATCAGTTTGGTTTGGTTTGGTTTATGTCCTTAAATTTAAATTTCTACAATTAAACAAAGCTGAAAAGCTCCTGCAGTCCAAAAACATCCAACTGAGGTTCCTCCCTTCTACAAGTTCACATTGAATTGTTACACATTTATTTCTCCAGTGTGCTTAATCCAACTACGTTTCCCTTTTAAACAGCCTATGTACTAATTGAAACATGTATACTCAGGTGACTTAAAAATGATATGTAATTTCTTAAAGTAAATAAGACAGGCATTCATTTCATGTTATATGTGTTCATAAAGATCAGTAGAATGTCTGTATTCAAACACCTTATCAATGCTAATTGACGAAATTCTGATATAATGGGGCTTTGAATATTTCTTTCACATTTTTTTAAATGAAGAAAAGAACAGTTTTTTTCTTAAAATTTTTATGTTTAGTTCTCTCAAGGTAATTAAACTTTTAAAATATAAGAATTTAAAATTTAATCAAATTAGTTCAAATGTTGTGTGCAAGAACAAAATAATAGTTTTGTTTAACTCAAGATGAATAGATAAGGTACTTGCTTAAAACCTATTTGTTAACACCTTGACTGCCTTGACTACCTTGACTGCCTTAACTACCTTGATTGCCTTGACTACCTTGACTGCCTTAACTACCTTGATTGCCTTGACTACCTTGATTGCCTTGACTACCTTGACTGCCTTGACTACCTTGACTGCCTGGACTACCTTGATTGCCTTGACTACCTTGATTGCCTTGACTACCTTGACTGCCTTGATTGCCTTGACTACCTTGTCTGCCTTGACTACCTTGACTGCCTTGACTACCTTGATTGCCTTGACTACCTTGACTGCCTTGACTGCCTTAACTACCTTGATTGCCTTGACTACCTTGATTGCCTTGACTGCCTTGACTGCCTTGACTACCTTGACTGCCTGGACTACCTTGATTGCCTTGACTACCTTGACTGTCTTAACTACCTTGATTGCGTTGACTACCTTGATTGCCTTGACTACCCTGACTGCCTTGACTACCTTGATTGCCTTGACTACCTTGTCTGCCTTGACTACCTTGATTGCCTTGACTACCTTGACTGCCTTGACTACCGTGATTGCCTTGACTACCTTGACTGCTTTGATTGCCTTGACTACCTTGACTACCTTGACTACCTTGTCTGCCTTGACTACCTTGATTGCCTTGACTACCTTGACTGCCTTGACTACCTTGATTGCCTTGACTACCTTGTCTGCCTTGACTACCTTGACTGCCTTGACTACCTTGATTACCTTGACTACCTTGATTGCCTTGACTACCTTGACTACCTTGATATCCTTGACTACCTTAACAGCCTTGACTACCTTGATTGCCGATAAAAGCAAAAATATGTAAAATACAGGACAAGCAAAAATCTATTTAAGCTTAATTAAGTTGAAATACAAGTAGAAACTCAGCATATATGTTAAGTTTTTAAGCTTCAAGTTTTCACAGTTTGTTCATTGTTATGACAGTTGTAATATGCATTTAACACAACTGGCTGTCCATATGGAAGGATATGGAACCATGTGGTTCAGTGGTTAAGGCATTGGAAGTGTGACCAAATGGGTGCAGGTTTGATTCCAAGCAATGGATGAGATTATATCAGTTACCATAGTGTTTTCCTGAGCAAGACATCTTACTAAATATAAACTTTAATCTGTGTCCTTGCCATAAAACCCTAAACCAAACCATTTGGAAGTCACAGCTTACAGTAACCACATGCTTTCTTTGGTTGATTTGGTGAAATGGCTAGGGTCAACACTACAGTCCCATGCACAAGATGATAGGTTGACCTAGTATGGCATCCACAGAGTAACACCTGTGTGGTAATTCCTAGAAAATGCTGTTTGTGAATTTCAGAAGCATTGGACACACATTTTAACAATACCTCAGAAAACTCAGGAACAAATACAAAGTTAATAGTATGTCTTAAGTAATAACATGAAAATCAAACTCAAGTAGGGTCGATATAATATAACATTTTGAAAACTTTGAATTTCATGGCCAGTCAAGTGACATCAAATGCACACTATATATGTATACAATAATGTGTATGTAATTACTGCATGCCACTAGACTGGTCATCTATCAAGCATTGAGTAGTAACAATCATAAGTTAAACTCGACACAGTTATGTGAAATACTTAAAGTTATATTTTCTGACTGTTATGCAAGAGGTCTGCTGCAACAGCAGTGGAGGCATTGCTCCCATTGTTTGGTTTGTATTTTTAGATATATATAATAACTGGATAGATGGATGTATATTTGTTTAAATACAAAAATACATATTAAATGTCATCGAATTTGTGTTCAGTTACTGAGATTAAAGAACCCAGCCTATTTTTCTCAGTATGTTACATAAAATCTTCCAAATTCTGTACCATATATACACTAAAATGAAAACCGCAGTCAACAAAATCTAAATTAATTGTATGGCATTTGATTTACAATTATGACAGTCACATAACACAGGTAATCAGATTAGACTTTCGCATTTGGTTAGTGCCACTTTTAATTGTTAATTTGGATAATAATCTCTATTTCAGCAAAATTATACAAAAGCCATTTTCACATATAACGATGAAATTTTACGGTGATTATTTGTAGATAACCTTATCAGGTTTTGATAGTGCTGCCAATTTTCATGCAGTTAATGGCTGCTTTTGCAGGTACATCCTATTTTAATTCTATGAAAAATTACCAGTACTATTTTCACAAGGTATTTAATGTTAAGCTGTGAAATTCTGAACACATTATGTTCCTGTTTTCCCAGACCCAAGCTAGTTAATGACCATACCCAAGCTGATTATAAACCAGACCCAAGCTAAACCAGACCCAAGATAATTATGAACTAGACCTAGAACCACACTCAAGCTAGTTACAAACCAGACCCAAGCTTGTTATGAACCAGACCAAGCTAATTACAAACCAGACCCAAGCTAACTATGAACCAGACCCAAACTAATCATGAACCAGACCCAAGCTAGTTAATGACCAGACCCAAGCTGATTATGAACCACACTCAAGCTAGTTATGAACCAGACCCAAGCTAGTTATGAAACAGACCAAGCTAATTACAAACCAGACCCTAGCTAATTACAAACCAGACCAAGCTAATTACAAACCAGACCCAAGCTAATCATGAACCAGACCCAAGCTAATCATGAACCAAACCCAAGTTAATTATTAACCAGACCCAAACTAATTATGAACCAGACTCAAACTAATTATGAACCAGACCCAAGCTAGTTATGAAACAGACCAAGCTAATTACAAACTGGACCCAAGCTAATTACAAACCAGACCAAGCTAATTGCAAACCAGACCCAAGCTAATTACAAACCAGACCCAAACTAATTATGAACCTGACCCAAGCTAATCATGAACCAGACCCAAACTAATTATGAACCAGACCCAAGCTAATTATGAACCAGACCCAAACTAATTATGAACCAGACCCAAACTAATTATGAAGCTTATGGAGGCATGTTTGAGAGGAGACAGCTGGGTCAGAAAGATTGGGACAGTAGAGTTTGAAGTTAGCTGGGGTTAAGATCAGTTTTGAAGTAGAAGATATAAGTGTATTCATTTATTGTTAGATAAATAGCTGTGTTATAGTGAATAAGGAATACAATTAATATATTTCTACAATGACTGATACCACAGGGATTAACATGCATGAACAATAAGGCCTCCTTGAACTTAGTGCTGTCCGAAGTGGAAAGAAAAAAGAGGATAAAATTATATTTTTGGTGGACTATGGGAAAAGCAAAAATCCAAAAAGAACTGACAAGACAGTATTGATTTGTGCCGATAAAATGGAGCTAAAACATTTAACAATAACACTCCAAACTTTTACAGATAAATAAACTTTGACTTTGAATGCTTGCATGAAACATTGGAGTAAACAGGTGAAACAGAGTTAGAAAATTTTAGATGCTTCCAGCACTGTCAAAGAAGCCAGGCAGCATACTGTTTTGAAGACTTTGATGGAAACAAAATGATCTTATGTACTTATAGAAAAATGGAAGGAAAGAGTTTGCAAGAAGGTTTGCAGAGAATGTATTTCTCTGAATTATTTCAAAGGAAAACAACTGAATGGTAAAAGTGTGGAAGATTACAGGAATGCAGCATCTGACCAGAATGAAAATGACAAACTGATAACTGAACACTTCACTCAAGGACTGAGGCCAGGACTAAAAATATTTGCTTTGATAAGTGATCAGGCATTCAGGATAGCAAAACATGAGGAATGTAATGAAAATTGTAATGGACCACAGTTGGTAAAAACCTTGAAACATGATGTTCAGAGTGAAAACAAGTGAAAGAGTCGAGTTTCAGGCAAGTGAAATTGCTTCTCTTAAACTCATCCTTCCCCATTTAGAGGTTGATAAGGAAGGGGCTGCAGAAGAAGTTTTATTGGACAGTGTCATAGAAAACACTGAAAGACAGTGTCCTGAATAATACATTGAATCATAGCCTTTACACTAAACTGGGACCCTATCTGAGAGGGCAACAGGGCTCTAGAAAGTCAATGAAATTCTACAAGACCTTCATCTAGAACCATGATCAGTGCCAGTGATTATTAACTCCATCAACCAGACACAATAACTACTCTTTAATGACACTAAAGGACTATTTATTTCTGGGACACTGTTTGGTCAGAAAGCCAACTTATGTCTTGATACAGGCAATGAGGTGTCAGGAGTGAGTGAAAGAATTTTGAACAATGTGATCAAACAAACCATTAAGTCTCAAGTGAGAACTTTGATCAAACAAACCATTAAGTCCCAAGAAATGTGATCCAACAAACCAATAAGTTCCAAGTAGCAACAGGTAATCTCTGGGCATTATCAGTGTTATCCTACATAACATCAGTCTTGGTAACGTTGAGTCATTTAGCGAAATATGTTATGTATATTTGATTTAATTATATCTGATTTAATATATAATTATTTCAATTTAATTGTTTGTTTATCAGTTTAAAATTTTTTTATTTTTCATTACATGCTATTGTAATATAAATTTAGTCACTGGAGATGATACTTCTTCCGAAAAATAGTTTGATCTTGACTGTTTGTTTTAGTAAACACCAGGTGTTGACCTAGATCCTGACCTTGATTCAAAATTAGTAGCAACCATATAAATAAGTACTATTTTTATTTTAAAATGATTGGTCATTGTCGAGGTCATGATGGGACTACTGATTTAAGATGTAAACAATTTTTTAAATTTTATTTCTTAGAGTAAAATGACTGGTTTTCATCAGGGCCACACTGGGTGTACGTGATTTTTAACAAGTAAATAATTTCAATGAGGTTCTGGAACACGATCACATGACACCCCTTTTGCATTTTTGAATATGATATAACCTTTGTTTTGGAGAAATAATCTCAATTGGGCTTTTTCTTTACACTGGAAAGTGACTGTTGTGCCGTTTGGAGTTATTACTTGGATTCAAAAGGATTAATTCTTTTTTTCCTGGAAAATATGTGTGCTCATATGAAATTCTTGAACAAAGACAGCTTGTGAATGGGACAAATTTTTGGCAATCTATGAAGTACACATTAACTTGGACCAGAGAACAATTAATTAGATTTATGGGGACAGGTGCGTATCAAATCTCCATACTGCCATGATCAGTAATGTCTTTTCGAGGGGAGAATTTTATTCTTAATTAAGCATTCGTTTATTTAGCCAACAGAAGACTGGTGGAGACACAAGCTAACTTTGATTCCATAGTGTAAATGTCAAAATTGAAAGATTCCAGGACACTGTTACTCAAACTACAAGGTCAAATTGACCCCAGATTTGGCGCCTAGTTATAAAAAGGCAGCAAATATATTTAATCCTGATTGGTTATGCTAAATAAGGGCGTGTTTCCCACACTAAATTTCCTAGTTTTAATATCACCACATCGAAAATTTTAATCAGTCTAAGCTTTTCTGCAAGAGAAAACAAGTGTAAGAAGAATCAGAGAGTAAATTTGTGAGAAATTCTCTTGTAAAACTGTTGTCGAATTTGGCAGTAGAAGCGAGGAATGCTGAAAGCTCAAAGGTATTTGTGACAATTCCATGTAATTTATGATGCCCATATATAATGCTTTGCTGAATTTATTTACTTATATTTGCATGAGTCTATTTGCTACATTCGTATATCAATTTGCTTTATGAAATATAACTGTGTTGAGTTTATGCATAGGAAGTCGTACATTAATCTATAGATAAGTTTGATGAATTGTTTGAATTATCATCTTGTTTGCATAAGAATTAGGTTCTAAGAATTTCATGCATTACATTAGCTAATATGAGTTGTGAGAATCCGTGTGAATTCACCGAATTTAGAAGATTTCATGTATGATTAATGTTGAGTGTGTATTGACTGAAATGATGTAGTAAGCCATATAATGTATCTCATTCATTCACTTGTGTAAAGTGAGGTTGGCTCGGAACCGTTATGCCTTGTGTGGTGTTAATGTGTGGTGTTAATGCATGATGAATTAGCTATTAAACTAACTAGGGTCATTACAGGACATGTGGAGCCAACTGAAAGCCTTAGCATCTGTTTAGCACTGATAGTAAGATCTGATAATGAGTGGGGGATAATGCAAGCTCCTGTTACCATAAACAACAGAAAATTTAGGTTGTCTCTATTTATATTTTTTTTGAAGGGAAAACTAGCTCGTGACCTATTAACTCTGAGACGTATCCTGTGACGTATCATCTCCGAGACGTATTCTGAGACATATCCTGTGACATATTATCTCTGAGATGTATTCTGAGACCTATTTTGAGATGTATTATCCTGAGATCCAGGTATCTGTGAATCTACGTACTATGCACAGAGTTGAGGATCGAAAGAGACAAAACAGAGGGAAGTTGAAGGAACAGCTACAGTGGAAGTGGAGTGAACTGGAGAAGCAGGTTATGCAATTGTACAAGGCATTGACTTCGATTGTTCACTAGATCCTATGATGAACTAATTCTATCAGTAAAACAGATCGGCTACTTTATTTAAATATATTTGTGTTTTGTAATTCAGTGAAAGTTTTATTTCTAGAAGCAGAGTATATTCCTGATATAATGAATTCTCACAGCTGTTTTATGTAATTGATTAAATTGATGTTTACATGTATGGGGGCTCATGTTGGTCTGTTCTATATCTCTGCTCAGATCTCTATCTATGGAAAACCATGCACAATATAAAGTATGGAGAAGTAAAATAACAAGTATGATTAAAAAAGCTAAAAAAACTTATTATCAATCATTGCTTGAAAACAAAAAGAGCAACACAAACTCCATTTGGAAAGTCTTCAATGAACTCACTGGAGGAATGCACAAAAAACAGACAAATAAAATTCACTCACTTCTGGTAAATGACACCATAGTCACTGATGAAACTGACATTGCAAATGTTTTCAATGACTTTTTCATCAACATTACCACAAAGTTAAAAGAACCAGTGATAGAAAACAACTTTAATGAACTGAAAAAGTTCTGCAGCAGCAAAATCTCTAAGGAGCTATATTTCTCTATCCCACCAGTGTCAAAAAACTTTGTTAAAAAATATCTCAGTGAACTTGATAGCAAGAAAGCTACAGGACTTGATCAGATTGGTCCACGACTCATTAAATCTTCTGCCTCTGCTATTGTAGATAGCATAACATTCATAATTAATTTAAGTATTGCAACCTCATCTGTCCCCAAAATATGGAAAACTGCAAAAGTAACTCCTATTCACAAATCTGGTTCTAAGGATGATGCTGATAACTACCGACCAATCTCAATACTACCAAACTTGTCAAAATTGATTGAAAAACATGTCCATGACTCATTCATGTCATATTTAACCAAACACTTGCTGTTACACCCTAATCAATCAGGCTTTAGACAGAACCATTCCTGTGAGACTACCTTGATCTCCCTAACTGATAAATGGCTTCAAGCACTTGACCAAGGTAGAATAATAGGAACTGTATTTGTAGATTTCAGGAAAGCTTTTGACATGGTGGATCATGAAATCCTTTTGAAGAAACTGAAAATCTACCAGTGTGATGAAAGAACAATTAGATGGTTTACTTCGTACTTAAATGAGAGAACACAACATATTTACATAAATAATGTTCTGTCTGAACCTGAAACAATTAGATATGGAGTACCACAAGGCTCAATTCTAGGTCCATTACTATTTATTTTATTTATTAATGACCTACCACTTTTACTAAGAGACTCAGTATCATCTACAGATCTCTATGCAGATGACACAACATTGTCAGACATCCAAAACACAAAGCATGAGCTCGAAATTTCTTTACAGACTGCACTAAACAAACTGGAAAACTGGTGCACATGTAATGGCATGGTGGTAAACACTGGTAAAACTAAAATATTACTTATCTCAACATGGCAAAGGACAAATCTTGATAGTGATGAACTATGTCTGACATGGAAGGATACAAATCTGCAAATGGTCTGTCATGATAGACTACTTGGTGTTCTGGTAGATAATAACCTATCATGGACTGAACATATCAAACATACCAGTAAAAAAGTCAATTCAAATTTATGGCTTCTCAGTAGGATAAGACATTTTCTCCCTGAAAGGCACAGAAAACTATTTTATAACAGTTACATACAAACCTATTTGGACTACTGTAGTACAGTATGGGGTAATTCAAATGATAAAACATAGCAAAGCTGGGACATCTTCAAAAAAGAGCATTTGGGCAAATATCAATCCAGAAAGAAAGCAAGGAAAGTTTAGCTGGTAGGTTAAAAATATTACCTATTAAAGACCAAATCTGCTTGAGTAAAGCCAAATTAATGTACAGGATATCTCATAATAGTGCTCCTGAATATTTACAATCACTATTCAAGTATAGGCTACCTGGTAATACTTCCCACCTGCAATCCATGTCTACCAAACAGTATAAAATTCCCAAACCAAATAAGGAGTTATTTAAAAAAAGTTTCCAATACTCTGGAACTCTGCTCTGGAATAGTATTCCAGTTGAGATTAGAAATGTCCACTCTATTTCCTTCTTCCAAACCCAATATATCCAGTGGCTTCAGAGATGCAGCTTAAGTAAATAAATTCCTTTGTATGCGGGCCTCAAGGTAGATTAGTTTTTAGCTAATTGTGTTACCCTCTTTAAATAAGGTCATTATTATTATTATTATTATCTACTCCACCTATAAGTTTCACCACTTATATTTATATTAACTCGAACCGGGCAATAACACTGAGGGCATTCAACCTCTAGATAATGAGAACCAAAATTAAGTGGACACCTTGAAAGAAGGTACAATCCACCAACCCACAAACCTCTTGCAAGAAGAGGGGACTTTGTGCAAGGTTTCTACAAAGTGGACTGTGGGTCGCTTACACAGCTCTTGTAAAAATTTATTCAGATTTCCAAAACTGGAGTGATATTTCTTGTTTCTACAAGGAACTGTAGACTTCAACACTACAGGTTACAGCATACGACATTGTCTTCCATATTGGATTCTTCATCGGGACTTGAACTTGAAATCATTAGAACATTTTGTTCGTGTATTATTCTTGGATTATTTTTGGATTTGATTCTTAAAACTGTAAATTCATATTTTTCATTGTTACAGAATTTTTCCAGGCAAATAAATTACTATATTTTTTCAAAACTTGTTCTTTTCGCTCTTTCTTGTGTTACTGTTTATTCAAGCCTAAACATGTACCATAAGAAATGTATGCTGCAAAAAATTTCAGCATGATGCAATAATTAGAATAGATATTTTCAGACTAATTAACTTTGTGCTTCATGTACTAGACAATTCAATCGAATGGAATAATATTAATGTGAAATCAGGTGAGAAGAAAACAAATCCCTAGAAATCTTGGCATGTGAACTTAATAAAAAACAATTTAAATACAATCCCATTCAGAATTGCTACTCTTGGGAAAAACTGACAATGAGGAATGTGGGAAGTTAGGAGTGATTGAGTCAAAACAAGACCTGATAGATATATACAGTGTAGTGTTGGCCAGAGTTCTAAGGTCAGTGAAAATGTGACTCTGAGACTATTAAATCCCAAACCAGTGAAACTCTACAAGAGCATGACAATTGGCAGGACAAGAGCATGATAATAGGCATGACAAGAGCATGACAATAGGCATGACAAGAGCATGACAATAGGCAGGACAAGAGCATGACAAGAGGCATGACAAGAGCATGACAATAGGCATGACAAGAGCATGACAATAGGCATGACAAGAGCATGACAATAGGCATGACAAGAGCATGATAATAGGCATGACAAGAGCATGATAATAGGCATGACAAGAGCATGACAATAGGCAGGACAAGAGCATGATAATAGGCATGACAAGAGCATGACAATAGGCAGGACAAGAGCATGACAGTAGGCAGGACAAGAGCATGACAATAGGCATGACAAGAACATGGCAATAGGCATGACAAGAGCATGATAATAGGCATGACAAGAGCATGACAATAGGCATGACAAGAGCATGATAATTGGCATGACAAGAGCATGACAATAGGCTCATATGAGTAAATTGCTGAAATATGTGAAAACACATCAAAGCAGCCACTGCCTGAAGAAAACATCCAGAAAGAAACAGCTGAACTTAATAACCAAGTCTCTGACAACAAATAGTCTGCAGAAAATACACAAACTTGATTACATATACAGTGATGTTTTTGCAAAATCTGGTGAGGATCTAGGAAGAAAAGACTTGGTGGACCTTACAGACACAAGGGATAGCCCATCAATTAACCCTAGACCATATGGAAATTAGAAATCAGGTGCTAGATCTATTAAATAAGGAAATAATATGACCTTCAAGCAGTGCTTGTTCAAGTCCTTTCATACTAGTCAAGAAACCAGACTGAAATATTGTTTCATGATTAACTATCGCTCTTTGAATTCCATGAATAAGAAGGAATTGTCTTTCTCCTCCCAGAAATTGGGGAAATGCTTTTAGCAATTATCAATACTTTACTTGTTTAGATTTTCATACCAGTTATAGAACAAGATAAAATTGCATTTTGTTTGCTTGGAAGACTTTCAACACAATGAGATTTGGACTGTGAATACTCCCAGAACCTTCCAACAACTTATGGGTCAAGTACTAGCAGGAATTTAGTGGAAATTTGTTCTGGTATACATTGATGATTTTATAATCTTTTCCTCCAACTTTGATGATTACATACTTCATTTGCAGGAAGTGTTTTGTGATACAAAAAAACAAATCTCAGTTAAAACTGGTCAAATGTACATTTTTCAAACGATAAGTCCAGTTTCTTGAATATGTTGTTACTAATGATGGAATTAAAGTTTCCAATGACAAAATTGAAGCCTGTAAACAAATGGACCTTTCATGCATTTATTGATATTATCTAATATTAATTCAAGATTGTGAAAAGGGTTTGCAAATATTGCACAACCACAGACCTGGCTTTTGAATAACGATGTAACCTGGAAGTGAAATAATAACTATTAACTGACCTTTAAAATTCTAAAAAATAAACTGACCACAGCTCCAGTGTTAGGTTATCCAGACTTTGCCAGAGTATTCACCCCGTATTGTGAGTTCTCGCTTTGTGGTGGGAGTTATTTTGGCCCAAAATTATAAAACAATATATCAAAAGAACAATATCATATCCTGGAAATAATTAAAGAAAAGTGAGAAAAAGTACTACATAACTGAAAGGGAAACACATGCAGTATTTTGAGGGATAGAAGCATTTAGACAATATCTGTATAGACACAAATTCATGGTAGTCCTTGCTCACTGTCTATTAAAATGGCTTATGGAATAAAAAGTCTGAGTAATAAACAAGCATGATGGGCCCTGCTCCTTCATGCAGGAAATAGGCATGTCAGTTCAGTACACTCAGTAGAAAGCCTTCTGAAAATGCATGTGGATATTTGAATGGAGAGGATAAAAAATGTGAGGTACAAATGAACAAATTACAGGACATTAAACCAGGCATACAACTAGAAAGAGTGAAACACAGGAGAAAATCCCAAATTTGAAATCCATTCAGTTTCTTGTGTGACAATACTAAATTACCCAAGAATACAATACACGCCTAAAAAGTAACTGATATGGCTCCTGATTATGAACTGATAAATGGTGTGTTACATCACATTTGGTCATTAGGGTCAAACAGAAGGCAGGCACATGTAAGAAAACAATTAATGACACCATACTTATTAACTGATGAAGTAATGCACTTGTGCCATGATGGCATAACTGTGGACATCTTGGATTCAATAAAAGACACAGAAAGGTGCAAAATAGGTTCTACTGGGTTAGTATGTTTAAGGACAGACATTTTGGTCAAATCCTGTGTAAACTGTGCCTGCAAGGGCAGGAAGCCAGAAAAAAAGTCACTCCTAATACTCATAGGTGGACCCTTTGACCGTGTCACCATCTATATTTTAGGCTTGTTAACATGAAGTGATTAAGGCAAAATATATATTATTATTTTTACAGACTATCTGAAAAAAGTGTACAGATCCATTTTCTGTGAAGAATGCTGATGCAAATACAATCAAAAGACTTTTCACTGAACACATTATGTGCTGTCAAGGGGCCAGCTGGTGCCTACATGGGAAAAAGTTTGCTGGTTGACTAGAATGACATATGTGTAACAGTTAATATCTAAAATGTGTTTACTGCAGTTTTTCACCCTGAAAATGATGGCCTTGCTAAGTAATTTAATGCCACACTAACAGATATTCTATTATTCTATGTCCAACCCAGAGACCCCAGAGACCAGTTCATTCCTTGTTTCTTTCTTGCCTATAATAGTAGCATTCAGGAGTAAACACAACAAGCATCTTTCTTCATGATGTATGCTTGGGGTGCTCATCTGCATATCAATGTGGATTCTCAGAGCTAACACAAACAATCAAATGTCCCTAATGCACTCAAGGCAAACAAACTATCAAACATCCCTAATGCACTCAAGTCAAGCAATCAAATATCCCTAATGCACTCAAGTCAAACAAGCTATCAAATGTCCCTAATGCACTCAAGTCAAAGAATCAAATATCACTAATGCACTCAAGTCAAACAAACTATCAAACATCCATAATGCACTCAAGTCAAGCAATCAAATATCCCTAATGCACTCAAGTCAAACAATCAAATGTCCTTAATGCACTCAAGTCAAACAATCAAATGTCCCTAATGTACTCAAGTCAAACAATCAAATGTCCCTAATGCACTCAAGTCAAACAAACAATCAAATGTACCTAATGCACTCAAGTCAAACAAACAATCAAATGTCTTTAATGCACTCAAGTCAAACAAGCTATCAAATGTCCCTAATGCACTCAAGTCAAACAATCAAATGTATTTAATGCACTGAAGTTAAACAATCAATTGTCCCTAATGCACTCAAGTCAAACAAACTATCAAATTAGCTCAAGAAAACATAATTTTCAAAGGATCAAAATACCAAAGAACTTGAATTCAAATGTGACAAATGTGGGGTATATTCACCAGCCAGTATGTCAGACCTCTCTACAAAATTGTTATACCTGTGGAGTATATTCACCAGCCAGTATGTCAGACCTCTCTACAAAATTGTTATACCTATGGAGTATATTCACCAGCCAGTATGTCAGACCTCTCTACAAAATTGTTATACCTGTGGGGTATATTCACCAGCCAGTATGTCAGACCTCTCTACAAAATTGTTATACCTGTGGGGTATATTCACCAGCCAGTATGTCAGACCTCTCTACAAAATTGTTATACCTGTGGAGTATATTCACCAGCCAGTATGTCAGACCTCTCTACAAAATTGTTATACCTGTGGAGTATATTCACCAGCCAGTATGTCTACAAAATTGTTATACCTGTGGAGTATATTCACCAGCCAGTATGTCAGACCTCTCTACAAAATTGTTATACCTGTGGAGTATATTCACCAGCCAGTATGTCAGACCTCTCTACAAAATTGTTATACCTGTGGAGTATATTCACCAGCCAGTATGTCAGACATCTCTACAAAATTGTTATACCTGTGGAGTATATTCACCAGCCAGTATGTCAGACCTCTCTACAAAATTGTTATACCTGTGGAGCAACCTGCACAGAATAATTGCAATAACATTATCAGATTTAGAGTTGAGCCAAGAAACAAACTAAACAAATTGTACAAGCAAATCGACTGAAACTGTTTATAGATCTGGTGGTAGCAAATGACAATTAAAATCACTAGAACAATGCAGACACTGAGACTTAGGGTAATTACAATTAAAATCACTAGGACAATGCAGACACTGAGACTTAGGGTAATTACAATTAAAATCACTAGGACAATGCAGACACTGAGACTTAGGGTAATTACAATTAAAATCACTAGGACAATGCAGACACTGAGACTTAGGGTAATTACAATTAAAATCACTAGGACAATGCAGACACTGAGACTTAGGGTAATTACAATTAAAATCACTAGGACAATGCAGACACTGAGACTTAGGGTAATTACAATTAAAATCACTAGGACAATGCAGACACTGAGATCTAGGGTAATTACAATTAAAATCACTAGGACAATGCAGACACTGAGACTTAGGGTAATTACAATTAAAATCACTAGGACAATGCAGACACTGAGACTTAGGGTAATTATGAAGAATCGGAAGATTCAGAAATTCTGGAAATACTTGACACTGTTTACGAATGTCAAAGGTGGGAGGTCAGAAACATGATATTTTGTCCATTGTAAAAATAATGTAAATGACACAGCCTGGGTAGACCCAGCATCTCAGCTTATCCAGTCCTCTGAGTATGAATATAATTGCCACAAACACAGCATTACCTGAACACATGATTTCATATGAATATATATTTGTCTTTGTTGTGTCATGTTTTTTTTGCTACAATTCTGTTATTATACTTCTTCAATATTTCTAGTGGTTTCTTTCTTTTACTATTCATGTCACACCCTATTCATAGGTCAGTGAACGAAATTCCAGACAATATCTGCAAACACTAACTCCATTTCTAATATTAACCCTAAAAAATAATATAGATGATCATGGCATCTGACACTTTTACACAGCAAATCAAAGTTTAATTGTAGAAAATAATGACCAATGCAACTCCAGTTATCAAGATACCCTAATTCTTCTCCTCTGGATATAGAGGGTTTTTGACTTGGTAAAATCAATACTGTATCCAAATGTGTACACATGTAGTTTTCCTGATGCTCCTGAAAACTACCCTCTAAAAAGATATGTTACACCAGTTTCATGGCTCCTTTGAGCTGTGCAGGATCCTGTCTAAATAAATCCATATTGTTACCATCTACACATGCAAATTTGAATAGAATAAACAATGAACACAAACATCTTATAATAAGAAATATATTGGCAAATAAAAAAATAATATACATAATAGATAAAAAGGTCTAACAAAGTCTATAAATGCAGGATATGCAGATAGCTATATTTGTATAAGACATACAGTCTAATGTGTCATGCAGCCTAATCTGATCCATTTCACAAGAATGATGCATGTATTTGGATCAAAAGCTTTGACTCTAATTGACCTTAAAAAATCCTACACATAATAGGGTCATAAAACAACCAATAATCTGATAAACTGAAGGCAGATTAGCTAGATTTAAGACTTTCGTTTTAACAATTATGGTTAGCAAATTGAATGGAACCTGATATTAACCAGTATCATATACACGTTTTTAAGTTGAATCCACCTGCAAATTTCACAGACCCAGATCTGATATCACAAAATGTGCCAGCAGATTTAGGTCACTGGAGCTTGATGGGAGCAATCAGTAGAACAAACAACATAGACCTGATCTGCTGGCACATTATGCAATGGTAGATTGGGGCCCATCCTGTTTGCCATTTTACGACTTATAAGTGAGTATATATGGAACATATTATTTTCAAGAATATGGAAGGTAACAAACAGACTGAAAAGGAAAGTTTCTGGAAGTACTTAAAAGAACCAAAGATTTCACAAGAATGATGCATGTATTTGGATCAAAAGCTTTGACTCTAAGTGACTTTAAAAAATCCTACACATAATAGGGTCATAAAACACTAATAATCTGATAAACTGAAGGCAGATTAGCAAGATTTAAGACTTTATTTTAACAGTAATGGGTAGCAAATTGAGTGGAACCTGATATAGTACCATAAATACATGCTTTTAAGTTGAGATGAACTACAAACAACAAAGATCCTGCTCTGCCATAGCATAATGCACCTGCCAATCAGGGTCTATTGTTTGTTCTACTTATTATTCATAGCATACTGCACAGATTCAGATCTGCCAATGCATAATGCACCAGCATATCTGGGTCTGTGCAATTTGCAGATGGACTCATAAGTGATTATATAGAGTATTGCAGCCTCCCATTGTGCTAATGTTAAACTTTTTTCCTGTATGATTAAACTTTACTGCCCCAAAACAATTTGCTTCCAAGCAATCAACTCCTGAGTTGCTTTGTACGTGCAGAAATTTCACAAGCTGTTTGGAAACAATCAGGTGTAAATCTCAAGCAAATTATGCATAACAAGTTCCAACATTCAGGTGGTAGTCAGCTTAATTCAATATTCCCTTTCCCAATGATTTTACTTTTTCTACTAGAACTATCTTTTTAATAATTTTGATTACAAAATGTATAACTAAGCCCTTGCCCAAACCCCAATCACTATAATTTATCAACTTTAAAGACCATAACTGACCCAGCATTCACCTGAAACTTTGGGATCAAATATCTCTGAGGCTTAATAATTAATACTATTGAAATAAAATTTTCAAATGGCTAAACATTTATGCTCTAAAATATTTCTGCATTTATTTTGAGAGCTTTTCCTTGAAGATGACTATTATTTTTTACATTAAATAAAATTCTAACTCTTTTACTTGAAAAGTTCTACAAGAGATGATATGCTTACAGATAAGAGCATGGTTTCCAAGATTCCTGTTGTTATTTTTTTTCTGACCTGACACAGGGTGAGTTTCTCTGAGATGCAGCTCCATATCCTAGATGAACAATTTCCTAAAATCATCCAAGCTAAATTTCAACAGACACTTAACACTAACAAACCTGCTTCAATGGGTGGGCAATTATTCATCCTGTATAAGATCAGCCCAACTTCAAATACCAAGAAGCGCCATTACATACTGTGCCAGCAGATCTGGGTCTGTGCAGCTGGTTAGGAGTAATCAAAAACAAACAACATAGATCCTGATCTGCAGGTGCATTATTTTATGACTTTGTTGTTTGCAGTTAGACTTGTCTTTTAAGGGAGTATATATGACAACTATTTACAATTTGCTTTACATTTGTCTTGTTGGGGGTGGGTGGGGTTGCTCTGTGAAGACTAGGCTTCTTCTTTTGAGACAAAGACCAGTTTCCCCCCCCACCTTCAATTAGAGAGAATAATCAGCTGAAAGTAAATCAGAATTCCTTTTTGTAAATTGTCCAGATGCTTTAGGTTGACTTGTTAAGGACCCACACCTAGAGTTGACAGATTCCTGATAACATTATCTAACTGTTAATATACTTCTCTAATAAAGCTGGCAACACTTGGCATGGCTATGTTAAACCTGTTGGGCTAGGTGATATTCTAGCCCCTTATGGATTTCGGACTAACTCTGACTGGCTGGAAATTGGCCCAGATATCAGCAAGAGAAGCAATCAAAGCTTGTGAGTGAAATGTTTACTCATCTGTTTAGGTGTATTTATTTTTTACAAAAACAAAAAAACAGTGTTTTATACAAGATCCCCTCCCCCCCCCCCGTCTTCCTCTCTGGTTGATCTACCACATCTCACAACAATACTTAATCAATTGAAGGCATGTGGAATGTTAACTGTAATAAAAATGCCCCACCCCCACTATGAATCAATTGCTCTAATATGGTTGCTGTGTTATTGTGGGCTTAGTGCCATTTTTCAGCACCTGATAGGCATACACAGCCAACTGTATATCTGGCAGAGGAAAAATACTGAAAGCTACTGGCAGACTTTCTCAGATACCCATATAGGCTGAAACTGAGACTCAAATCCACATAGACAGCAGTGAGACGGCAGTGATCAGCAATGGTTAGTGCCTTAGACCACTCTGCCACCCTGGGCCCCCAACAACCCAGAAACATGCATAATAATAAGAGTAAAGTATCATACTGACAGATCACTGTGACCTTAACAGCAGGTCATTGTTGTGATTAATATTTCCAATATAAATATGCCAATCAAATTTCATGGCTGCACACACTACAGTGTCTAAGGAACTGACTGACACACAAACTCTTATAATAATTACTAAAATGTGAAAAGTAGGTTGCTGGCTCCAACATGAATCATTTTTCAAAACCACACATAAAATGGTGTCAAAGAAGCAGAGCTAAATACAGTAACATAATGCTATCACCTCAGTGTAAAAAGCAGGTTACCTACACTGGACCACAGTACCCTCCACAGTGAATTGATCCATTAGGTTTCAGAACTGTACATACAACAGTGTAAGACAATCCAAGCTAAAAGCAAAACTTTATGTTGATGCCTATCATAATGACCACTGGAAAAATTATTCCTATGTTTCACCTATGCTTGGCAGGCAAGACAAAAGCTAGTTGTATAATAGGCTGACTAATCAAGTTTCTATATCTTGTGACAATCTTCAGTTTGACCTTGTGACAATCTTCAGTTTGACCTTGTAACCCCTACTGTACCTTGTGACCCCTACTGTACAAAAAACTGTAAGCTCCGATGGACTTTAAATACCAATGATTTCCAACTAAATAAAGATAATTGTTTAGGTCTTCATAAAATCCACTAATGGAGTAATTGGTGACTGTGCACAATTTCACCAGAAATAATTTCAAAGACTTAATCAGATAAACAAAAACATAAATACAGCACTAGTACAGTTCCATTTGAAACCTTAAAAGAAGATTCAAGCAAGCCTCTGCGATGTAAAGATATTGCTTTCCCAGTCTGTACAGTCTGGGTATCCCATGCTAGCAAACCTCTGGGATGGATAGATAATGCTTGTACAATCTGGGTATCTCATGCCAGCAAACCTGAGATGGATAGAGAATGCTTGTACAATCTGGGTATCTCATGCCAGCAAACCTGAGATGGATAGATAATGCTTGTACAATCTGGGTATCTCATGCCAGCAAACCTCTGGGATTGATAGATAATGCTTGTACAATCTGGTTATCTCATGCCAGCAAACCTCTGGGATGGATAGATAATGCTTGTACAATCTGGTTATCTCATGCCAGCAAACCTCTGGGATGGATAGATAATGCTTATACACTCTGGTTATCTCATGCCAGCAAACCTCTGGGATGGATAGATAATGCTTGTACAATCTGGGTATCTCATGCCAGCAAACCTCTGGGATGGATAGATAATGCTTGTACAATCTGGTTATCTCATGCCAGCAAACCTCTGGGATGGATAGATAATGCTTGTACAATCTGGTTATCTCATGCCAGCAAACCTCTGGGATGGATAGATAATGCTTGTACAATCTGGTTATCTCATGCCAGCAAACCTCTGGGATGGATAGATAATGCTTATACACTCTGGTTATCTCATGCCAGCAAACCTGAGATGGATAGATAATGCTTGTACAATCTGGGTATCTCATGCCAGCAAACCTGAGATGGAGAGATAATGCTTGTACAATCTGGGTATCCCATGCCAGCAAGCCTGAGATGGATAGATAATGCTTGTACAATCTGGGTATCCCGTGCCAGCCAATACCTAGGAAGATTATATTTAACAACATCCATACAGACATCTGGAGCAATGACAAGTATCAGATGAATTACCCCATTGCCCCTCAACAGTTTTTATTATCTCCAACCCAAAGGTTTTCTTATGAACACCATTATATATTAATTCAAACACCTTGCTTTTAAATTAGGCAATTAATTCCCATGATTAAATATAACCAAAGAGTTTAGTAAGGACATCTGCCAATATGATGAAGTGTTTAAACACACAACTGTACCAATTTACCTTCGGAAGCATTATTTGCATGGGATCTAAATCCTGGGGTCAAACTGACATCACTGCATTTTGAGTGCTAAAGGAAACTCACAGCATCACATGAAATAAAATCAGCTAGGGTTTGGTACTTGCAAATTCTTATGTATCCCATAATTTTGCAAATATATTACTGTAGAAGAATATGTTTAAACCAACCAAGAATTAGACATATTTTATTTGAAAAACAAAATCTTGATTTATGAATCCTGAGGACAGTTATTTAGCAGATACGTAAATCACTCTGCTTGTTAGCCATAAATAACTTGATTTAAATCCATAAATAACTTGATTTAAATTAAGACCTCAAACAAAATGGAGATCTGACGAGCATCAATAAAAGTTCATGTTCTGGTGACCTTTTAAATTCCCTGTCCATTTGTTTTTTGTAGCCAATCATATAAACCATTGCATTTCAGAATCACACTATCAATGATGTGTTCCGAATGACCCTTATAGTGGTGAGAAAACTCTGTGTGTGTGTGTGTGTGATTAGGATTTTTAACGTAGCTTTAACAAATTTTCAGTCATATCGCTAAGATGTCTGCAGTGTGGCAGTTTAAAGTGACGTCTACCACTGGGGCATCATGCCGCAGACATGTAGCATGATGTCCCACCCAGTCAAATTATCCTGACACCAGGCTGACCAGTCCTAACACTAACCTCTTAATGCTGAACGCCTAGCAAGGCAGCTGTTAGTACCATTTTTGTAAGTCTTTGGTATGACTCAGCCTGGGTTTGAACCCACAACCTCCTATTTCCGAGACGGAAGCTCTAACCAATAGGCCAAGAAAACTGTTATTTGATTGATGAAATGAATGGTGAACAGAGCATGATATTTTATCATTACTGGTCAGGTCTACTTACTGAAAAGTAGACACTTGATTTTAATCACATTAAGTCACAAACGGCCAAACCATGAGATAATGAAAAACAAGAAGCTGTAATTATGTTTTACACTGAAAAAGGAACATTGAAAATTTATCAGCAATAAAATATTAATTTCAATGACATCAAAATTTGGGATTTAGGGTTTGTTCAAATGTCTTAATTTTAAGAACTCTACTTTTAATTGTCACCGAAAATCCATTATACTGACATTCTATTATCCCCCAATATATACAAACATACATGACAGAACCATGAACAGTGCATACCCTGGACTGTCGCTAAACTGTTGATTTTGCCCACAGTCAGGCTCTGTATTTATTGAATAATCAACAGTTTAAAAACATATAGACCATGATCCATCTGCACAAGATTCAAGTTTATACCTCTCACGCAAAATCTTGTAAAATAAAGTCAAACCCTGTATGAATGAACTGAAATGGTCAAAAAAGTTATTCTCCACCACCATTTATGTCAGAAGAAAAAAGGCAGATAACAATTTATTGGTCTAAAACTTAAAGAGTATCCATGATAGTAGGAAGGCAGAATCAAAAGTGTCCATGATAGACAAGTGGCAAGCATACTAAATCAATCACAAAGGGGACAAATTTCAGTCCTTGTGTACTGGACGCTGCATTTGGGCAGCAGTCAATATAATCAGTTCCCAGAACCTAATGATGGACTCAATTGCCATGAAGCATTTTAATTTTCTAAATTACAAGAAATTTAGAAATAACAATTTAATCCAGAAAATTTTAGTTTCATGAATTTTCTTTCCTTTCTTTTTTTCTGCTCCAAAATTATGGGCTAAAAGTTTATCTACCAATTACTCATGCAAAATTCTCTGCTGATGAAATGTGATTGTGACTGTGGGCATGAGTAAATCAAGCTAATCAATTTTCTACAACCTTTGAAGACATTATGATACAATCTGACTTCTTAGTTTACATATTGAAAATTACAATGCACTTGAGGCATGCAACGAAGTGAAACAATAACATCAAGTTGTGTCAAGGTAGTCTCCAAAAGGTGCATATAAATGGGGCTGCATGGCAGGTCACACAAACATTCAATGCAAGAACACCTTCTCAACACTGATCGTTATCAAGGAATATCTGAGAAGATGAGATGACAGCTAAATTTAAGAGAATGTGAAGAAAGAAACCCTGGATTGCTATGAATTTACACCTCAAACAAAATTAAACCCTATCAAATAACACATGCATAAATGTATAATACAGAACATTTTTGGCTATAATCTAAAAGATACCTGTCCTATGGTAAAGATATATGCATTGTGGACACATTTATCTATGTTGCACAACAAGTGCTGTCTGCATTTATTACAAAGAGTACATTAAAATATGTAGAACTTGATGACATTAGAGCTCCAGAAGTACAAAGTTACCCATATACAAAAGTGTAATGTCACATAATAATCAAAACTGAGTTGAAAGTACATTTTAAAATATCTGCATGGGGGAAAATTAAAAAACGAGATAAATTAGGCCAAATAATATAAAAGTTAGAAATAAATTTACAGAAAATTATCACCTTTTAAATTTCCTTTTCTATTTCTGTAAAAAATTAATTGTTTACTGATTTAAAATACACAACCAAAGAAGTATCAGCTTAACAGCAGACAATTTTACTGATAACTTTTTTAAAATTCAAATCAGTGAATACAATTCCAAAGACTTGGTATTAACATAATCTACTTACCAGAATCACAAACATACAAAGAATTTCCTTCCAAAAATGTATCTCCATGTTGATGAAAAGTGAGATATCTAATCCAGCTTAACAACTATGCATTATTTCCCAGCCATATATCCTCCAATTACATTTTATGAATGAGTGAAAGCTCTTGTAAGAGTAGCACCCAATGTGAATTCTTTGCCAGTAGGGACTGAAGTTTCACCACTAGCAGCCAGTGCATCGACTTACACTGTCTTGTGTGAGAGCAAAAAGACAAATACTGAAGTATAGGTAAGTATGCAATCCAGTCTATATTCAACAAGTAAGGATCAGAGAGGACAGTCGTAGCTCTAGCTGTGTAAGGACACTTAACCACACTGGGTGTCAGTCAGTTAGTCACTACGCCAGTTCTTCAGGGGTACTATACTGATGAATGCTCTAAACTTAGTCCAGGTAGGTATATCTATAGGTAAGTAAAGGTAAAAGAGTGGCAGGTAGTCCTGACTGTTAAACTAACTCCAAGATTCCAAACAGGTTATCAAGAACTGGAAATTAATACTTTCATACGGTAATTCTTCTTTCCCAATCCCCCTTATCTACCTGTTTGTATGTCCACCATGACTGGTGCACATGTGCTCTGAATGACAGTTTGAAATAAAAATTATAGGAATCTAAAATACTGAACATGTACATTTGAAGTACATGTAGTTAGAAATATACCTATGTAATTGAAAGGTAAGACAATTTGTTGTTGAGTACCATATATACGCATTTACAAGTCCAATTGCAAGCTGCACAGACACAGATCTGCCAGTGCATAATGTGCAAGCAGATCTGGGTCTGTGCAGTTCATTAAGAGTAATCAATAGAACAAACAGCATAGAGCCTGATCTGCAGGTGCATTATGCTATGGCAGATCAGGGTCTTTGTTTTTTGCAGTCTGACTTGACTTATAAGTGAATAAATACAGCAGGAAGATAGCATTATAGGACACTAATGTGAGGATAGGAGTCCAAGTGAAACACATACTAACAGAATAATGAAATATAATATTTCAACTAAACTATTTGCTTTAGCTTGCAAAAAAATAATTATATATCCAAAATAATAAGGCTGCTCAGGCTGACCATATGTGGACATTTTCTCAGATTATACAGTTCTTCCATCAAAGTTGTGAATATAAAGACTAGAGCTGGGCACTGTGAACAATTTTGTACCATGGCATTTCTCAACGTACCATAATATGTACCATGGTATACAGTAATTATATTAGGGACCAACAATTCAATGCCCTGGGGCCGGGGCCTGACATTTTTTTCTTTAATTCCTTCTGTCAATAATTGGACAAAATGTCTTGCTCTGATTTGCAGCAAAATAACACCATATTATATCCATGACATTATTAGAAAAGAGTTATCTTGAGATAGAAGAACAATTTCAGCTCAAAAGAAAATCACATCGATAATTAAGATAATTAAATGGACAGTATGGTAATGCAGATGAATTTGCTGTATGTATGCCAATTGTTGTACTAGTTCCAACCTAACAGCTTTAAATAAAGTGGGATGATTAAGCATACACTATAGCTGATACAGTTTGACCCTACTATAAACATTGTGGTTGGGGTGCATGGAACATGACCATATTATAGACTTAACTATGTTATAATCAACCAAGTCAGTTAGCAGAAAAAAATGATGCCTGTATTTAAAAACTGCTGGGGGAAGGGGGGAGGTAATATAAACTCACACAAAATTGTGCTTTTGATTAAATAAAGACAAACTAATCTGAAATACACTTGTATATTGACAGCCTACACTGTGTAGTACAATCCATTATCCATTAGACACTGTACATGTATATAAAAAGTCCATGAATTCGTGTACAGATCACATGTTATAAAATTCAAGCATAAGTCACGTCCAATTGGAAAACACAAATAGCAATACAAAATGTTTGTAGTCCTAGTATGATCTATACATGGTTAACACTAAACAATTCACTACAATATCAGCAACTGTAGCACATGGCTTTAGTTTTTCACATGCTACATGTACATGTACTTAACTTGACCTAGATTTGGTCAGCTGGAGACAGCTATTGTCTTGCTAAGGCTACCCAGGAGATGAGACAATTCCTAAGAAAATAAAAACGTGAACAAATTAACAAGTTTAACAAACATCTTTGCATGATAACCCATCTTTAATTAACTTGATGGCCAGATATTTATGGTTTCAAAAGATTAGAAATTTAATTTATGTTGTATGCTGCCACTGGTAGTGACCGCAAGCAAAGTTTTTTCCTGCAAAAAGGAAAATTTGATGGAACAATAAATGTGTTCTAGTCACTTTGGAAAATGCAACAATCCATCACATTCTATTGGGTTTTTTAAGTTTGGTGCTAACTTCCTTTCATGAAAGGTTCTTTTGTTTTTAGTGAAGATTACAGTCAGCATTCTTTGATGAAGGTTGCATGTGTTATTGAAGTCACCGTATTAAAAGAAAGCTTTGGAGGACCAAACAAATGCCTGCATCTTATTGCGGTGAAAAAATCAAATCCTTGTAGAGAATTGATTATGACTGATATTTTTTATTTGCTTAATATTTATACAGAATAATTGGTACTTCAAAGGTAATCAGTTTTATTTGAAGCTTCAGCAAAACTGTTTATGCTGGGTACATTAAAAAAATGGAATTAGCCGTCGTTTGGTCAATTGTATCATTGGTGCAGTTACTGTTCCTGTTCTGCCTTCAAAGGTTGGTTGATTGTAGGCAGACCTGTTATCATGACTACCAGTACAGGATCAACCAACAAATATATTTCCATAGTTTTTGGGGGGACATTTCTGGAAGCTGCCTTCCTCACATGCTTCAGAAATTTAAAAAAGGTCCATATATGGTTGATATATAGGTATTCTGTTCTGACAAGGATTAAAGCAGAAAATATGAGGTTTTCTGAAGGGTTTAATTCTATAAGTGAAAAGAAGAGGAATTTTACTTACCATCCACATACATATGTCAGTCTAAATAAATTAATTAACAGCAAGTCTGACACTATTTTGCCCAAAAGATCCATGAGATAGTGCCAGGGTCATCCAGTTGATCTCCACTACCAAAAATGACAAAAACACAACAAAATGTGGAGATCTCAGAGCGTACAGTACTCAGGCCAGATGTCAGAATAAGTGGATTATGATTTAACAATGTACCGTTAAGATGATTTGTCAATATGAACAATGAATTTGTTTATGTAACAATAGATAGATTCCAGTACATTCTGCATCGAGTTTGCACCTTCTATTCATGGTGCCTCTGAATTTCTCCACTCCAAAACTATGATTGCATACACAAGTTTAGGCAGCCAACAATGTCGCAAAATAATTGCCAGAGGGTGCATTTTGTTGCCAATAAGGAATAAATTCACAATCTGCGACATTGATAAAGCCCAGCATGATCCCAGAATAATCTTTTTACACATTACATTTCATACTTTTAAGAACAAAAATCTAATTTTTTTGTGTACAAGAAAAATACATATGAAATTTCTGGAGCCATGTCATGATCATGTTATATCCAAAACTGGTTTATAACACAGCATGCTACACCGTGGTCACACTATCCAAAACTGGTTTACAACACAGCATCCTATACCGTGGTCACACTATACTATGAAAGACATAGTGCTCACAATAGAGACACAACAAAATAGGATGGTAATTAATTAACGTAAAACAAAATATATGATTTTGGGGACATCACAAAAAATACACAAGTCAGGGAACCCAGAACTATATCTTGCAATAAATAATCATCCATTAGAAAATGTCAAACATGAAAAGCTTGTAGGTGTGACGTTGAGAATAATTTATTATGGAATGACCATATTGATAAGCTTTGTAAAACAATGTCATCCAAAATTGCCCTACTCAGCAGAATCAAGAAATATTTACCTATGGAAACTCGAAATCTATACTACAAGTCATATGTTCTTCCAACAATGGGTTACTGTTCAAATGTATGGGGAAACTGTGCTAAATCTGAGCTTGACAGGATTTATAAACTTCAGAAATGGGCAGCACTCGTAATTTTAGATGCATCTATTGATCATCCCTCAAAAGCATTATTTACAGAACTCAGATGGTTCACATTATATAAATGTCTACATGGAACGGCACCAGAGTATCTTCAGGACTTATTCAGGTCTTTTTCAACACAAAAACCAGTTGAGATCAATATCACATAGAAACCTTCTAGTACCAAAACCAAGAAGAGAGCAATTTAAAAAGAGCTTCCAATACTCTGGTACAGTTCTGTGGAACAAGCTTCCACTACATGTTATATAAAATAAACAGTAATTTTTGCTATCTTCATATAATATGCATTGTTATACTCTCCTTAAGAGGGCCTCAAGGAAGAATAGTCCTTGACTAATGAGTCACCCTCTATAAATAAGGCATTATTATTATTATTATTATTATTATTGTTAAAAATACGAAGTGTTGATATTGAAATTAGATAGCATGCTAATAAAAATGGGAAGTTTTGATACTGAAGCCTACAATTTTCTAGCTACACTATTGATATAACAGGCAGGGAAACTTTGAGTGGGATGCACTCACCCAGGCAGGATATTTGTCAGAGAGGGCCAGTAATTAAACACACTCAACAAACAAGAAAATATTTAGGGGGCTTCAGAAATGAAATAAGGTTAGACAGAAAACAACCACTCTCCTGAAACACAAAGGATGATTCACAGTTTTACACAGGAATACATGTACCTAACACATTCACATATGCTATTAAATAACTAAAATATGACATGTATTTTTGTTGGGGGAATGGGGTATTTATTTAATCTGAAATTATTCTGAAAGTTGGATTTGTGTCCTAATATGTTTCACAATTCATTTGGTCACCACATTGGCATATGTGACAGGTGTCAAAGATGCAATTAAAAGACCATAAATAGAATTATATTTGTAACCATTGCAACAGTACAACCATTTTGTCAAAAAAGATAATTTATTAAAAATTATTATCTCAAGAATAATAAAAAACACTGTTAATAAAAATAATAAAAATAAAGTTGTAACAAGATTCCTTTAGAATTCCATACATTCCATACTGATCGAAACTACTGATGTATGGGTATAGTGAAAAAAGTACTGTGGTACATACCACAGTAAAAATTACAACTGTAAACTGGAATACCAGTAATACTGTGCAACTCCAATAAAGAACAATTGAGACAATGTATTTTTTCAAAAATATTTATTGTTACCATGCAGGATGAAGCAAGTTTTTTATTAAAGTTTTTTTTTTATTACTTCAACCAGAGAAATACTTCTCTGCTTTAACAAATCCTAATGCTTACAGAGGTAAATGCAACCATTTTTATATATAAGCTCCAGCTTTGAATACATATTTTATATTAGGTTACTGTTGTCTATAAAGACGTGAACATATCATACTTACATCACTGATGGTATAATTATTTTTACAGGTTTATTATTTTAATTCAATCATTTTAAGCCTCCTCTTTAAGATTAAAAAAACAGAGAATAAGACATCGCTGTTCATAAAACCTGTGTTTTTGTATATGGATTTACCTTGCTCTTTGGAATGAAAACCGGCAAACACACCATCTTTTTCTATGGCATTCTATTTCTTGCAATAATAGATGCAACAATATCATCTTTATTGAAATCACAGAGAGACCAATTCACACAAAGAATAAACTAGTTAAGAGTAGAGGTGTACAATATTACCAGTATATTGGTCTACAGGTGTACAATATTACCAGTATATTGGTTTACATGTGTACAATATTACCAGTATACTGGTCTACAGGTGTACAATATTACCAGTATATTGGTTTACAGGTGTACAATATTACCAGTATACTGGTCTACAGGTGAACAATATTACCAGTATACTGGTTTATGGGTGTACAATATTACTGGTATACTGGTCACAGGTGTACAATATTACCAGTATATTGGTTTACAGGTGTACAATATTATCAGTATACTGGTCTACAGGTGTACAATATTACCAGTATATTGGTTTACAGGTGTACAATATTACTGGTATACTGGTTTACAGGTGTACAATATTACCAGTATACTGGTTACAGGTGTACAATATTACCAGTATACTGGTTACAGGTGTACAATATTACCAGTATACTGGTTACAGGTGTACAATATTACCAGTATACTGGTTACAGGTGTACAATATTACCAGTATACTGGTTACAGGTGTACAATATTACTGGTATACTGGTTTACAGGTGTACAATATTACTGGTATACTGGTTACAGGTGTACAATATTACCAGCATACTGGTTTACCACAGAATATTTTTTCTAGTGTAACGTACCATGGTACTTTTTCACTGTACTGGTGATTGTGTAGTTTCCATCAGAAAGTAATGCATGGAAATTCCCAATGAATCTTGTAAAAAAATTAATGATTTTAACTGAAGTTTTTCATTTTTCATAATAAAATAATTCACAAAATTATTTTTGTTTTCTTTACAAATATAATTATATTTATTCTCCTTTGATCACATGTTTGACATGTCATGTAGTGGCAAAATGGGATACTGTGAATGATATTCAGCAAAATCCGACTTCAAAAAAATTTTGGATTGAAAATCATTTTTTTAGTTATTTACCAGCATATGTTAATGTATTAAGCACATGTGATTCTTTTTAATCATCCTAAAATCTTCAGGAGAGCAGTTGTTTTCAGTTAGAATTTTATGTAATTTCTTATGTCCACTAATTATTTTCTCATTTGTTAAGTGTGTTTTCAGTTAAGTTGCCCCTCAGTGATAAATATCTTACCCCGGGTGTTGACATCCCACTCAAAGTTTTCCTGCCTATTACATCAATATTGTAGCTAGCAAATTGTAGGCTTCAGTGTCAACACTTCCCATTTTTATTAGCTAGATATCTAATTTCGGTACAATGTCATTTACAGGGTGTTAGCTGTATAGTGTATGCTGAATCATTCCACTTTAGTTAACAGTTTTTAGATCACAACTGATACTGCAATCAACATACACATAGCAAATAAGGCAATGTCCATTTAATTTGGTGGTATAGGGCGTCAATTTACTTTTGAGCTGAGATATTTCATTTTCTTTTATTTCAAGAGGAAAAAAAATTAAACTAATATAAGCTCAATCAGAGCAAGATATTTTTCCAGCTATTGACAGGTGGGAAAAGTTTTTAAAAATGTCCCTGGCCTGGCCCCTGCCAAAGAAGATTAAATGTGTGCATATCTATTTGGATTTTTAATGTAGTTTTAAAAAAAATTCAGTCATATTGCTATGATGTCTGCAGTTTGGCAGTTAATTGTGATGTCTAGCACTTTCAGAGGCATCATGCTGCAGACATGTAGCATGATGTCCCAACCAGTCAAATTATCCTGACACCAGGCCTAACACCAACCTCTTGCTGCCGAGCACCTAGTGAGGCAGCTGTAAATACCATTTTTATAAGTCTTTGGTATGACTTGGCCAGGGTTCAAACCAGAAGATTAAATTGTTGAGTCCCTAATATTGTTGTGATATACCATGTACTTATCACAGAATGTTCTGAAAAATTCAAAATGTGTTGTGGTACTCAGCTCAAGTTAAGAGACAGATAAAATTATTTCAAAAGATTTGTCTTAATATGCCTAACAAGATACTGTTGTAATAATTTCTTGTTCTTATCAATACCAAGAATTACCTACCCCATCGTGACTGAACGTTTCTTCCACAACAATGAATGTAAATGGCTGTTTATTAGTCATGAACCATTAAAATTTTGCTACTACAATTATCATTAAAAGAGCAATTAGGAAAACCAAAATGTAATTAAAGCCAAATAATCCATAGAGAGTTTTGCATAATATAACCATATCAGAAGGTTTTTAGAAGTCAAAATTTTATATTTTCTGTCATACAATATAGCTACATTTGGAGGTTTTTGATAGTCAAAATGGTATTTTTGGGGTGCTATAATATCACCACATTATTAGGAGTTTTTCATAGTCAAAGTTTTTATTTTGGGGTGATATAACCATATCAGGAGGTTTTTTAGAAGTCAAAATTATGTTTTTCAGTGATACAATATGACCACATTTGGAAATTTTTGGTAGTCAAAGTTGTAGTTTTGGGGTGAAATAATATAACATTAGGATTTTCTTAGTCAAAATTGTATTTTTTCTGTGATACAAGATAACCACATTATGAGGTTTGTGTGTGTGTGTGTGATTTGGATTTTTAACACAGCTTTAACAATTTTCCAGTCATATCACTACGATGTCTGCAGTATGGCAGTTTATAGTTATGTCTACCACTGGACATCATGCCATGGACATTTAGCATCACGTACCACCCAGTCACATTATCCTGATATCAGGCCAACCAGTCCTAGCACTAACCTCTTAATGTTGAATGCAAAGCGAAGCAGCTGTTAGTATCATTTTTATAAGTCTTTGGAATGACTTGGCGTGGGTTCAGACTTGCAAACTCCTGCATCCGATGTAGATGCTCTAACCACTTAGGCCACCAGAGTGGTTTGGTTTTGGTAGTCAAAATTGTATCTTTCTGTGATCACAATAACAATACTGGCAAGGAAAAAGGGGTACTGTAAATGAATCAATAACAAGAAGGCCAGGGGAAGCATTTTGAGCCTATGCTTGAACCATTGCTGGAAATTGTATAACCTTGACACCATGGTCAAAAGAGCATGTGGCCTGCATGTGTATGAGATTTGGATTGTTAACATAGCTTCAAAAAAATTTCAATCATATTGCTATGTCTGCAATGTGGCAGTTTATAGCGATGTCTAGCTCTGGGGCATCACGTTGCAGACATGTAGCATGATGTCCCAACTGGTCACATTATCCTGACACCAGGCTGACCAGTCCTAACACTAACCTCTTAATGCTGTGCACCAAGTGAGGCAGCTGCTAGTACCATTTTTATAAGTCTTTGTTATTACTCAGCTGGGGTTCTAACCCATGACCTCCCACATCTGAGGCTGATGCTCTAACAACTTCAGCTACTGAAGCAGTCAAAAAGCAGGTTGCAGAATGAATTTTCTTTGCTTTATAATGGCTTTCCAGGTATGAACAAAACCTAACAAAAGATTGAGAAAATACAAGCAAAACAAATCTCTATTAAAAGCCTTCATGCAAATTTTCTATGACTGTGACCTTGATTCCCAAGTCATAAGGAGATAAATGTTGCAGAATGAATTGTCTTTGCTTCATACAAATCGAAAACTTCAACTAAGACCTTAACACAAATATGCTATGACTTCGATCATGACACTTGAAGGTCAAAGAGGAAATCTGTGTGTTGCAGCTTTAATTTTCTTGCTTCATTATGAATCATGCAATGAATGAATATAATCTATCCTTCGGTTAGGACACATAAATGAAAGCTTAATCCGAACCTTTCTGCAAATCTTCTATGAGTATGACCTTGACCCAAAGCTGAAATGGGCAAGTGGACAATGAACACAATTAATTTTACTATATGTTCTCTACATTTGTTTCTCAATACTGACCTTTCCACTGTGTGACAATCAGTACAAATCATATGTTCTTCTAAAATACCTTCAAAGATGACTTCATGGTGAAGTTCTCATCAAAGGTTGACCTGCTCTGTCAACAGAGCAACATGTAAACAGAACACAGATTTCACTTCCAGATCATCACTAAGGCCTTATTACTCATGGTGCACTGTTGCCAAAATACACACAGACAACAACACCCTGAGCTCATATTCTCAAGAATAAACAATTACCTTTAAATCCCTACCAAAAAAGCATAAATAAAACTCTTCTATCACCACCAAAATGCGAGAGGAAAAAATGTTCTTAAAATAGACTAGAACTACATTCATGGGTACTAAACTGGAAGTATTAATTGTGACCCAATTCCTGACAGGGTTAGACAATTTCACCTCCATGGACAAAATTTCCACCAAATCAATGTCTCTTAAATACTGCTTCAAAGTTTTAAGGAATTTCATCCATGAATACAGGCTTTTAGTTGACACCACTGTAACACAAGCACAAGCCAATTCCAAATGGCCAAATTTCAAAAATGCAGAAAAATTAAAGTTTAATTGTGAATTTGCTAACCAAGATAAACATTCAAATAAACTGTAATTAGTTTTTAGTTCTAACACCAGGCTAGAAATTAAACCTGACTGTGTAATTTTCTTAGAAAATTCAATTTAAAAAAAATGATACATATTTTTATATGAAAATTTAAATTTAACTTAAATTTTAATGAAAATTTTAAACCTGAAGTCATAAACATCAATGGTTTTCCTTATCAGGTGTGAAGCAATTAAACCAGAGCTTGTCAATGAAAGGTAACACCTGAAATCTGGTAGCATCTAAATACGCAAGCTAGGTCTAACCAAGTACATGACATCATTTCCACCCATGAAGGGGAGGAGTCTTCAGATGTTAGGCTTCCAGTAGTATTGAAGAGTTGGTGAAGTTCTCTAAAACCAAGCTAGCATGCCTTCTCCTAGTTATATAAATGAGAGAGAGAGGATAATTCTTGTATTTTACATGCAGTTATTGTAACTGAAACCATGAAAGGGTACAAGAAGAGGAAGACAACTTTTTTAAAACCTGGATATATTCCACATAACAAAGGAGTCACATATCTGACTGATGATACTCTACCAAGTTCCAGTGCTGCATCTGTTCCAATGACCAGAGGAATGGATGCAGACATGTTCTCTTTCATAGCAGTGACAAAGCCAACAAATGGGGGTCTCAAGTCAGTTCAGGCACCAGACTGTAATGGCACACCTGAGTCTGCAAAAATTCTACGATCATCATTCAAAGCAAAACTGGACCTGAAAGAGACAAAATTGAATGAGCACGATGGGACACGTATGATCTGTATGAAAAAAACGTTGAAATGTGGAATGATATCATTCATCACATGGTAATCAAGTCAATATATGTGGCAGACCAGAGTTCCAAACTGCTAATGATATAAAATGGGGACTTGCTTGGAAGCATACTATGATGTGTAAAAACTGTAGCTTTACGTCACCAGAGTATAAGTTGTATGAGGAGATAAAAACAAATAAACCTGGGCCAAATCCTGCTGCTGTAAATATGATGTTTCAAGCTGGACTACAAGTTACACCAATGGGCAACACCAGGGCTAGATACTTGCTTGCAGCCACTGACATTCCGCCACCTAGCAGAACATCCATGCAAAGGGCCTCCAACCTTGTAGGCAAAGCAACTGTGGAGCTCAATGAAATGGACATGACAGACAAGCTGAAACTAGTCAGACAGGTTAATGTCATGCATGGTGTTCAGCATCCTGAGCAAATAAATGTTGCTTTTGATGCAAGATACAATGCCATTAGCTTTGGACATGAAAAGAAACCTGGTCAAAGTTCATCACAAGCTGTTGGAATTGCCTGCGAAACTGTTACAGAGAAGCAATACATTGTGGGGAATATAGTAGAAAACAAGCTGTGTTGGACTGGAGCATGGCTGAAGGGGAAAGGTTTTGATGTGAAATGTCCAGGAGGCCATGTTGACTGCACAGCAAATCTGTCACCAGTTGCACCACCTTCAGAGTATGAGATGGCAAGAGAAATGGGAAACAAGTTTGTTCTGCAAGAGATTCTCATTAGACATGCAACAACAGATGGAGATGCACAGGCTGCTGCTGGCTTCCAAAATGCTTACACCATTCTGCATCCAATGTGGAAAGTAGAAAGACTGTCGGATCCCGTCCATTTAGGTCATTTACAGTTCAAACGGTGTAATTCTGCAATATTTAGTGAAAACATGTTTCCAAGAATAAGAACAAGAGAAGGAAAAAGGATCAAACAGAAAATTGTCAGCCAAGAGATTAAAGCATGTTGTGATTTAATCTTCAAGCAAATGATGGAGGACAATAGTGGTGATGTTACAAAAATTAAATGTCAAATTCCCCAAGTACTGGATGCCACTCTGCACTGTTATTCAGGGGACTGCTCCCAATGCCGGCATTATTCAAAGGTCTGTGGGGGAGGAAGTACTAACAGCTGGTGGATGCGATCAGCATACCTGGGCTCTCATCAAGTGACTCATCTCATCATAACACAAAATGATAAAAATATCCTGCTAGAAGTTCTGAAAATGAAACTCTCCTGTGATGTTGTAGAAAGACTGCGACTGAACACAAACACACAGAAATGTGAGGCGGTGAACAAATCAGTGTTTCATTACCTAAAAATGTGAACTATTCCAGAAACTTTGAGGCAAGAGTGCATTCAACAATACACAGACTCAATAACAGCCTGGGATCATCACTGAAAATAAAAGTGACACACTTGGGAGGTAAACTTTCAACAAGGACTCAGAGATCACTGGAGACATTGGATAAAGACTGCACTTACCATCAGTTGTATCAAAAGCATCCACAAACCAGGAAACGTATTCTAGCAAGACAAGGAAATATGATACTGGCCCATCTGAGGTACAGGACACAGCAAGGCAATAGGAAGTCTGACTACTGCAAAGGACTGCAAGACACCAAGGATGATCACTCCTATGCAAAGGTTTAGCAGGAGCCAATGGACACTGCAGACTGAAAAGGTTATCTTAATTCCATGTGCAAAATGACAGTGCTCAAAGACACCATGAAGAACACATTGTACAGAAAAGAAAACTAAAGTGGGGAAATCCGCAGATAACACAACGCATGTTACGTGCAGTTGTGTTACTTACTACCACCTGATGAGAGCTATGGAGAGGTCGAAACAGTTTTCTCTGAATATGAAGACACAAATAAAGAAATTAAAAAGCAAAATAAATAAAGATTAAAAAAATGAAAATTAAAATAACATGACAAGACATGACAATGCATGACTTACTAGCTGAATGAATGAATGAATGAATGAATGAATGAATGAATGAATGAATGAATGAATGAATGAATGAATGAATGAATGAAAGGAAGGAAGGAGGGAAGGGAGGAATGTATTTAAGAAAGCACTGTCATACCAACATGGTCTACTAAAACAAAGACCACACTCTTTCCTTTCTCCTTGTTACTCAACACATCCATCCATCCTTCCTTCCATGCCAGACATACATTGATATGGATGTGGGTGGGTGTAAAGGACATATCATGATACCTGAATTTATTCCATATTACAATTTCAACTTTATCATGCAGTCTGGATAGTCACCATGGCCAATGCAATGACCATAACCTTTGCAATACTGCCTATTATTGTTAACGGAATGACGCTCTAGAATCAGATGATCAACATTCACACACAAACTATTATGGCATAAATGGGATGCATCTAGCTCCTTTGGTATAGTCAGACTTCTCAACTTCACCATCAGTGCCAGTCTGTGAACATGTGTTTTCTTCCATGTGTTTGTCACGGGATCCTTGTATGACAATAAGCCATATAATCCATTGGCTGTTATGTTTCCTGTCCATATTTTACAAACACTATTATGTGCTATCAAAGAATTTAAAGAGATTTTCACTGACAGGCTTTGAAAAAAATCCTCCATCGCAACTCCTAAATGGTGTAGGAATACAATTTACTGCTAATAATAATGAGTGTTATCTCCAACAGATACCATTTCTATGAATTTATAGGGGAAAAATTTATTTTTTAATTTCTTTAATTAATTTTTAAAACATTTAATTAAATATTTTAAATTTTAATTATATTTTCTAATTGCTACAGTCAATATACACATGGTGTGAAAATCTCATGTGTCTATCGTTAATAATAAAATTTTAATAGCAATTTAAAGTTGAATCAATACTGCCCTGACAGGACATAGAACACAATTAATTTTACTATATGTTCTCTACATTTGTTTCTCAGTACTGACCTTTCCACTGTGTGACAATCAATACAAATCATATGTTAATCTAAAATACCTTCAAAGATGACTTCATGGTGAAGTTTTCATCAAAGGTTGACCTGCTCCTTTTGGAGATGCTGGACTGTCAACAGAGCAACATGTAAACAGGACACAGATTTCACTTCCAGATCATCATCAAGGCCTTATTACTCACTGTGCACAGTCGCCAAAATACACACAGACAACAACACCCTGAGCTCATATTCTCAAGAATAAATAATTTCCTTTAAATCCCTACCAAAAAAGCATAAATAAAACTCTTCTATCACCACCAAAATGCGAGAGGAAAAAATGTTCTAAAAATAGACTAGAACTACATTCATGGGTATTGAACTGGAAGTATTAATTTTGACCCGATTCCAAGTGACTGTGTCTTGATTCATGAACAGAATCCATCCACTGGTTTAGAAAATATATAAAAAATAAAAAAGTCTTTAACAAAAACCCTGCTTACCTATTTCAACTTAATACTGCTATTATGGGTAGATCATACAGTTTCATGTATTTTATATTCACCAGTCCAGTTTATACATGATGGGTGTTGAATCTTTGGGGAAAAAAATGCTCTGAAACCATCATCCCCCCCTTTTCATTTTATTCTAAACCATCCCTTAATAATATCTTCTACTTGGCAACAAAAAGGCTAAAGCCAGGTCAAAATATCACACAGGTTTAATCTGATTTTTATGGAGGCGTGATTCATACCTGATTCAAATAACAGTCAATGAAGATTGATGCTGAACAAGATGTCTGTATTTTTAGTCAGCAAATAGAAAGTAATCAGGCATATGTACTGTCTAGACTGGTAACTCTGTAAGTAAACCTGGCAAATTAAGAAATACAGGAACTGAGTCATTTCATAGATGGTAAAGTTTTCTAAAATCATCGTGTGATAAGGAAGCATTTCATCTGCATGATACCGTCAGTTTCAAACTTTAATATAGTAAATAACTAATACCGCCATGGCATGCATAAAAAATGACATTTTTTAAAATGATGCAAGTGAACCATGAACATTGAATTATTTGCCTGACCCGTGCTTACTAGTCCTCTATGTAGGCACTAGTAGAGCATGGCGGTCACTCTGATGATTATTGACCAACATGCTGAAATGACTTTGACCTTTGATACAGGTATGTAGTCCTGAACTTAACATGGTGAGCAGAAATCTTTATTTTCTTATTACACTTTCCAAGGCATTGACCCTTAAGCTTCATAACCAAAAATCTATAGGTTTCTTTTTGACCTCAAGTGCAGGCCATCCATCTAGTCAAGGAACTTAATCTGGAAAGTTACAGGTATTCTGCAAGACCCATTCTTCTTTGAATTACAATGACATTTCACCTTTTGACCTCAGCATCAACATGCCTCTTTCTTACTTCAAGTCAAGTCGTCCACAAACGTTGGTCAAGTTATGATGTCTAGAGCAAAATTTTGATATGAGAACAATTTTTCTTCTTGCAAAGTAAGTTTGACATTTGATTTTTTGATCCCCATACCAACAAGCTTCTTTCTTTACCAAAACTGAAAGCCATCTACAGACTTAGTGAAGATGCATGGTCAGGAATTGATGTTTTGTGCAGGAACCAGCTTTTCTTTTTCAGCTAGTGACCTGAACTTTTGACCTTAAAATCATGAGACTCCTTCCTCACTTCATGTGCAAGCCTTCCACAAAGTTTAGTCCAGATCTGCAATGTATAACTGAAGATACTGTGCAGAAATCCTGTTTGCTTATAGTTACAGTGACCCAACTACTGACCCTCAAATAAATAAGCTTCTTCCCTACTCCATTTAGTGCCTGTCATCCACAAATTTTGGTCGAGGTCTTTATAAAGAACTTGTGTTATTATGACGAAAGCATTTTGATCTGCCCAATGGATAGGCTTCCTCCTTACTGAAGTGCAAGCCATCCACAACATTTGGCAGATGGTGAAAAACTAAAACTATTATGCAGAAACAGCAAAGGTAATAAGGATGGATTACTGATGGATGGACAGACAAGTGAAAGGATAATGTCATTAAATTATGATGGGAGCATATAAAATGAATAAAATAATCCCTTTATTTAATAAGCCAATCTGTCCAAAACAAAAGTAGCGCATTCTCATTAATCTATGTCCTCGTGAAAGTAATACTTTCTCATTCTTGACTGTTCTCATGAAAGTAATACATTCTCATTATTGGCTGTTCTCGTGAAAGTAATACATTCTCATTATTGGCCGTTCTCGTGAAAGTAATACATTCTCATTATTGGCTGTTCTCGTGAAAGTAATACATTCTCATTATTGGCTGGCTGTTCTTGTGAAAGTAATACATTCTCATTATTGGCTGTCTTCATGCAATGCCATCATTTAACAAAGATATACTTGAATACAATCAAAGAAAAATGCAGTTATTCTGAACATGGTTTATATTCCATTTGTTTTGGCTGCAAATTTCAAACTAATGCTGAAATTCATTTTAAAAAGTAACATCTGAACAGCCCCTATTTGGGACCACAAAAAATGTATGCCACTGAATTTAAAATCAAAGGAATGTTTCTGAACTTGCTTGATATAGATATTGAGACTCACAATCATGAATGTTAGCAGGTTTTTGCTGTACATTATTAGGTGCATGGAAGGGAATACATATTTTAACTTTTGACCTGTCCAGCACAAAATACAGTTCAGGATGTATAGAACTAATGTGAGTCGTCATGCTTACCAATGGTAGTCTTTTTAATCTGACCATTTTATGGAGTAACTTCTCAACTGCATAACATCTAGAAAAATATTTAATTGTGGAAGTGAAGAAGGTGAATTCCATAAATTATGAGTAGTTACCAACATAAAGATTCAAATGTATCGCACAACAATTTGGTGGTGTGACTTTAAAAATATTCATAAACTTACTGAACACCGCTTCAATTTGCAAGCAAAATGATCATATTTTTGCAACTGAAATTCAGAATTGGTGAGTGAAAACTCAATTGAAAATCATAATGCAGCAACTAGATAATAATATCAACCATTTCTAATTATAAGTATGTATCATTTCATCAAAACATTTTTGGCAAACTGAATCAAAGCATAATCCCATTTTAATTGTGAGACAGCTGATTATTAAAAAAAGTTTCAACTTCATGCAACCAACTGCAGCTACTAGTGCAAATCTGGAAAAATGCCGATATAAAAACACAGAAAATTTAGTCCAGAGTCAAATTACTGTCAGTCGGACAACCATAAATGCAGATATGGCTCAATCTAAATTATAATCAGACAAAATAGAAGTAAATGCCTTTTATTAGTTAACTTGAAGAAAGGCAATATGTAGAAAAATGGTTTAATTTATAAACTATAACCAGACAAAATGGAGATAAAAGTCCTTTATTAGTTAACTTGAAGAAAGGCAATATGTTAAGAAAGAGTTTAGAGCACTTCCTAATGTGAATTTTAGTGGATCACCCGAGGCTGAAGCAGATGACAACTGTTGGCAGTTCTATCAGATCTATATACACCTGTTCAGCCAAAATAAACTTACAATTTTTGTATAAATTGTAAACTGTCGACAATATGCAATATATCCATTGAATACATTGTGACATTCCTTGTTTTGCTAAATCTTAAAAAGAGACTAACACTACTAGGTGTTGGTTGTTTCATTGACCAGGACGTGGAGACTGGTGTTGGAAATAGCACATGATATGATATAAATGTCGGCCAGTCTATTTGATACAGGAAGAACCTAGGAAAACCCTGGGAAGAGCCACTGACCCATGGGAAACTATTGGAAAACTTTCCTCATATACCCACATTTGCCAAGCCAGAGACTCAAAACCAGGCAGACAGAGATGTCAGTGATCGGTCAAGGCAAGCTTATTAGGCCACTCAGCCATCCAGGACCAGAAAGAAATAGTCATGTTTTCTATTTGGTGAATTGTTCCATCATTACTTTTAACCAAACAAGTGGGGTTTTTTGGCACAGGCTTCTTCAATAGACATTCCTGCTCTAGAAACAGGATACTTAACTTCTAAGCATGGCACAGGTTTCTTCAATAGACATTCCTGCTCTAGAAATAGGATACTTAACTTCTAAGCACCATTTACTGTTGTTATTAATATAAAACTATTTTTCCATATGCTACCTCAACTGCTGCACCATTTTCTGTTCTTTGTGCAATAGATTTATTTGCATGAAATGGGGCAAAATCAAATATCGGCAAAATGGAATATTGGCATGCACAATGGAATCATAACATTTGTTTTAACTGTATACCTTTCAAATTAATAAATAAATATAAATATTCTGTTTGTCATATTTATAGTTAGGATATTGTAATAATTTACATGTTTGGATCATATTGCCTCAAATGGGAATAAGGGTTATTTATGGCAAAAAGCACATTCGTTACAGGAAAATAACTCAATATATAAACATGGAACAGAATCATCATAAGCTATGCCTTTATTCCTAATTTCCAAGTATTTAATGCTATTGTACTTGAAACTACATGCAAACATTAATTTCTTGGATTATTAAAGTTAAAAAGCAGTCACAACCATCAACACTGCTGAATATTAATTTGTGTCAGAAACTGGAATTTGGAATGTAAAGTGTAGCATTGAAATTAATAGTGGCTCATTCTTAAATTACTCAAACAGTAAAATCAAGAAGTTTAAAAAAATATTTTCATTGTTTCACTTATAAATACTTTCAAGTTTTTGCTATTTGTTTAATGAACATTCGTAATGCAAAATGGAATTTTGGCATACAAAATGGAATCATGTTTGACAATGTGAAAACAGTTTGGGATATGAAATCATAAAACAAATAATGCTTTCAATTATTCTTTGAAACTAAGTCAATTATGTTACTAATACATTTATCTACTGTAAGCAGAATAATTACAGACATAATTTTATTTTCTATGTGTGTGTGTGTAATAATAAAACCAATTACAGACATAATTTTATTTTCTATGCAGAAATTCCATTAGTAAATTACTTTAAACTGAAAGTAAATAGTGTATTATTAATCAAGACATTTGGAAACTGCACAAAACATGAAATATAATTTACTCAGATATGTATCATAGTGTGTGTGTGTGTGCATGTGTGTGTGTCTGTGTGTGTGTGTGCATGTGTGTGTGTGTGTGTGCATATGTGTGTGTCCCATACAACATTTTAGGCAGATTCCACCTGGATTTTAGGTAGATTCAGGGTGTATTCCACCTAAAAACTCCAAATTTCAGACGGATTTTTGGCAGACTGGGAATATGGCTAAGGTGATAGCCTGAATCCGTCTAATAGTTAAGTGTACTATTTCTCATATTCCTCCTAAAGGATAACTATTATACTGTGTGATGCTACTTGTAGCCTACCTTCCAAATTTAGTCTGCTTTTTACAACACCGTATCAAACTAAATCGCCATGCTATGAAAATTATCAAGAAATCTAATACAGTAGAAGCCTTTTTTTATATAGAGGCAGTGGCAGTGAATACTTAAAATAGTGGCATAAACTAACAAATACCCCATTTCATGAAATATATTGAAAAACACTGAATTGATCTTGAAGCACTCTTAATTATTTTCCAGCAAGAAAATGTAGTATAATTAAACAAGGTTATGATTTCGCGAAAAGGAAAGTTACTTTTTTTTAATTTGCCTATATACAAATTTGCTCTTATAATTTGCTTAATATTTTGTGGGAATGCATGGAACCATTAAAAAATGCATCTCAAATAAAAATGCACCATATCACAATGGAACCTAATAACACTGTTGTACCACATGGAACCTAATAACACTGTTGTACCACATGGAACCTAATAACACTGTTGTACCACATTTGGAAAAAAGTATCTGGTTTTATTCCCTTTCATATATATGATTCAATTCAGCAAGCTGAAATGTTATTTTGTGTTATAAATTTACATCAACATTGGGAAAACAAATTTCATGAAATAATTGTAACTTAAATTAATAATGAATATAGTTTAAAAGTTGACTAACTGAAGAAAGTCAGCAACTATCAATCATTAATGCTTGATTTAAAACTGTTAGTTTTGTGATTTAACTGGATATTTGAAATAAAAATCATACATGTATGTTGCCGTTTTTTTAATTGTTCAAAAGAGGCCAGAATAAAATACTGTATATACTTGCTTAAAAGTTGAGTCAAAGTGAAATCAACAAAGATCCAGATCTGCCATATCATAATGCACCTGCAGATCAGAGTCTATGTTATTTGTTTTACTGACTGCTCCTAACAACTACAGACCCAGATTTGCCAGTGCATTATGCAGATCTGGGTCTGTGCAGTTTGCAGTTGGACTCATCTTTTATGCAAGTATATATGGTGTTAATCTTCCAGCAGTGAGCACCACATTTAAGTAATTTCAAGGTTCTGCTAAATAAATCAAAGTCATTATTTTTAAGTATTAGTATTGCAAAAAATTGGTCTATTGCAGCAACAGAAACTTTATCAGTTGACAACACATGATACTAATCTCTTACTTTTCTAGAGTAAAGGATATGAAATGTTAATAGAGGACAATGGTTTGAACAAATTCTAATTTACATGAGATTCAGTTTAAAATAACTTATTTTCAAATCCTTAAAACTCTCAGGTTCATATCAGTTAAGTAAACCTTTGGTCCAGGAACATGCTTACATTATGACATGTATAAACTGGCTGCTCAGTTTTATTTTCCTCTCTGCCTAAAGTTGGTGTTTGATCTATCAAGAAAGAAAAATGTAGTGAGGGGGGGTTGGGGTTGTGTAAACTGATTTTAATTACGTAATACTTACCTGCTACTACTGAATTTCTTTCCTTACGTTATATCCCCATTTCCATTAGCAATTAGTACTTGGAGGCCCAGATTCAAAAGGAACATGTCCCAGTCTGATTCCTCTCTCATAACCAACATATAAAACATCTTCCTCTCTTGACTTGGACCAATATTTCAGGGCATCCAAGTGGGGAAGGAGGAAGGAATAACAGCAATAGTAGAAGATTAGTATTACATAATTACAATTTATTTACTCCTTACCCACCCACCCCACCCCAAAAATATTTTAATAGAATACATCACCTGCTACATTCGCACCGCTGAATTTACCTTCTGTATTTGGAGGGAGGTTGATGGCCTCAAAAACAAAATCTAGAATAAGAAAAATACACTTACCCTACCTGTTGAAGTGTTCCCTACTGAATTCTGGTAGATCATTTCACTACATGTGCTGTCACAATTGGACCCAACAAGTAAATGCCTTCACTCTGGTCCATCAACGATTGAAGATAAAATGATAAATAGGTAAAGTTAGAAACCAGAATCCAGCTCATGACATAATCAAAAGAGGATTGCTTCATGTGACAATAGCGCAGAATGTGACAATAGCTCAAGATGTGACAATAGCTCTAGATGTGACAATAACTCTAGATGTGACACTAGTTCTAGATGTGACAATAGCTCAGAATGTGACAATAGCTCAAGATGTGACAATAGCTCAAGATGTGACAATAGCTCTAGATGTGACAATAGCTCTAGATGTGACAATAGCTCTAGATGTCACACTAGTTCTAGATGTGACAATAGCTCAGAATGTGACAACAGCTCTAGATGTGACATTAAATCTAGATGTAACAATCGCTCTAGATGTGACAATAGCTCTAGATATGACAATAGCTCTAGATGTGACAATTGCTTTAGATGTGTGACAATAGCTCAAAATGTGACAATAGCTCTTGATGTGACATTAGCTCTAGATGTGACTTTAGGTCTAGATGTGACAATAACTCAGTATGTGACAATAGCTCTAACTCTAGACTATAATTTTCATGAAAGACAGATCTCTCTTGTTGAGAGACTGACAAGCTCTCTTGATAGCGAGGACAAGCCACCTGGAAATAGTGGCTGCCAAAATATCAGAGAAACCCTAAAGCAGGAGAGAGAGATGATTCTGATCTTTCCTTTTCCCTTTAGAGGAAGCCAAATAAAACCATCATGCCCTAACGAGGCAATGGAGCCGATCTTGATCATTCCAAGCACAGATATGACTTAGACTGGGTACCTCAATAGGAGCAGAGGCTAGTGAAAGGTACACTGTAGCTGATTCATAGCAAAGAAACTCAGGTTGACAAAGAGAAGCTGAAACATAATTGGGTCATGTATATATAATTTGTATTGTGAACTGGTTTTTGTCCATGATTATGTTATGTATATTTAATCTGTATTGTGTGCATGACCTTTGTCCATAACTGAGGGTAGAAGTTTGGGCTTACTCTTTTTGTAAACAATATATTACATAGCTAATTCTCATCTATGATTTTAGAATATAAAGATAATTATTACTTGCAAGCAAACACATGTTTAGATCTGAGTTCAGGACCTTGCAGCCACTGCTTTGGAAGACAACCTGGTCTACCTGATGTTTTACATGTTCTTTACTAAATGTTTTGTAAGCAACCTGACCTTGTTTACAACTTAGAATGTTCTGGAAATGAATTTGATGGGAAAATGACCATCATCCTGGTTCTATTAATGTGTCTCAGTTTTTTTATATAAAGGTAAAGATAAACAGAATTAATCATTCCTACTTTAACAGCTGTTTGGTTTTATTTAGTCTTAATTTGAGAGGATTTATTTAAATTATTCATTGAAATTACAAAGCACATATTAATAATTTGAGACTAAATCACTATTTTAGGAATAGTCTGAATACATTTAAAAACATTTTGAATTATAACATTGTGATACAACAAGACTGTTAAAACATCAACACTATTTCATGCTGCTGATACATCAACACATTTAAGACTGGAATTCATTCAGAACACCACTGGAATTTATTCTGAACAATCTATACTTTTGAACTTGTGACAGAACTCTTAGGACTATTTCAGATTTCATTCACATTTCTGTAGTTTTTTTTAAAATGTTTACTTTGTATTCTAGGGAAATAAATTATTTGTTGAATTTTACTAAACTTCTTGGTTTTCATTCTTTTGGGTTACTTAGTTTAAGACCATAGAATCGTAACAGTTGTCACTGAACCATAGACAACCCTTTACCACTTGCAAGGCATGGTACTGCTTCTCCCTGCACATGCTAAGAAGAGCAGTCAAACTGGATTAGGGTTAGATTTTTAGAGGAAGCTTCACTCAAAGGTTCATCAGGGAGTTCTGATAACATCCAAAAGGGCACATTAAAGGTTCCAACTAGGAATTTATGAATGAGATACTGGTCTCTGAAGCTCCAAATACCTAATGAGATCAGAAAGAGAGGATTCCAAACCAACGGTTGAACCCAAAAGAATTTGAGTGTTAGAAAGGGCTGCCATTAATGGTAGACACTACTGAGAGTCTAAGAAAAGGCTGCCATATAGTCCTTAATAGTTTACACAGAATAATCTCTTTCCTTAGAAAGGAAGAGAAGTCTAAAACTGCAGTTAAGGAGGGATAGTTAGGATTGCAGCTTTTCTGTTTGCACCAATTACAGAGGAATCTGCAATCATGTCATAAGCTTTATAAGTGGATTGCCTCCTAGCTGTGGCAATGCATATGGCAAACTTGCTCAAAATCTGGTCTTGGCAGATGAATCATTTGAGATAAGCCAAGCATGAAGGTGGTAAATCTGAGGATTGCATTGTGAGAGGGATCCCTATACTGCAACAGCAGGTCCATACTTGAGGGTAATCTCCTGAGGTAATCTACCAACAGATAAGGAAATCAATAAACCAGGACAGTTGGGCCCAGAGAAGGCTGATCAGGATGAGGCACAATACTGAGATGCAGACTTGGAGGAGAAATTGCAGAATACTTTTGAAGGAGGGGAATGTGTAAGCATCATTATATTTCCAGACAGTGTTTGGGAGGTTTTGAAACTCATTGTATTTTGAAGTCCCAAGGAGGTCAATGCATATTACCCCAAAAAGTTTGATGTCATCTGATCGAGATTAGGCTTTCTTTTCATATAAGCCAAAAGAAAGTTACTGGAAATTCCAATCTGTTTCCTTTGTAGCATTTATTACAATTACAAACAAACAAAAAACTTTGCACTGTCACATATCATCATCACACACTTATACATACATATGTGCACACACTCATATAATCACAAAATCACAGTAACAGACATTAAATAACAACATTTCACCAAGTTTCTGTCTTTAAAATCCAATGGAGAATGAATACACCCAAGTGTATTACCCCTTAGATCAGTGAGGCTAGGCAACTAAGAGATAATTTCCACAAGAAAAAAGACATCAAAAGCTATAGAAAGTGGAGGAATAAAAATAAGCACCTGATAGATAAGGCAAAAGAGAACTATTATAAACAAAATATTGATGAAAGTAAGAGTACCAAGACATTGTGGAATTATCTAAAACAGCTGAACCCACATGTGAACAGTTGTCTTCCCCCTAGACTTAACCAAAATGAAAATATAGCAACATCTGTACAAGACATTGTGGAAATGTTCAACAATTTCTTCATAAGAATCTCCAGTAACAGTATTCATAACTAGACTAACATCCCAATTGAACTTGATGCTCTTCTATCTTTTATAAGAGTTAAAATTCCTGATGATAATTATTTTTCAATAGCTAATGTTAGTGAAAGCTGATGTTTTGATATGCTAATTAAAGTGAATATTAATAAATCCTCTGGATTGGATGGGATTGGTCCACAATTTTATAAACTTGCTGCACCAGTAACAACACAGTCACTAACACATATCATAAACTTATGTATAATGAGTGGTAATTTTCCAGAAACACTAAAATGTGCAAAGGTTATACCTATCTTTAAGAAAGGAAAAAAGGAAGATCCAGGGAATTACAGACCAATATCAATTCTGCCTGTATTGTCAAAATTATTTGAAAAACAAGTATCCATTCAGGTCTATAAATTGTTTGAAACATACTCTCTATTTCATAAAGTGCAATCAGGGTTTAGAAAGTACCACTCATGCCAAACAGAACTTACTAAATTAATTTATCTTTGGCTGAAAGAAATGGATAATGGACATATGACTGGGATTGTTTTCCTTGACTTCAAGAAAGCCTTTGATCTTGTTGATCATGAAATTCTGCTGCAAACGTTAAACTATTACAGGTTCTACAATCCATCTTTAAACTGGTTTACATCATACCTAAACCGAAGGTCTCAACAAGTAAACATTGGCAATATTAGCTCTCAGACTCGCACTATTCATTCAGGGGTTCCTCAAGGCTCAGTTTTGGGCCCTTTCCTCTTCCTTATCTATATCAATGATCTACCATTAAATAATGAATCCACAATTACAGATTTGTTTACAGATGATGCAACCTTGTATACATCTAGTTCTGATAATGAAGTTATCCAAATTAGATTTAACTCAGACCTTATTAGAGTCCGAAAACTGGGCACAATGAAATAGTATGGTAATTAATGAAGGTAAAACAAAATGTATGATTTTGGGACATCACAAAAGCTACACAAGTCAGGGAACCCAGAACTATATCTTGCAATAAATAAACATCCATTAGAAAATGTCAAACATGAAAAGCTTGTAGGTGTGACTGCAGATATTAATTTATTATGGAATGACCATATTGATAAGCTTTATAAAACAATGTCATCCAAAATTGCCCTACTCAGTAGGATCAAGAAATATTTACCTATGGAAACTCAAAATCTATACTACAAGTCATATATTCTTCCAACAATGGATTATTGTTCAAATGTATGAGGAAACTGTGCTAAATCTGAGCTTGACAGGATTTATAAACTTCAGAAACTAATTTTAGATGCATCTATTGATCATGCCTCAAAGCATTATTTACAGAACTCAAATAGTTCACAATATATGACAGGATAGATTTTCACAAGGCAGTTCTTTTATATAATTGTCTACATGGAACGGTGCCAGAGTATCTTCAGGACTTATTCAGGCCTTTTTCAACACAATACCAATTGAAATCACATGGAAACCTTCTAGCACCAAAACCAAGAACAGAGCAATTCAAGAAGATCTTCCAATACTCTGGTACAATTCTGTGGAATAAGTTTCCACTACATGTAAAATCTGCTGAAAATACTACAGTATTTAAGAAGAGATATCATAAACATGTATGTGCTTCTAATAGGTAATGAAATTTAGTATTTTAATACTAAACATGTTAAAATAAACAGTAATTATTGATATCTTCATATAATGTGTGCATTGTTATACTCTCCTTAAGAGGGCCTCAAGGGAGAATAGTCCTTGACTAATGAGTCACCCTCTATTAATAAAGCATTATTATTATTATTATTATCAATATACTCTTAGATGCAGTCTTTGCTGCTGTCATTAGTTCGGTTGGGTATTGGAAGGTAATTCAAGTGTCATTTGTGTTCATTTTTGCGCTAATTAGAGGTTGGAGGGTACTGTTGTTCAAACTTCCTAATTGGATTCATGTTCAAAATGGAGTTGTTCTTGACAAACATAAATGCATTGTCAGAACTGTATCCAATACAATTTGACCATGAGATACGCTGGTTTTCCCTGAGAAAAGAATAAAAAAATCACATTAAGGACTGGCCATTTAACTTTTTTTTGGGGGGGTGTGGTGACAACTTTTTTTTCCATAGCTTTATGGCACCTTACATTAATAAATGCCTCTGTCCAGTGAGGTTGTTAATGCAATCTCTTTATCAATAAAATTGTCATTAATAAATGCCTCTGTCCAGTGAAGTTGTTAATGCAATCTCTTTATCAATAAAATTGTCATTAATAAATGCCTCTGTCCAGTGAGGTTGTTAATGCAATCTCTTTATCAATAAAATTGTCATTAATAAATGCCTCTGTCCAGTGAGGTTGTTAATGCAATCTCTGTATCAATACTAATTTACTGTGTAAACATAATCATGTGCTTATTATCATCTTCCAATAAATCTATTTCATGGCTAAACTCACAATGAAAAGCATGCCTCGATCAATGTGATGTAACCAGAATGTTCCATTCAGTATGTTGAATACATTCTGGCTTGCTTAGTGTTACATATGGGTAGCCTCTATGATAATTATAATGATAATTATAAACAAACCCAAGGATTACATAAGCTGGACTTTTTATTGTTATACATACTGCATGTTATGGGCATATAAAGATGGCTGAGAAGTTTTTTTCTTTCTTTCTTTCTTTTTGTTTCCCAATATTACTGAAAATCAAAGCACAAATGTATCTAGGGCATTCCACTTCAGACTGAAGGCATCCACTGCAGGCCCTCTGTGGTGAGACATAAAGAGGAAGTTTGCTCTACAGTCTTGTAGCAGACAAGTCAACCAAGGATAGAGAAGTAAATGTGAACCAACAATTAAGTCTTAGCCATAACAGATAATATAAGGGACTGAATCATAGTAGTAGTGTCATGTGGAATGTAGACCATACCTTGATAGGTGAGGAAATTCATCTCCATGTACATGAAGAGAAAGGGACATGGCTTTCCTGCAGCGGAAAGCCCCATATCCCGTATGGATTTAATGGGTAAATAGGGGAGGGGGATGATTATCTGATCTCCTACCCTAATTTGGCTTCTGTAAGCTGATTCCTGATCCCTCAATGGATGAAACAGTAGTCTATAGGTGATGTAGAAAGATCCATACCCAGACAAGATAGACGTATCCGGATACTCATTCATGTTGCCTATATTAGACCCCTGGGACTGAAAGGTGCTCCTCCCATCTTACCAGCAAAGGAGGGAGGGAGGCAGAAGGTACTGCTGTCCCCTCGTGGAGGGAGGGGGTATGACAAACTCACTCTCTGCTATTTAGGATGTGACAGGATGCAGCTTCTCCCTCTTAGGAGGGCTTGCCTCATCTTCTTCCTACACAGAATGGGGGACAGTGTTCCTCCTCCCTCTTAGGAGAGCTTGCCTCATCTTCTTCCTACACAGAATGGGGGACAGTGCTCCTCCTCCCTCTCAGGAGGGTACAACTCACTCTCTGCTCATTTAGAACCTCCTTGGGAAGAATGCCACTAACCCTAAGTGGCTCTGAGGAGACTTGGATAATCCTCCTCGGAGACCTGAGGTACTCAAAGAAAACCAAAAGCATCAGAAGTAGACAAGGAAACCTTCTTCACTTAGCTTTTTAGTTTGTTGTCTCACTGCGAGATTCCATATCTTGTTAGACCAATGGCTACAACATGGGCAGCTGTCTATCCTCTTACAGCATTGCTAGATACACAAATGGTGTGTGTGTGTGTGTCTGTGTGTGTGCATGTGTGAGTGCATGCGTGTGTGTGTGTGTTTTAGGTGCATTTCCTATGGCCCACACTTATCCACACTTTGCTCAGACATTGTTCCTGAAATAAAGATGTTGAAAATAACATTTGTTATACATTTGTGAACACCTGGTAATGCTTGGACTACACTAATTTATTCAGTTAAAAGACAACTTACATTCGTGTTTCACTTCAATTCAATGTTAAAGCAGTGCCCAGCATCGGGAGAGAAAAAGCAATACAGCAAGTCAACCAAGCTTAAATACAGTGCCTAAAATATAATCTTGAAATGTATATCTTGATTTGAGAAACTCTTTGAAGCTTATTAATGCCAACAGCAAGGTATCAACAAGCAATTCATATGTTTTATTGTAAACTGTATCAGTTAAAATTCAGAGCTACTATTATCAAATACAACATCCAGTTGGACACCAGTGGAGATCTACAATGAATTATTTGTGCATTATGGTTCTAAATGTTGTTTAAAATCCAGATTCATAGAATGGAACATCACAAAAAACAATACACAATAAATATTAGATACCAGCATGGGGACTTTTCTCTTTTGAAACTTAAAAAAAAATGAACTAGAATTACATATTTCTCAACTATGCCACTTATAATGGTTATGTGCTGACCCTGGAACCAATATCACAACACTGTAAGTATACAACTCCATTTCTCAAACTAAGTAATAGAAAAAAAAAGCAAAACCCACAAGTTTAGTAACATTTAACAAATAATTAAATTCTCTGAGTTACAAAATGAAAGTTCAAAAGGAACTTACAGTATTGTGAATTAAATTCCAAAAAATCCTAAATGTTCTATCACAAGTCCACAGTATAGAGTGTTCCAAATGAATTCCAGTGGTGTTCTGAATGAATTCCAGTGGTGTTCCAAATGAATTCCAGTGGTGTTCTAAATGAATTCCAGGTCTTGAATATTCTGATGTACTGATAACTTTGAATGTTCCAATGTGCCAACAGTGTTGATGTATTACAAGGACATAACCCAGGATATCTCTGAATGAATTCACAATAATCCCAAAGTAATGTTTTAGTCCTAAAGTCAATGATCACTTTGTAATTCCATGAACAATTAAAAAAATGATTTCTCTCAATTTATAACTGAACACAACGAAAAGATTGATCCCACAAGAAAGATGTTAAAATAGGAATTAATAATTTGGATGTAAACATTCTTATATATATCTTGACATGTGTTACAATAACCTTTTCTGAAAAATCTCCATCATCTTAATGGAAATTTACCTCAAACTGTCAACATGGTCTCTGTCTGTTTACTTAAATTTTAGCGAACCAACCTGACAAACATCAGGCAGACCATATTTTTCCAAGGGAAAAAACAATATCCTGAACTAAAATCCAAGTAAACATGTTGCTTACAAAACATCATTATCTAAAATACAATCTAAAATCATGGACAAAGATTTAACACACAATACAGATATACATAACAGCTAATATGTACTTGCCTCTTCATGTCCAATTAGAATTAGTGTATACATGTATATTATTATTATTCATAATAAAATGTCAATTGGCTATGCCATGGATGGACCATCCCTCATTTCAACCACCCACAAAAAAAAGTTTGGATTACCCCACCACTATCTATGAAAATAAATATGTTCTGTTCAACTTGCCTGAAGATTTTCTTTGCCCACCTTTATCATGTCAAACTATTAAGAAAGTAATGTTTATACTTGTTTATAATTAGAGTGCATCCACAATCAAGATAGACCCTGATCTGCCATGTCCTAAAGTGCCAGCAGAACAAGGTCTATTTTGTTTATTCTGCTGATTACTCCTAACAAACTGCACAGACCCAGATCTGCCAGTGCATTATGTGATGGCATATCTAGGTCTGTGCAGTTTGCAGTTGAATTTGTGAGTATATTTGGTACATCTATATACATAATGCTACCATGTTGTCAATTTACATATATAACACTGACCCTGATTACCTGTTTAAATTTCAACTGCATATTTTGTCTCTTGTCTCAGAATCTTTTGCTCCACCCTACAGAGACTAATACATACAGTGCTTGTATGCATCAATTAAGAGGTGGTCCCAGTTTATTGGGCACAAGTGGGAGAGGTCTTTTTAATGTGAGGTTATTTGGTAAATTATACAACATGTGTGGTTAAAATAGTTCTGAATCCTATAATCTCTTAAGGAACTGAGTAAATTATATTGGACTAAACACTGAGACTTTAAATGTTCAGGATAAATAGTGGGTTCTTATCAGACTCTTATACTGTGCAATTAACCATTATTTTATGCACTGAATGTTATTTGACTTTCTAACCTAAAGTATAACCCAATATGACAAATCTCACTTGTATGAAGATTTTAGCATTCTCCAATAGCCATGGTAAACATTAATTATCATACTTAAAATAAAATCAGACATTAGTGATCCTTACAAGAAAATGTTGGCCCTTTTTTAACAAGAGGTCAATTTGCCATTATTTCTTTATATTTTAACTTTTAATCTTTTTATATTTGTAATATATAATTGACACTATATAGCCAGTATAGTGCTGACATACTATTAAACCACATCCATCAATCCACCCATCCATCCATCAGGAGGTAATATGATTCAGTGGTTAGTGTTCCAGACTCATGACCAAATGGGTGCAGGTTCGAATCCTACCATCAGATCAGCCTGGGTTGGCTAATCCTTGGACACTTGGACGCTTAACTCCAATTGCTTATCACTAAATAATCTACATGAATTGCTGTGCCACCAAACCTCACCGAGTTTCATTACTCTAGGTAGAATAGAATGCAAAAATAATTGTTTTGTCATGAGAACTTAATCAAAACCAATAAAAGACTAAGTAAATATCACGACGAGCTTCTTTTGTTATAATAATGTGGTACTATAGTCTGATAATACAAACCCGTTTGTTTGTACCCCGCCACCAGTTTAAAAAACGAGAATATTTAATGTGACAAAAAGTGCACATAACTAAGTCAATTGAATCACTGATTTATAATTTCTAACCTGACTGCGACCAGAATGGCTCTAATGCTGGCATCCCCTGCACCATTTCATGCTTAACGGACCTTCCATACTAACACGGCACCATATTGCGTACACTATAGGCTAGTTTATTTCCATCAGACAACATAACAACATAGTTCATCCTGTTCGGCAACTGCTGAATAATTGTGTAAATTACATAACGTTGAGAGTTTGGAATTATATCCCTCTGCATACATGAACATAGAAATTAAACCGCTTGTTAAATCCACATGAAGAGCAAATTTGTAGTTGTCATTATTTTCCTTTGCTTGATTCGACATTGTAAATATCGGAAGCAGACAACTTGTGCATGTACATCTGTAGTCATGATATACCCCTTTGCTGAAAATGGACTTGTCCAGAAACTGGAAATGGATCTGAGCATGTCCGTCTATTACACTTAAAACTTCTGTTAAGCATGAAACGCGCATAAAATGATGGTGTTAGGGCCACTCTACTCAGAGTCAGGTTAGAAACTATAAGTCAATGAATGAATTGACTAAGTTCCTTGCACTTTTTATCACAGTAAAGGTTTCCATTATTTAAATCGGTAGGTGGGTACAAACAAACGGGTTTGTATTATCAGACTATAACAGAGATGAATATCAAATTCACACATCTAATATGAAAATTGCCTAAGAAATTACATAGTAACTTAGACATTATTATAATATTTATTATTATTATTATTATTATTATTATTATTATTATGGACAGAAACAGCTATTAACTATTCTCATTGAAACTAAGTATTTTAAAATTCAACAAGTACAAATTCAGCTTGGGCAAGCTCAAGTTTCCAAGATACTTGCCAACAGGCAAATAAAAAAAATGGTGTGTGCAAGTTCACTTCACAATGCATATTGTTCATACATCAGCACCTTTATTAAGTGTTTGTATGTACCATTTTTTGTTTATATAATACATGTAGCTACAGCTTCATTCATCAATCAATCCTTTATTTCACCAATGCATACCATCTGAGTATGTCAGTTCTACCTTGTAATCAAGTGTCAAGGTCAGTCTCGCATTTTCTTCTGCAGAAGTGATAATCTGAATATTTACTATTTTAAGCAAGTTTTGACAAATACAGAATAAATATTTAGATTTTAACTCATCAGTTACATTTTAATCATAAAATCTGTACGGATTCATGATTTTAAGTTAACGTAGCCTCAAGCAGTCTGTGTGCTTGACAGACTTGAAATGATCGGGGCTCATTATAAAATGAAATTAAGAGCTTAGGTGAATGGATAGAAGGCTTGGGGGTACAGACCTGTAACAATATGATAAACAGGGGAAGACACGACTAATCACCCCTCTGTATTTCCAACGCTGCCTGGCTGTCCTACTTTTATCTCTCACTGTAACACTTACGCCTGCTATAATCAAGAATGGATCAATTTTCATAACATCTCAACAGACATTAAATCATACCATACTGGAAAAAATTTACACTTGTTGACCAATTTTATATACTAATAGAGTACCTGCCCAGAAGTTGCCATTAACAGTTTGATAGTCTTAGATTTTACCCTTGATGGAAATGTAAATTCAAAGCAATCTCCATTCTGCAGTAAATATTGTATTCTGTAACACATTAGCATATAAGTTTACTGTTCTGAACTTCACTTTTCCATCATGGGCAAAATCAAAGACTATTCTAGCAGAGTTGGAAATACTGACCATTGTGGAGTCATGTCTTCTCTTGTGTTGTATTATTACAAGTCTGGACCCCCCCCCCCCCCCCCCCCCGGCCATCTATTCATTGATTGATACTCTTAATTTCACTTGTAAAAAGACCCTGGTGTTTTAGTACCAACTGGTGACAAGCAAGTTATACATTTTAAATTGGTAAATGAAATGACAAAGTTTTGTTAATTTTTGATATCCTTAATGGTTTTTTGCTTTTGAACTATGTACAAGGTACAAACAAACGGGAGGGTAAGCAAATACAGTACCCCATTTATTGTCATGGTTTAGATCTGACATCCTTTTTGTAACAAGATAACTGGGCGGGACTTCGGATTTACAACATAATACTTTTGATGGTGATACAATGTTTAATAACGAATGACTTGAATGAGCGATTAATTATGATTAATATGTGCATGTATATGATCCAAATATTGGATCAATTACATAAAATGCACAGACTTAATAATGAAAATATGAATAAATGGCTTTACACAGTGCAAGTTCTTAAAGTAGACCACTCACTGACAAGATGTTTTGTAATGTGAAGTGTTACGTATATCTGATTTAATTCATATTTATTTTAATTTCATTGTCAGTTTTAAATTTTTTATTCTATTATATGTTATTATAATGTAAATTTATTCACTGGAGATTCCAGAAAATTGGTTGACCTGAATCATTCTTTTCATAAACACCAGGTGTTGGCCTGGATGCTGACCTTGATTCAAAATTAGTAAACAAAGTTCTATTTTTATTTTAAAATTATTGGTTGTTGTCAAGGTCATGATGGGGCTTTGGGTTTAAGATCTAAACAACTTTTTATTTTTAGAGAAAATTATTTGTCTAATCAAGGCCATGTTCTGTGTACGTGATATAAACATGATCATGTGACCCCCCTTCTGATTTCACAACTTGGGGGAATTTCAAAACTGTGTCTTATATTACAATATAACTTTTGTTTTAGAGAGAGAGATCTCAGTTTGAGGCTTTTTACACTGATGTCAAGTTAGTTTGTTGTAGCCAGATCTTGAACTATAATTTTCAGATCAGTTGGATTTCAAAAGGATTAATTCTTTATTCTTTGGAAATATTTTGAGGAGTGCTCACACAGAAATTTTGGAAAGACACTGATTACAAATTTAGTTTGGATTTTCAACACTGGAGTGCCATTATTTGTATTTCTATAAGGAACTGTAAATAAGCACAGTACTGACTACAACATACATCATCGTCATCCATCTTGATTTTCCATCAGGATTCGAACTTGAAATTATTAGAACATTTGTTTCTAGGACTTTTGCAAAATAATTTGTGGATTATTCTTAGATTATTTTTGGATCTGATTCTTTAAAACTGTAAGTGCTTCTCCTTTTTTCATTTTTACAGAATTTTTCCAGGAAAATAAATTATTTGTTAAATTTTAAAAAGCTTGTTGTTTTCACTCTTTCTGTTTTACTCTTTATTTGAGCCTAAACACGTAACAGAAGATTTAATCTCACAATGAGACATTTATACACAGACGAAGTTTTCATACAGTGTCTGTGCGCTGGAAGCATTCAGTTTTTCCCTTTGAAAGCACTTCGCACATGTGGCATAGGATGAACTGAACTCACTATTTCGAAATATTGTACAATACACATCAATCACCCTTGGATATCATTGTACACACAAAACGAAACCCAAGTACATGTATTTAATAAATAAAAGGATTTATACAATTCTGTGACACTCTTTTCTTGACCAGGTTTAAAGTGTATGTCAATGTGATCATGTAGTCATATTTATTTAAATTAAATTAAATTAAAAAAACATTCCAAAATTTAATACTAAAATAGTTTAACCAAAGTCTATTCAATGCTGACTGTTGAATGATCTGCACCTTAAATGTCATCAAAAAGCTTCCAAACAAAAACTACTGATCACTATGGACTTTCGCAATTGTAAACACCCCTATTCTTTGTAAAGGGTGAGGGCTGATTGGCAGATTGTACCTTCTTTCAATGTGTCCACTTTATCTGGTTCTCGTTATCTAGCCAATGATTGCCCTCGGTGTTATTGCCCGGATTGAGTAAACTTATAGGTAGAATAAATAGAGATCTGAGCAGCTATATAGAACAGAACGATTCAAGCCCCCGTACATTAAAATCAAAATTTAATCAATTACATGAACAATAGTGATAATACATCAGGAAGATACACTTCTTTTGGAATAAATCTTTCACCGAATTCAAAATACAAATATAATTATAAAAATAGCCGATCTGTTTTACTGATAGGATTAGTTCATCATACGATCGAGTGAGCAATCGAAGTCATTGCCTTGTACAACTGCATAATCTGCTTATCTCTGGTTCACTCCAATTTCACTGTAGCTGTTCTCTGTCCTTTTACTTTTTTCCTTTCTTTTTCTCTCCCAACCTCCCTACTGTCTCGCCTCTTTTTGGCCCTCAAACTTTGTGTGGGTAGGTGGATATGTAAGCATGTAGATATACATATACGTGGATACGTCAGTGCATTGGTACATCTGAGGATACTTCTGGGAATACGTCTGAAGAGCTATTTTCCCCTTTCAAAATAAACAGAGAACAACCTAAATTTCCTGTCGGTTATCCTACTGGGGATAGAACATTACTCCCCTCTCGTTATCACATCTTACTATTGGTATTGAAACAGATACCAATGCTATTAGTCGGCCCAAGCATGGCAGACCAAAACAAACCTAGTTTCATAAGATTAATGTACTTCCTAATGGCTAATTCATCACTTTGCATTAACACAGGAGACTAAGAAGTTCCACTCTCGTCTAAATTACACAAGCGAATGAATGAAATTCACTACTTGGTTTAAGTACCTTATGTTCAGTGAATACACATTCAAGTCTTTAGCATACATGAAATTACCTGAGATCGGTGAATTCACACGGATTCTCGTAGCTCATATCAACTAAAGTAATACATGAAATTCTAACGTAATACATGAAATTCTTAGAACCTAATTCCTATACAAACAAGATGACAAATTCAAATAATTTGACAACCTTATATCAAAAAGATTATCGTACGAATTCATTACAATACAATAAATACATACATACTCAGCACAGTTATACTTATATCAAGAGAACTGAGCTACGAATTTAAACAACTCAATTCAAGCACATAATAATTCAAGCAAATCATTATAATGGTATCAATGAATTTCATGAAACTGTTGCAAATAACTTTTGTGCTTTCAAGCGTTTCTTGCTTGTACCGCCGAAATTGTGTCCATATACCTTCCAAACATCCGGTCCCATGGACAAATGCTTTACAAGAGAATTTCTTCCAAACTGACTCTCAGAGTCCCCTGTACCTTTATTCTTGCAGCAAAGCTTAGAATAATTGATTTTTTGATAGGTGTAATACTTACCACTAGGAAATTTTGTGTGGGAAACAAGCCCCTATTCAGTGTAACCAATCAGGATGAAATACATTTACCGCCTTTTCCTCTAGGTACTAAAATTGGGGTCAACTTGACCTTCCAGATTTTTGACTAACGGTTTCTGGAAATTTTCAATTTCAACAGTTCCACTTATGAAATCAAAGTTAGCCATGTTACTAATAGTCCATCTCTGGGTTAAGTAAAGGAATGCTTAATTTAGCAATCTCTACCACTACCAACCAGACATTTTGATTCATTGCAGTATAGTTATTTAACAAGCACCTGTCCCGATAAATCTAATTAAATGTTCTCTGGCCCAAATTAATGTGCTTTTCATAGATCAGCAGAAATTTGCCCCATCACAACAATGGTTGCCAGAAACTAAACTGGCAAAAGAAGAGAGGACATCAGCCTATCATTATACTGATAACCAGTAAGGAAGACTGCTATCAATAGCAAATATTTCCAGGAAATATTTTTCTGGGCATAATGTTTGCATAAACACCCTAATCTTCTACCTTCTCTTGTGCTGAAACTTGTGAATGGTAATCACATCAATGAAATAGTCTGAAAACTATAAAATTACCCTAAAGTGCCTATTTAAGTAAGGATGCACCCATGTCAACTACACACTGGGTTTCTCTCCCTTCTCTTCTTGCAGGATTTAGTTGTCTCCTGACTTTGACCATAATTTCAGTCTATATTTTAATTGGCTAATTGATACATATCATACCAACTTTTACTAACCTTCTAGATATTAAATATATGTGTTGTTCTTTGATCTATATTAAAATCCATTTAATTTCCAGTTTAAATCACAAGACTGCAGGAAAAGATTAATAAACATACACCATGTAGATTCCAGCTTTTGCAAGTGGAATTAATTTCACATAGCAATACTGAACAAATTTTTTTATTAAGATGGCATATACTTGTCCTATTGTAGGGAACTTGATGTATATGTTATAGAAAGTGTAAATCAACTTTAAAAATGGATGCTACTTCTATGGCACTCATTCTGCCACCTGTGTCATCCAACAGAAACAGTAACTCATCAGTCAGAATTAAAGAAATGCACCTGTAACCACCTGTGATGTGGAGAGTAATGCCGAGTTTAAAGTTTACAGAACCCCGTGCTCCTATGAAAAGTAATAAATCATGTACAACACAACAAAATATTAGAGTCAACACCTGTCAAATGCGAAAGCCAACAGAAAAAAAAAAACAACTGTCCATACTTCACATTTTAACTCTTATTTGCTACCATAAATATGATCTCTTGGTTCTTGACAAATATTGTAATCATATGATCAACTCTTGCATAACATCACTGGACATTATCAACAACAAACTGTTAACCGATTTGTTACAGTGATAGAGATTTTAAAAAGATATAGATTCTATTTGAGAACATGGGGTACAATCATTGTTTGGAAACTGATATTCATGGGTGTTTTTGTAAATAGTGTACTCGTTAGCAATCTTGAAATCAACTGGTGAGCCTTATCTAGTAAATTGTGCTGATGTAGTATTAATAAGTACACGATAGATGGTGCTATGCAGACAAAAAAAAACCCCCGAAAATTTTGAATTCCTTGATACCATAAAATCCACGATAGGCTATCATCATGCTATTATGCATGGCCACCATTGTAATAGTCCAAGTTTCCTCTGACCCTTGCCACCCCATTTTTTAAATTTGGACAATGATGTTGGGGTGTAGGGTCAGAGTCCACTCCCTATCGAAAAATTGGAATTTGCCAACACCATTTCATTTGGTGTCGGCATAGGGTAGCTGCTAATTAGCCGGCATTACAAAATTTGAACGACATTTCGACAAGATATACCTGGATGAAATCGATAGGAATATGATTTATTTTCTCAAAAATCGCGAGCATAGCATTCTTAATCTTTTTAATCTGCAGACAGATGAGACTAAAGTACATCTTTGATGAAATTTGAGCAGGACCTCACCATTTGCATTCCGAGTCACATGGCTATACAAGTCTCGCAACCTACAAGGTGTAGGCAAATTCCAACTTTTCGACAGGGAGTAGACTCTGACCCTACACCCCAACATCAGTGTCCAAATGCCAAAACTGGGGTGGCAAGGGTCAGAGGAAACTTGGATTACCATTGTAAGAGTCTTTCTAACGACATCCACGGGTCAGTGCATTCAACAATATGGTTTAAAACGACTTTAGTTATAAAATATTAGTATTACATTTTAGAACAATTCATATTTAATTTAAGATGAATAAATGCGCCTACACAACCAAGAAGACACTTTATAAGCGTCAGAGGGAATCGGAACATAGGACAACAATCATGCTAGGAAAACCAACCATTCCGATACTAACTCAATTGCATTTATACTCTATAAAATAATACTTTTGTACAAAAATAGTCTTAACTCAGACCTTGGAGGCAGCTAACAAGTGCTAAGAGAAACATTCGTACATGTATTTAAAAATTTTTATCATTGTATAGAGTCGTCTGCAATCCCAAGACTTGCACGTGTTTCACCATCACAAGTACTTAACACATTAGCCCCTAGCGACGACTTAACGGGGCAGGAGGTAGTAGCCTACTGCCGAGCTCTGTAGCGTCATGGTCATGCATGATACACTAAAGTGGGTGGTATTATAGAAAGGTAGGCAGATGTAGCTCTACAATGATACCAAATAATCTGGAATAACTAGTTACACTACAAAATACAGATAAAAAAACTCATTTTTTTGGACCCGACTTTTTCTACTGAAAACTCGCCCGTGGTCGGAATCCGATTTTGTGTCCGGAGTTTAGACTTTTTGGTCTCAGCTCTAAGGCAAACCAGTATGAACTGCAAACAGACAGATGAGCCTTGATGGGCATTTGGAATAAAGAGTGGTCTCGATACAAAAATAATGGCTCCGTTTAGCACAAAAAAAAAAAAAAAGAACAAAAAAGAAATTTTTAAAATTTTTTTACCCTTCTGCTCATGCGCGAGTCAAATAGGCAATTAAAAACGATGTTTATAACACAACTAGGCAGTATGTTATTGAAAGATCACCGGGGATCTGGTGTTTTCGGATCTATTCAGAAATAGCTTTCAAAATGTGTTTCCTACTCGATTTTCAGGCAAAAATGACAAAAACATCAAGGGGTTAATATGTTAACACGTATATCGAACTCATGCACCGACATGGAATCTGTAACTTTGTAGATACAACATGCGATTGATATATTACCTTTCAAGGTCACATTTTCGCCATATATCTCAAATTGTCTTCCTACGTTTCGATTTGTATTGTGTTATGTATATTTAATTTAATTATATCTGATTTAATATATAATTATTTCAATTTAATTGTTTGTCTGTTTTATTTTTTGTATATTTTTCATTACATGATATTGTAATGTAAATTTATTCACTAGAGATGATACTTTTTTTCCGAAAATAGCTTGACCTTGACTGTTAGTTTATAAACACCAGGTGTTGATCTAAATTCTGACCTTGTTTCAAATTTTGTAGCAACCATCGTAAACAAGTTCTATTTTATTTTTTAAATGATTGGTTGTTTTCGACGTCATGATGGGACTTTGTCTTTAAGATGTAAATAATTTTTTCTATTTTTTATTTCTTAGAGTAAAATTATTGGTTTTCGTCAGGGTCACACTGGGTAAACGTGATCTGTGCCAAGTACTTGCTTCTTTAACCTTCCAGAAGATTATCACTTGACAGTAGTAAATGGGGTCACTTTAGCGACAATGGGAATTAGCATTAAAAACCACCCTGGGTCACTTTGGCGACAATGGAAATTTAACATTAACCACCCTGGGTCACTTTGGCGACAATGGAAATTTAACATGGGCAAAAAACCCTGGGTCACTTTGGCGACAAGGGAATTTAACATTGGAGAAGAAAAAAAAAATGTCTAGGGACATTCTAGGGACAAAGGCATTCGAACAATGGAAATTTAACATGGGAGATATTGCTGGGTCACTCTAGTGACAATGGGAATTGAACATGGGGAATAGAGTTTGGGCCTGTATAGGGACAAGGGGAATTGAACATGGGATTTTTTTTAAAAAAAAATTTTTTTAAAAAAAAGGGGTAGGCAATGGAAAGTCAATCTCTTTTCGAGAAATGTGGGTGACCCTGAAAAGGACCTTTGGTTTTATGTTGATATTAACATAGACGGCATCTGTCACATCTTCTTCTTCTTAAACTCCTTCTAACTGCAGGTCCATACACAAGTACCCTCTTGAGGCATCCTTGTCTTTCTATGTAAACTCTTCTCATCCATAGACTAGTATCTGTCCTATCGACAACAGTCCACTTGGACCGGACCTACATGGGTATGTCCGTCCTGAACATCATTGTTGACACAAGGGTGGAAGATTGAACGTCGGTCCACATCTTGAGGCTCCGAAAACAGGTGAGTGATTGCGCTGAACTGCGCTTATTTATAGGGAGAGGAAGGATTGAAACGGATTGAGTTCATTGACCAATCCAAACACGCGTGACAAAATTCAGTCAGCCCGCATCCAATCCGAAGAGAGCAGTCTGTGACGTCACGTGGTCTATATAGATTCGCTAGCGCCTGTGTGCAGTCAGTCTATGCGACAGTGATTCAACATGACGGAAACTCAGAAAACGATTCACTGGGGTGCACCAGCAGTGGAGACCGCCCAAGGGAACCCGGACTTACTTTCAGAAGAGGTACATTGGGATTTTGTGGATTTTCTTACCTCGCAAGAATTTGTTCCGGAACCTTCGTCTCATTCTTAATTACCGCAAGTGGAGAATTTTAGACAGAGACAGAAAGAAGAATTGGAGAAATTTATGCAACGACAAAAGGAAGCGGAACAAGCTTTTCTCCTACAGCAACAGCAACAGCAACAAGAAGAGGTAAGAAAAAACAACAACAAGAAGAAGTAGCAGCAAAGAAACAAGAGGGTGAAAATCAAACGGTCACGGTACTGTTGGACATTTTAGCGGAGTTAAGAAGTCTGAAACAAATGTATCAGACTTCTTTATCACGACCGAAGAGAATACGACCTTCCCGAGCTAAACACGCCAACCCTGTGACTAAGCCTACCATACCACTCTTAGTGATTTCAACCCAATCATCATCATCAGAAGTAGGCCTTGGCCGTGGCAAAGGCTTAAGGCAGTTAAAGTTGATTGCTTAAACTCACCCCTACACCAAAAAAGGCCCTTTTCAGGGCCACCCACTTCTCTCGAAAAGAGATAGCCTTTCAATTTGCCAATAACTCAAAAATCAACAAAAAAAAAAAAAAAAAAAAACCCATTTTACCCCTATAGTACGTGTCTGTGTATGAGTGCGTGAGTGTAGCTTCTTATTTAAAATCAAAACTCAAAGACACTTACCTTATATAATTAATGTATTCTTTTCTCCATAGTTACAATCCAATTCACAATTTACAACAGAACACTTTATAAAGTTCATACACTTCTTCGGTTTCTTTTTTCTACTCTCTCTGTTTTTTCATTTTCTTCACCGTCACAGTCTTTTCCTCCTCTTCCTCCTCACTTTCTTCCCTTCTTCTTTTCTTCTCCTGTTTCTTGTTCTTCACCTGGCTGCTTTCTTCCTCTGAAGAATCTCTCTCTTCTTCTGAAGAATCCCTCTTTTCTTCTGACTCTTGTTTCTTTTTTGGGCAATCTGGAGACCAATGTCCTTTTTCTTGACAATAATAACAGGTATCTTGACTTTTGTCTTTTCTAGTCCCTGTTTTTTTCTTTTTTTGACGGTCTGGACACTCTGAAGACCAATGCCCTTTCTTCTGACAGATATAGCAAGTATCTTGACTTTTATCTCGAAAGGAAGGAGAGTAGTCCGTCGGCTGGTCTGAAGAGAATTTTCTAATGACCCCTCGCAAAGCTCTGATGAAACGTTCGATTTGGTTAGTCTTTCCATCGTTGTGCTCGGTTAGAGAGTGAAATGAATAGTGAAAGGACAAGACACACACTCTTTTATATACGCTGGTCTGCCATGACTATAAATTAGTCTATGGTGTTTAAACTTGAGTCATTTGACGTTTTGCACTCAAGATGAAACGATCCTATTCATTCGAGAAGAAAGAAGAAGAAAGTAAGAGGCAGAAACGTGATCTATCGCCTCGTACCAGAGCTGAAGTCTTGGCACAAATTCATGCCAGTGATTTTGAAGAGGACATGAGTGAACCAGAATCTGAACCCTCTAAACAAAGTTCACCACCCTTAGTCAACCCTGAAAAGTACTATTCCATTCGAGAGACGGAAAAGCGCTCCTCTAGAAAATTTAGAACCACAGCTTACACCTACACAGTGAAGTTTAAAGATTTCAAGTCCGACGTACCATTTGAGAAAGCAGAAGGGTGTATCACCGAGATGTGGGATTCTTTGCTCACCGCACTCAAGCGACAATGTCAACCCAAAGAAGACGATCGCTTGACACTATCCATAGATCACGACAGCTTGAAATCCCCTGTTTGGATCGAGTTTAGCAGACCCGCAGATCTAACCCCTTCCAAAGTCATGGACAAGATTCAACACGTACAACAATCTAATGACTAGTTTGACATCACCGATGGTAAAGCCACACTGAAAATGGCCCACGTCTCTCTTCCTCAAGGGACAGGACGCAAAAAGGTCTTATTGGTGAACGACCTTCGCAGCACCAAAAAGAGTCTCGTCCAAATTAACAACCCTCAAGACCAGATGTGTTTAGCCCGAGCCATCGTGGTGGGACGAACCTATGCCAACAAGAACGACACGACAGAATGGAAAAGAGCCTGGAAAACTATTCAACGATCCGACCGAGCCAAACAACGAAACGAAGCAGAACTCCTGTTGCAACAAGCTGGCCTGTCCAAAGACACACCCTGTGGCATTCCTGAAATGCAAAAATTGCAAGATGTCCTAGCTCCATTCTACACCTTGAAAGTGCACCCTCAAGAAATGCGCGGACGTCTGTTGTTTCGAGGGAAAGACTTTAAGGACGGAAAATACATTCATGTCTTTTATCACGATGACCATTTCGATACCATTACCAGTATCACCGGATTCCTGGGATATGTTTATTATTGTGAGAAATGTGACCATGGCCATAAAAATCGAGAACAACACAAACATTGTGGATGGAAATGCTCAGGATGTGTGGCCTCTCCACCCTGTCAGAGCGAAGGACAAGAAAGAGTACATTGTCCTGCTTGTCTGCGCACGTTTGTCAGCCCTGCCTGTTACCAACAACATCTGAAGACGCAAGGTTCACAGCAGAAATGTGCTTGTCAACTGCTGAGATTGTGCCCTACGTGTGGACAAGGCATACGTACCAACAGTACCAAGACACACGTATGTTCAGGAAAAAAAATGTCACATTTGTCACCGAATCGTGGACTTGGAACACGAATGCTACGTGCAAAAATACCAACCCCCACCAGAGAAAGAGGACGGTCACAAGAAGAAAGGCAAATTCATCTTTTTCGATTTCGAATGCATGCAAGAGACCGGCATTCACATTCCTAATTTCTGCGTGGCTCATCGAGCGTGCGAGAAGTGCATTCAGGAACCTATCTTCAGTCATTTCCCTCACTGCAGTAAGATTCCTGGAGGGCGTGAAAAAATCTTTCGAGGACCGAACACGTTAGCCGATTTTGCCCAATGGGTCTTAGACCCCGTCGACAAGACGTGGAGCCAAGAGGACATCGAACGTTACGGAGATTGTCATCGTTATGCCACGGTGATGGCTCACAATTTCTCCGGATACGATGGACAGTTTCTTTTGAGATACTATACGGAACAAGACACTGAACGTCCTAGAGTGACTTTGAACGGAGCCAAATTCATTTTCCTGCAAGTGGGACAAGTGCAGTTTAAAGATTCGTTGAGCTATTTGGCCATGCCTTTGAGTCGAATGCCTAAAACGTTTGGAACGACAGAAATGGCTAAAGGGTACTTTCCACACTTTTTCAATACGGAAGCCAATCAACACGCCGTTCTACCCCATTTACCTGAGGCTCACTATTACGACCCTGACAACATGGGTACCGAACAACGAGAAGCTTTCTACGCTTGGTACCAGGCTCACGCCTCGGACCCTTTCGACTTTCAGGAAGAAATGTTAAAGTATTGTCGTTCCGACGTGGACATTTTACGGCGTTGCTGTGGAAAATTTCGAGAACTGTTCATGGAACACGGAGGGGTCGATCCTTTGAAAGAAGCTTGCACCATTGCCAAAGCGTGTTCCTTAGTGTATCGACAACGATTCATGCCTGAAAACACCGTGGCTGTCATCAGTCCTCAAACGACCAACTTTGTCAAACGTCAATACTCGGTCAAAGCCCTACGTTGGTTACATTACTTGTGCGACAAGGAAGACAAGTGGATTCAGCATGCCCGCAACGGAGGGGGTGAAAAGACCATCGGAACGTATTCGGTCGATGGCTGGGACTTAGAAAACCCCAAGATCGTGTACGAATTTAACGGTTGCTTATTTCACGGATGTCCCGTCTGTTACCCTGATCGTAGCACTAAAAATCAGTTTTTACAACGAACCATGGAAGACTTGTACCAGGACACTTGTCAGCGACGCCTAAAGTTAGAACAGGAAGGATACCAAGTGGTGGAAATGTGGGAACACGAGTACGATCACCGTATGAAAACCGATCCCGAGTTTAAACGTGTCGTGGAAAGTTACAAGCTGATGGATCCCCTGAACCCGAGGGATAGTTTGTACGGAGGAAGGACCAATGCCACCTGTTTGCTGTACCAAGCCGACGAAGAGAAAGGAGAAGAAATCAAATACTTGGACGTGTGTTCGCTGTATCCCTACGTGTGCAAATATTGTCGCTTTCCTGTAGGGCACCCACAATTGTTCACGGAACACATCGACCTGGAAAACATTCGACAATACGAAGGCTTGATCAAGTGTAAAGTTTTGCCACCCACGAACCTATACCATCCCGTGCTACCTCACCGTTGCCAAGGCAAACTGATGTTTCCTTTGTGCCGTACTTGTGCCGAAACGTGCAACCAAGACCAACCTTGTTAGCACACCCAGGAAGAACGGGCCTTGACGGGGACGTGGGTCAGCGTGGAATTGTTCAAAGCTCTGGACATGGGATACCAACTGTTAGAAGTGTACGAAATTTGCCACTTTCCCAAGACACAACAATACCACAAGGGTGACCACAGTCAGAAAGGCATTTTCGCCGACTACGTGGATGCCTTTTTGAAACTGAAGCAAGAAGCCAGCGGCTATCCGTCCTGGTGTCACACTCCCGAAGACCAAATACAATTCAAAGAGAAATACTATGAACAAGAAGGCATCTCTTTAGACCACATCGAGAAAAACGAAGGCAGGCGATCGTTTGCCAAAGTGATGTTAAATTGCTTGTGGGGCAAAATGGCACAACGCCCGTGTTTACCCAAGACGGAATATTTGACAGAACCTTCCCGCTACTTCCAGATGATTCACGACAAAACCAAATACATGAAACACGTGGACGTCGTTCGTGAGGATTTGATCTTGGTCAATTACGAAGAAGATCTGGACTTTGTACAAGACGACGCCTTTGGAAATGTCATCATTGCGGCTTACGTGACAGCTCATGCTCGCTTAAAATTGTACGAAGCTTTAGAACTGTTAGGGGAACGTGTACTGTACTTTGACACGGACAGTTGCATTTACATCCATCACCCGAGTCAACAGCACCCTGACATCGAAGGAGACCGTTTAGGAGCCTGGACAGACGAACATCCCGACGACAAGATTCTAAGTTTCGTCAGTGGCGGTCCCAAAAATTACGGCTACGAATACCGGGACCCACAAGGAGAAGTGCACACGACGTGTCAAGTGAAAGGATTGACTCTGAATTATCGTACCAGTCGAGTGGTGAACTTTGGGGTATTGAAAGAAGCCTTGCAATCTGGAGAGGATGAACACTTTAAAGTGACCACCTACCAACCGAACAAGATTGTACGTTTACCCACTCACCACATCGTCAGTCGACCCTTGGAAAAAGTCTATCAAATCGTGTACCAGAAGCGAGTGCGACTTTCCAATCATTTCACCTTACCGTATGGACACGTCGGTATTGGTCTGTATATAAAAAGGAACTCTAGGCAAGATCGATAGTTCATTGTGACTACCAAGACCAAGTGAACAAGATGAATACTTTCAGAGAAACACAAAACAAGTTTAGAAAGGCACAATTCAAGTGTGGGGCTTCTGAAGTGGAATGCGATTGTGAGCCTTGCGACTTTTCAACCTGTGTTAGTGACAGTACCAGAAGAACCCGTCACCCAGGACAGGACTGTCGTGGACATCCCTGAAAGACCCTTTCGGGAGGACACTTGTGTGACCTTACCCCCTACAGAACTGGTCAGAACATTACCCAAAACATGTTGTACAGACACTTTTGTTTATTCCACGTTGATGGTTATCATGTGCCTTTTATCGTTGTACTTAAGCCTTTGGCTTTTATGTATTTTTGTCTTTCGTATTCATGTTTAAAACATTCAATAAACGTGTCCTGAAAAAAGTATATAAACTCTCGTCTTGTTTGTTTTCGTGTCACAAGTGACATTCCTAACACTATGGCTACCTCTTTTGTCTCTGTTCCCTCTTCCTCTACTGTCAAAGTCATCGACGAACACTTAGATCGTGCCAGTTGGGAGGCTTTGTATCTTCGCCATCCCTTTAACATGCTCATTGCCGGACCTAGCTGTTCAGGCAAAACCGAATTCGTCAAACGTTTGATCGAACATAAACATCATTTGATCGATCGACCACCTCAGCGGATCGTGTGGTGTTACAAAGAGTGGCAATCGGTGTACAGCCTCTTGCGAGAAAGTCAAGGTGATTCCATTGTGTTTGTGGAAGGCATTCCTAAACAAGACGACGGCATCGTCTCTGACTCCCGTCAAACCCATTTGGTCATTTTTGACGACATGTTAGGAGAAGACGAAGAAGAAATTAAACTGTGGTTCACGCGCAAAGGGCATCACCGTAATGCCAGTGTCGTTTACATCACCCAAAATTTGTTTCAACAAAGTAAAGCCCATCGCACCATCAGTCTCAATGCGCATTACGTGGTCTTGTTTAAAAGCCCTCGAGATAAATCGCAAGTGCAAGTCTTAGACAAACAGTTAGGGACACCTTGGCTGACTCAGGCGTACGACGATGCCACTCAAACTCCACACGCCTATTTACTCGTCGATTTGAAACCTACGACCCCCGAGGCTTTGCGATTTCGTACCCACTTGTTTCACCACTGGTGCCAAGACGGAGGGCCTGTCCTGTACACGTCTCCGTCCTCGACTTAATTTTACTCCACAAAAAAATCTATAAAAACCTCAGACCCTTTTCGTCTGTCTCACACACATTTTGAACATGACGTCCCTTCAGTCGCATCTTCCCGTCAAATTGATTCGTGCCTTGTATGGCATCAGTCGAGAAAAAAATCCACAAACACGAGGTCGTGTCTTAGAAGCTAGTCTCAAATAAGTCTTACGATGGTTCACGGTGACGGCACGTCAATTACTCCAAGGAATCATTCAGGTTCCTCATCAAACCAAACGCTTTTTTGATCGAAACAAAGTTGCTTTGACCCAACTAGCCGATCCCCGCATCGACACTCAAACCAAAAAACAAATCATTTTGAAACCTGGAGGGAGCGGTACTCTAGGAGGGGTCATCATTCGCTCTCTCTTAAGATGGGATCCTAATGTCCCCAAACTTCTCCCCAAGAAAAAAGTCAAACGAAGCTCCAAGAAGAAGAAAAAGACCAGGTCCCCAAGGAGAACTTCTCCAGCGGCGGGACCCTCCTCTTACCAGACGCCACCCCGGAAAAAGAAAAGAAGCCCCCAGAAAAAGAAAAGTCCACAGAAGAAAACTAGTCGCAAGAGAGGCACTTCGGCCAGGACGCAACTTTACACTCGCAAACCACGACCTGCCACGGCGGTGACTGCGTCTCCGGCAGCCTCAAGTTCATCCACTTCTCCGTTGATGACACCAAGAACTGAAGAGTACTTGGAGACGTTGATCACACCAAGAACATCTCCGTTGATGACCCCAAGAAGAACTTCCCCAGTGGCAGGACCCTCCAATTTAGTGGCAATGGCTGCTGCTTACAAAGTACCTTCTCCCAAAATCAAAGTCCAAGAAAGATCGGGCATGTTACAAAGTTTACTGGATTTGTCCAAGCAAGAACTGGCTCGATTTAGTCCGTTACGTACCCCTGCACGACGTGTCATGCCTGTCCTGAAGTTGATACGACGTAAAGACAATCAGTGGCGACGCGTTCCAGTATAAAAAAGGTCTGTGACCAAGTAGGGATATCAGTGTTTTTGGTGCTCCTGAAGACTCAAAGATGTCACCCTCCAGAAAACATCCCTCTTCTAAACAACCCCATGGAAAGAAAAGGAAAGGACTGCCTCCTAGTTTAGTCAAACATGGGGACATGTTATCTGTCCTGTCCAAAGCTTCTCCACCCCTACGAAAAAAACTCATTCAATCAGCCTCCAAAGAGGTCATCGATACCGTGTGCGAATGTTGTTTGAACGTCTTGAAAGGCACGATCCCTTTGTCCAAACACCAGAAACAATGCTTAGGGAAACATCGTCACGTTCTTCGCCAAATGGTTCAAAAGAAAATTCCCCTTCGTCAAAAGAAGAAGATGTTGGTCCAACGTGGAGGTATTTTACCCCTCTTGTTAGGTCCCTTACTGAAAGGAGTCTTGGGAACCATGTTGGGAGGACTGGTGGGATCAAGATAAAAGGCCCTCGGAAGTCCCAAGATCTCAGAATCGACCCCTGAGAATCCCATGGAAGGACGAAAACTAGCTTTAGTGCCTTACAAACGATGGATGGAATACCATCGTTGGCAAGAACAACGCACCCCGCATTTACCTCCCAATCCCCATTTGAGCGAGATGTCCCAGTTACAACACGAATTGCAGTCCTTGATGGATCGCCAGGATTTGTCAGAAACAGAAAAATCGGAAAAGTACGGTCAACTCTTGCAACGACTGCAACTCTTTCACCAGAAAGCTTTAGACGAAACAGCTCTACCCACTCTGAAAGATTTTAAGACCTTGATGAAAAGTCCAGCACCATCACCAGTACCACCACCACTACCAGTGACCAAGACAGAAAAAGGAGAAGAAGAAGAAGAAGAAGGGTTTCAAACTCCACCAGAAAAAGTACGCAAGTTAACAACACCACCTACCTCCAGAATTGGATGGATTAAAAAGATGATGGCCACCCCTTCTTCATCACAAGAGAAAAAGAAAGTGAAGACAGAAGTGAAGACAGAAGTGAAACAAGAACCGATATCCCCCGCTTAGACATCCTCCTCTTCAACACCTATTGCCGGTCGCACACGCAAAGCATTGCAATCCAAGAAAATACCCCAAGAGAAAAAGAGTAGCATCCTCCAAGAGTGGGTGTCTTATTAACACACAAACACAAAAAAAAAAAAATGGAAAAAGTCTTAGCCAGCATTTACTACGATCCCTCCCATCCTGCAGGTTACGCAGGAGTTCAAAAATTGTATCGTGCTGCCAAAACTCGACTGAAAAGTCTCCGTTTACCTCAAGTGCAACGATGGTTACAAGAACAAGCTACCTACACTTTACACAAACCCATTCGACGCAAGTTTGCCAGAAGTCGCACCCGAGTGGAAGGCATCGATCATCAATGGCAAGCCGATTTAGCCGATGTCTCTCATTTGGCCAGCTACAATCGTGGCTACAAATATTTGTTTTGTGTCATCGACGTCTTTTCCAAATTTGCCTGGGTCGTATCCTTGACTTCCAAATCGAGCAGCGAGTTAGTGCGAGTCCTGCAACGAGTGTTGAAACAAAGCGGTCGTCACCCTCTTCGATGGCAAACGGACAAAGGCACCAAATTTCTGAACCAAGCTTTCCAAAAAGAATTAAAGAAACGTGACATTCATTTTTTTACCACCGAGAATCCCGAAACCAAAGCCAGCATCGTGGAACGTTTTCAACGCACTTTGAAAGAACGCATGTGGAAATATTTTACGCATCACCACACTCTGAAGTACATCGACATCTTTCTGCACCTGGTGCAAGCGTACAACCAATCTTACCATCGAAGGATCGGACGTGCCACGCAAGAAGTGACTCCCGAGAACGAAGTGTTGGTGTTTGAGCGCCTGTTTGGTACGTCCCCGACGAGGGCTGTCCCCAAGAAAAGTGGAGAGTTGGCCGTAGGAGATTGGGTGCGCATTGGCAAAACCAAACGCACTTTCGACAAAGGTTACTTACCTAACTGGACGACCGAATTGTTTCGTGTCACTGGACGAGTGCATGGCCGTATTCCTGCCGTCTATAAATTGGAAGACATGAACGGAGAAGTGCTCAAAGGAACGTTTTACTTGCCCGAGTTACAACGTGTGACCAAAAAAGAAGACGACGTGTACGACATCGAAAGCATTCTCGAACGCAGAACCCGTAAAGTGGGCAAACGACGTGTCAAAGAAATCAAAGAACGTTGGAAAGGATATCCACCATAGTTTTGATTCTAGGATCGACGCTTCGCAAGTCATCGACTATAAAAAGAAGTGACCATCATGCCCTTTGAGACAGACGCAGCTACGTCGACCACTCCTTCACCTAGTTCTTCTCTGCAAGATTTACAAAAACATCCTTTGTGGGTGTGGTGCGGAGAACGTGTACCAAAAACGCAAATCGTCTTTTTCGACCAAATCTTCGTGGTGTATTGTGTTATCGGGGCAGCCATTGCCAATTTGAGTTTGCAACAAGGAGACAAACAATTGTGGACCATTTTATTGAGCAGTTGCATCGGTTTCCTGCTTCCAAATCCCTTCCTGAAATTCTCCTCGAACGGGAACCACGGGAACCTTGTGTCCAGTGCCAGTGCCAGTCACCACTCGAACAACAACAACAACAACCCCATTTTGGGCGGAGACACGCCTCTGACGTCCAGTAACCCCTCGGACAGCCACAGAACTCTGGAATTATGAGTCACCAAAACCAATTTTACTTAACCTTACCCAGTGACAGTTCCATGGAGGTGTTTCCCCACAACACGTTGTGCTGTTACACGGCCAAATTACCTCAGGCCACCCCATTAGATCACGAAGCCCATTGGGAAGTGGCTTTGGTAGAAATGATTCACCCAACACAAAACAAAAACATCACTGAAACTCAAAACACTTTTGACGTCGAAATTCTGGACCCAACAGTGCAGCAAACCATGGCGACCACTTCTCAACATAAATCCCTTCCCAAGACCCCAATACTCCACAGCAGTGACGCTTCTCCTCCTTTTTACTTTTATCAGTTTAAAATTAACTCAGGCCATTATTTTAGTGGTCAACTTCTGGTGGAGGCCATCGCTGACAAATTCTATGCAGCATTTGAGAAAGTTCTGACCAAACTAAATAAACGTGTCACCATGGAGTACCACAAACAGTCTCACCGTCTACTCATCAAATTTGAAAGTGAGGATAGAAGTATACGTATTAAATTTTGCCCAGAATTGTATGACATTTTGGGTGGAGACCTCAATTTGGTCACGGATAAGCAGACCAAAAAGATTCACATAGCAGAGATTGACAACAACGGGCATTTTGCGAGGTATTTTCGTTTCCCGGTAGAACTGAACCAGGGACTGAATTTGATGTTTGTGAACTTCGATGTGGTGGAGTACAACGTGGTGGGACACACCTCTGTGCCGTTACTGCGTGTCATTCCTTTCAAAGTAAATTCTGCCACGGCCACTGACGAGGAAGGTGGAAACACTTACCACGTCCACCGCAAATTTGTACATCCTCACTATTTGCCTGTCAGCAAGTCGTATTTGGACACGGTCAACATTGCTATAAAAGGAGATTTGGGACAAAATATTCCATTCACCAAAGGAAAAGTCACGGTGAAACTCCATTTTCGAAAACGGTTCTCTCACGATTCGTAAGTCATGTATCCAGTGTACCGATGGGTTGCTCGAGAGCGAGGACATGGTTTAGGAGATATGTTAAAATCGGCCTTTCGTTCGGTGGCTCCGGTGTTGAAACCGATGGTGACACGCGGATTGCACACCTTGAAAGATGCGGCACTGACGCAAGGCAAAGAATTTCTCCAAAATGTCATCATCGACAAACAAAACCCTAAAGAAGCTTTCATGAGGGCAGGCAAAAATGTCTTGCTGCAAACGGGTAAAGACCTTTTGGGCCGACGAGACACACCTATAAATGCCCTGCACGCTACCGAGTCAGGCATTCAGCAAGGACAAGGCAGAAAGAGACGACGGAGAAAACACCCTTTCACCAGACTTCACACTTCTAAAACTAGAAAGGCAAAGAAAAGAAGAACCGTTCGAGACTTAGACGTTTTCGATTACTGAGACACAGCAAGAAAAAAAAATTATGCACCGAGAGTCATGCGCCTGTTCCAAGTCGGAACTGGATCTGTTTGCCATGCCGCCCAGCATGATGACCATGCAAGAATCCTAATGGTTGGAATTTCATCCCGTCTCCTCACTGACCGATTCCGCTCCCATCGAGTTTGAAATCAAAGGACAGCCCGAAGATTACATCGATCTGAATAGCAGTTACTTGTACTTGAAAGTCAAAGTTCTAGATAAGGATGATGGTGCAGTAGAAGACACTGAGAATATAGCTCCCGTCAACAATTTCATGCATTCCTTGTTCAGCTCAGTGGACTTGTACTTGAATAACAAACTGGTCAGCAGCAGCATGGATACTTACCCTTATCGTGCCTACTTGGAAAATCTCTTGACGTACGGAATAGATGCCAAGAATACTCATCTCAATGCCTGTGTGCTATGGGAACCTGACGAAGCGGGCAAGTTCGACAAAATAGATGGAAGCAATGACGGCTTTGAGGAAAGAGAAAAAAAAAATCTTAAATAAGAACAGTTTAGAACTGATGGATCGTTTGCATTTGGACATGTGGTTGCAAGAGAAATATTTGCTGAACGGGGTAAATGTTCGCTTGAGACTGAATCGCAGCAATACCGCTTTCCATTTGTTGGCTGATACTGCTGCTGCCAATCCTAAAAGCCAAATCGAGGACGTCAAACTCTACGTACGACGCGTGGAAGTGTTACCCAAAGTGGGAAATGACATCAGTCAAACGTTGAGCAGAACGACCGGCAAGTATCCCATACGACGTGTGGAAGTGAAAACGTTCACCATTCCCGCTAGCCATCATTCCATGATCGAAGATCATCTGTTTCAAGGACAGTTACCCAAGCGTTTAATCCTTGGTATGGTCCTGAATTCAGCCTTCAATGGAGCCTTCAAAGAAAATCCTTTCAACTTTCAACACTTCAACGTGAAGAAAATCGACGTCAGTCAAGACCTTGTGTACCAGACCTTTCGAACCTAACTTTTCTCCCAATAAAATGAATTACTTGAGATCGTACTTGTCCTTGTACGAAGCCACCGGACAGTTAGGAACCAACACCAGTCACGGTATTACGTACGAAGATTACGCAGGAGGCTATGCTTTGTGGGCTTTCGATTTCACTCCAGACCAGGGCAGCGACGAGGGACATTTCCACCCTATAAAATCAGGCCAGATTCGTGTGGAACTTCAGTTTACAGAACCACTGGACAAGACAGTGAACGTCATCCTGTATGCAGAATTCGATAATACGATAGAAATCAACAGTTTGAGAGAAGTCATTCTAGACTATTAGAAGCTATGGAAGACTGTTCTCCCTCTTTACCTAGTGGAGAAGCTTTGAAGATGGAATGTGAGGAGACCGTGGAAGGAGAATCCCAACACAAAGACGAAAAGGACATCGTGATCAAGTCGAGATGTCCAGAACAAGAACAGCAATTGATCTCCTACTGTGCTACATACCTGACAGACACAATTACGATATGGATGAAGCATGATTACTATGGATTTCAAAACATCAGTCAAGAAGAAAAATTCAACGAATATCTGGACGAAGCTTGGAGTCTGTTTAAAAAAGACGTGTTACGTTGGTGGTATAAAGACTTGCGTGAACATTTCTGTCCTCCATTAACGACTCGAGACATCCATTACATCAAAGCCCTCTTTGACAAATTCAAAGAGAAAGTCGAGATCGAAAGTGATCACTTATTATCAGCAAAAGAACATTTAGTGACTTATTTTGATCGTGATTTTTCTAGAAACGATGAGAAAGTAAATCGTTGATTTTGTGACTAGTATGCTTATTTTGTTGTCTTCAGCTAGGAAACGTAGTGTCCATCCATGACTCAATGACTTGCATCAGTGGAAATCACAATTTCATTCACAACGTTGCCAACCCTGTTTAAAGTAGAGTGTAAATTGAAAAAAATGTTTGTCATTTGAAAAAAATGTTTGATGTTATATTGTTGGATTATTGTTAAAAATGTTAGAGTTGTTGGTTTTGTTAAGTGATTTTGAATAAAAAATGTTGTGTTTTGAAAAAAAAAATGCCTTTGTCTTTTGTTTGGCTATAAGAATGTTGATTCATGCTCTTTGACTTCTTACTATCCCTCTCATGACACTCATTGAACGTTGCGGCTCGAAAACCGTGGAGGGATGTTTTTCTTCACGTCCGCGCTTTGACTTTAAGAACCGGGGGGAGTTTCCAGTCTAACCATCCATTGTCGACTCATCCTCCTACGAAGATGTGCTCCAAACTAGCTAAGCTAAACGAAGCCTACGTGAATTTGCATAGGGTCAGACACAGTCTGATACCGAAGCCAGAAGAGATACAGAATGTGAGAATGCTAAAAGTCACTGAAGACCTGATAGAAGAACTCTTCAGAGAAGAAGTGAACAGGGAGAAAGAAGAATGGACAGAGAAGTACAGACTTCAGAGACAGCAGCAACAGCAACAACAACAACAACAGCAGCAGCAGCAGCAACAGCAGCAGGAACCTGAACCTGAGAGAGGCTTTGTCGATTGTCGTATCGACACCAAAGAGTTCTTCTTCTCTTTCCGAAGAAGCAGACCTATCGTCAGAAAGTCTATCCTCAGAGGACGTCGCATTCTTAGAAACTAAAAGATTGCCATAGCAAAGAAAAAAAAACAAAGAAAAAACAACAGCCCTTTTCAGGGCTACCCCAAAACTCTAGAAAAGAAATAACAATCGATTTGCCAATGTGTGTAGGTAGAGTAGTGTGAATATAAACACTGACTCTTTTTTATAGTGTGAGGGTATGTGTTTGTGTATAGGATTGTGTGTTTCTAAGTGCTCACGTACGTTGGTGTGGATAGTAGATTAAGATCATGGTTTTTTTTTGCTGTTTGACGTGTGGGGAGAGTAGATTTGTTGTTTAATTGGATTGCTTTGCGTATGTGAATAGTATATTATTTGTTTAATAAATTTTTTTTAGAATAGTGATGGGCAGTATAAAAAAGAGAGTGAGTGTTTCTTTTAGGTCCGCGCGTTTGTTTGGTTATGATCTAGGTAAGATCAATTTTATGTTTTTAGGGGGATGTTTTCCTTCACGTCCGCGCTTTCACTATAAATTGAAACTCGCTGGGCAGTCTAGCTACCCTTGTTGATTGATCAAGAGAATGAACACCAGAATTGTGAAACTGCTAGAACTCCAGATGCACCTGGAATATGCCAGGCGCCTGTTGAATGAACTGGCCGCGGAGGCCATTGTCGAAGAGGGAAGGATGAAAGAGGAGGAGGAAAGAAGAAAAAAAGAAGAGGAGGAAAAGGAGAGAAGAAATTTCAGAATCCCAGAAACAGAAAATTGGGATTCTGAAGCCACTTATCCCGCCTCTGCACTCCCAAGAAAAAAGGTAAAAGGAGACTGGGGAAGAAGATGTGTGTGTGGTGCCAGGCCAGGAAGGTGCCAGCATTAGATAGGTGCATCTGGAGTTAAAAAACAAACAGCCCTTTTCAGGGCTACCCAATACTCTAGAAAAGAAATAACAATCGATTTGCCAATGTGTGTATGTAGAGTAGTGTGAATATAAACACTGACTCTTTTTTTGCTAGTGTGAGGGTATGTGTTTGTGTTTGTGTGTTTGTGTTTGTAAGCGCTCACGTACGTTTGTGTGAATAGTAGATTATGGGTTTGTTTATTGTTTCTTAGCGTATGTGGAGAGTATAGTTTGGGTTTTGTAACCGCTCACGTACCATTGTGTGGATAGTAAATTATGGATTTTGTTTTAATGATTTGAGTGTGTAAATAGTAGATTTGGGGTTTGTTAAATGTTGCTTCACTTATGTGGATAGTAGATTATATGAAATGAGAAAGTAGGGGGATGTTTTCCTTCACGTCCGCGCTTTGTTAGGTCATGATCTAGGTAAGATCAATTTCGTTTCATTCCCATAACGTCAAGTTTGAAAACTATCTCTGAATTTGCTTGACTTGTTTACTGTTTAAAACCGGCTTGGTGTATAATTTTAAAATTTCTACTGAGTGCGGCCACCACCAACACCAATTAATATAGAAAAAAGGAACAGGACAACTTGTGCAAAGAAATAATGCTAAGAAGAGGAAACGATTAGCAACCCGGCAAGCCGTGAACAAAGGAATTGCACAGATCTAAGGAACTCTCACAAAGGAACGATAGGAACACGCAGTAAGATAGTAATATATCAGACAAAGGAAATCCAGCCAAGCAGCCCGCCACGCAGCCATTTTGGATCATACCACCTCGTATAAAAGCTAAGTACTTTAGTACAAGGTAGGAAAATTACTAAGCCTGCGGGCAATTAAAACTCTATGCTGTTTACATCTCACTATAATATATTTTACCTTACTTGTACTAAATTCCGTATCTACTCAATTTGCCGCCTATTCTCTTAAACAGTCTCTAAGAAACATACTAGAACCGACTGGATTGAACCCACACATGATACAAGCACCAAATATCATTGTGTGATTTTCAATCATAGAGAATAAATTCGACAAATTACACAACTAACCACTACCTTTTTCTTATAATAACAACTCTAGCTGTTAGCACTGTTCCCGAAAACAGGCACTAGGAAACACACTGATACCACGCCTGGTCAGAATCTCACAAATTACAAGCACAAGCTAACCGCTGTGAGATTTTCCGATTCACGGAACGTAACAGAATCTCATCTCTCATTGTTTCTTCATAACCACAACCACTATTAACAACAATAAGTAACCTAAACCTTATTCAAAACCAAAGTAGGAATGTCTCAATCAATCACAAACAAACTTAACTTTAACACTAGAAAACAAATTCTGAGAAACAATAGGCTTGAAAAGGAAATGAAATCACATAAACCTCCCACCCCTATGACACCAAACCCGCAAATAATCACGGGGAAATTGGATCTCAGTGAAAACTCCAAGCACCTTGAACTTTGCGAGAAGAATCTCAACTTCTCATCCACTCCTGAAAGGAAAGATTTAACAACACCGCATCTAACCACCCCTGAGAGAAATGAATTAATTCAAATATCAGCAGCCGACTTAAGTATCAACTCAACTGTAAGTTTCAAAAACTTACTAGATCCATCGGCAAACAAGGACCTGGATGATACAATACCTATAGAAACACCAATATCGCCACTCCAAAAACAAGACCAGCCACCCACCCCCAAATACATGGTCATTGCACAATCCCCGGAAAAAAAACATATAGCCATGATAATAAGAAACCCACCGAAAATAGGGCCCAACTCATGTAACAAAGGAAAAACTACACCCAAAATGGGTCCCATGGTAACGATAACTCCACCCATTCATATCAGTAACAACAAACCGAAATATCATAACAGTCAGACCCCTGGACCATCAAAACCCTTAACTGAAGAACAATTACTCAGCAGCCGAAACAAAACACAAGCTAACCCAACCACTAAATCAAAACCTAACAGTCAGACCCCTGGACCATCAAAACCCTTAACTGAAGAACAATTACTCAGCAGCCGAAACAAAACACAAGCTAACCCAACCACTAAATCAAAACCTAACGTGTGGGATGGCAAGGGTAAAGGGAAGGGACCCATGTTTACCAAGAACAAACCTGCCCCCCAAAATAATTCAAACTCACACCCCCACAAAGAACCAAAGAAACAGGCCAAATTTTCATACCACCCCATAGAACACACACTTTATATCAGTAGCAACTCCAATAAACTGATAAACTTAACTGTTAACAGTCTCACACAGGCCCTCCTTAGGGTTCATCAAGGACAATTCAAAATATTTAGGCCAAACACAAGATACATAATAGTACACTGCAGCACTCGCAGTCAAATGGCCAAATTCCTAGAAATTGAAATTATTAACAACATTAGGGTTAACGTCGAAAGACACAAACAAATAGGGACAAAGAACATAATAACCAAAACACACAATAGCAACCAGACCCTCATGGCAATAAACAATAACACACGAACAAATGACTTAGCCACATACTCCCGCACGAACACCCCCACATTTAAAGCAGTTCTAAAACTCACAGGACAAAATAAAGGGATAAACAATGAAACCCTCACTGCCAAACTCAAAGACAGTGGTACCCCCATAAATAGGGCGTATAAACTCAAAAATCATTTAGGACAGGAAACCAATACAGCGATACTAGAATCAAATTCTCCACTCTCAACCATGATAAGACTAGATCACTCTGGGGCACGCCACCGCCTTGAGACATACATAAACAAACCCAGGTTCTGCAGCAACTGCCAACACTGGGGACATTTCTCTAACAGATGTAGATATACCCAACTATGCTACAAATGTGGGGGAAACCACAAAGATGTATGTTGTAGAACCACACCCAAATGTACCAACTGCAAGGGCCCGCACCTACCTAAATCCCACGAATGCCCCAACACTATCAAGGAATATCAAACCATAGATATCATGAACAACAAGCAAATCCCGTATCATGCGGCGAAAAAACTAACCCCCAGTAATAAAAATTACCACATCATGACCCCAAACAAACCAGCAACTGAAGCAACCACAGCCCAAACACCCAACCTACCAAGGTCAAACAAGGTCAAACAAGATCAAACAAGATTAAATAAACAAGATACATTCTTAATCAAATCCCACAAAGACTCACAACTCCACCCCGAAGAATCAGATAACACTAACACCAAAAACAAATCACTGTCAAACCCGACAATAGAAAAGTTACTCACAGAGATCAAAGCCGAACTTATCAACAACCACCACTACATCGTGGATAAAATAACACAGATAATAAGCATAACAAGCAAAATCGAATCAAATTTGAAGTTAACATAATAACCCTCAACACAAAAGAATCAATAAATGACCACCCCAATAATGGATTATACAACAAACCGGAACATTATAATATGGCAATGGAATGCTAGAGGCTTAATAAGTAATATCAGTGAACTCAAAGCCAAATTACAAAGCTTAGAACACAAACCAGATATTATATGCATTCAAGAAACAAAAATAACAAGTAGAACCAAACAAATACCCAAACTCCCAGGATATTCCCCAGGTCACTTCAAAAATCGAACCACGGGACAAGGAGGTGGGGGTTTAGCCATCTATATAGCAGATAACATCCCGAATGTAACAACAATAACCATAACACCAACCCCAGGTAGCAACGAAGCATTCGAAATTCAGTCCCTCATAATTCATACAGGCAAGGGTCAAATACAAATATTCAATATTTATGACCCAGGGGGAACATCAGGCACAGCTAACTTAATTACTTACAAACAAATAAATGATCACAAACGAGTAAATCAGATCGTCATCTGTGGAGATTTCAATGCCCATAACGAGCTATGGGGGGGCGGTGTGACGGACAAAAGAGGCAAATTGATTGAAGAATGGACCGCAGAATCTAACTTAGCCATTTTAAATGACGGTACAAAAACACGCCTTAACCCAGAAAACGGTCTCATGTCCGCCATCGACCTCACCATTTGCTCGCCATCAATAACCCAGGTGGCGGACTGGAGAGTGGATCAAACTGACCCCTTGGGCAGTGACCACTTTCCAGTAATAGTCACCCTGCAGATGACGGTCCAATACAACTCGCTAAAAAGAACCCCTAGATGGATATATTCAAAAGCAGATTGGACCTCATTTAATGAAACACTAAGCAAAATAGACACCAAAAACATAGAAAATGATAATATTAATAAATATTACGAAGACCTGATTGATACCATACTAAAGGCAGCCACCACTAACATACCCAAAACCAGTGGTAACCCACATAAACAAGGAGTCCCATGGTGGAATGATGAATGCAAACAAGCCATCACTGATAAGAAAAAAGCCCTCAATAAATTCAAACGCACTAAAAACTCTATTGATTTCACTATATATAAACAAAAGGAGAAAAACCTTAAAAACATAATTAAACAGGCAAAGGAATCAACTTGGCATAATTACTGCACGAATATCAATATCACAACTAGTACCAAACAAGTCTGGGATAAGATTAGATCAATTAGAGGAAAGACAACTAACACCACTCCAAAAATAGCTGGAGCCATTACTAATAAAGAAAAGGCTGACCGACTAGCTCAGCATTTCTCAGATATGAGTAGCAACACCAACCACACCCCAGCATTTCAATTACATAGGGACAAAGTAGAAAGAACCCATAGTAATCTCTTTAAAGACCTCGGTCCCAAAGTCTCGAACCTAAATAAAGACATTACAACTTACGAATGGGACCTAGCATTGAAAACCAAAAACGAAACTAGCCCAGGGGAAGATCAAATAGGATACACAATATACAAAAATATCCCAAATAACATTAAACAAACAATTATTAAATTACTAAACCAAATATGGACCTCAGGCAAACTACCTGATAAATGGAAACACGCAATAGTAATTCCAATACCCAAGCAAGGAAAAGACCCTAACGATATTAGCTCCTACAGACCCATTTCCCTAACAAACAACATTTGTAAGATCATGGAAACCATAGTCACCAACCGACTCAAACACCACCTAGAGAGCAATAATTTAATCTCCGATAATCAATGCGGATTTAGAAACAAAAGATCCACCACGGATCAACTAATACGATTAGAAACCGCAATTAAATTGGCGTTCAACTCCAAACGCAAAGCTGATAGGAATTTAATTGCAGTATTTATTGACCTCGAAAAGGCATTCGACCTTGTATGGACCAAAGGCTTATTAGCCAAACTCAACCACTACGCCATCACAGGTCGAATGTTTAAATTCATTGAAAACTTCCTCGCTGACCGTAAAATATTAACCAGAGTCGGCGACACCTACTCTGAACCACACACACTTGAAAACGGTACACCACAAGGGAGCGTACTCAGCCCAACCCTTTTCAACATCATGATTAATGACTTGGACACCAACTTAACATCAAAACTAATTGAACTCTCACAATTTGCTGATGATAGTGGATTATGGAGAGCAGGAAACCCTTCCAACCACAAAGTAATCAGCGATATTCAAACAAGTTTAAACAAAATAGGGAAATGGGCTGATAAATGGGGTTTCAAAATGTCCCATGAAAAAACCATAGCAGTATTATTCACCACCAAACGTAAATTACAAAATCAGTTTCCCAAACTCACCATCCAAAATCAAGAAATTAAATTCGTAAATGTAGCACGATTTTTAGGAATGCATTATGACTCCAAGCTAAACTGGGGACACCACATAAACGAACTAGTCAAAAGGTGTAATAAAGACCTTAACCTCCTTACAACCCTTAAAGGAACCACCTGGGGATCCAATCAAGAAACCTTACTAGCTTTATATAAATCGTTAATTAGATCTAAACTAGATTACGGATGCCAAATTTACAACTCGGCACCGCAAAATAACCTCAAAAAACTAGATAGCATACAAAGAAAGGCCCTAATTATTTGCACTGGTGCACTACCATCCACATCACTAGTGGAACTTCAAATCTTAACTGGAGAACTGCCGCTCCACCTTAGAAGACAAGAACTCACCCTCAGATATGCAGCCAGGCTAACAACACACCCCGACACACACCCCACCCGGCTAGCTATAAATAAATGCAACATACCTTTTAGAACTAAATTATCACAAAACATACCAGCAGGGAAATTAGTCCATCAATTAGTTGAACAACTTCCTATAGACAAACTCCAAGCAGAAATTGCAAATCACTATGACAAAGAACCATGGATAAATATCAACCCCACAGTTAACACCCTCATTACGAAATATGGCAATAAAAACGAACAGGAACTCAAACTAAACACAATCTGTACAGAAGAAATCAACTCAAAATATTGCAACTACATTAAGATTTACACTGATGGATCCAAAATTACAGAACCACCCAGAACAGCAGCAGCTTACGTAATCCCCGAACTTAACATTAAAGTAGGAAGAAGACTACCTAACCTCTGCTCTATATACACAGCTGAATTCTGGGCCATACTTGAAGCACTCAAATGGATCAAAGAGAACAAAATACCCCAAGCGGTAATAATAAGTGACTCGCTAAGCGTCATAAACTCAATACTTAATAACAACACCAAATCAAGAGAAAACTATCTTAGGCAAACCAATTTATTGTTAAAAATACTGAACAATAATAACTTACAAGTAGAATTTATGTGGATACCATCCCATATTAACATACCAGGTAACGATATGGCAGATATAACAGCTAAACAAAAACTAAACGAAACCACTCACATCAACCTAGATTATAGCATATGCGAACTCAATAGCATATCTAAAACCCTCATTGATAATAAATGGCAGGAATTATGGAACACAAGCACTCAAGGCAGGAAACTAAAAACCATCATTAAAGAAGTATGTAGAAATAGGAAATCACCCAAAACAAAAGGCAGTGAACAAAAATTCATAAATAGAATACTCACGGGCAAAACCAAGCTGGCTAACAGCTTCGGACAGTACATAGGACCACAACCACATAACCCTAACTGCTACCACTGCAGGGTCCCAGAAGACATAGAGCATATTTTTAACAACTGCCATACACTTGAAAAAGAAAGGGCTAAGTTTAAAGTTAAACAGCATAAAATTGGATCCCCTGCAACATACCCAGAATTCTTGATGAACACAAACCCCAATATTAATCTAACATTCAAAAATATCATAAGTTTTATACACGAATCCAATCTACTCAAAAAAATCTAAGAAAGTAAATCAAAGACCAGTTAAAAATATAACAAATCACTGTTTGGGAATTATGACGGCCGGCTCGGTCTCGTGGGTTCACAGACTGACACAGCCGTTCATAGCCCGAATAATAAAAACCAGTTAAGGACGAATATTACAAAATCACTGTTTGGGAATTATGACGGCCTGCTAGGTCTCGTAGGTTCACAAACTGACACAGCCGTTCATACCCCGAATAATAAAAACCAATTAAGGCCACAAAAAATTAAAATAGGAAAATAGGAATTAATTAAAACAGGACTCCATAATAACATACAAACAACCATAAAAACAAGTTTTCATTCCAAACCAATAAGATAGGGAATCAAAATAAATAAGGAATTGATGAATAAAAAAAAAAAAAAAAAAAAAAAAAAAAAAATACTCCTAACCGTCTCCTTGTCTCTTAAACAATATCTGGCTGAACTTTTAAATCAAGCTTCCACAGCTATTTCTACTAACATACTCAGCCAAATCCAGGCAATGTTGGCAGACGACACTGAAGAATTTGAAACTTCCACGCTGGCAGCGGCCCTGGAAGTATCATCATCCAGCGGCGATGAAGCTGATGAACCTGCACCACCTAAACAGAGTGGAAAAAAGGAAGGCTCTGTCTACCGGAATATCGGACTGGGAAAGGCAATTGATGATATCAAAAAAGCGGGCCACTTCGTCAATGCCACAAGACCGGGTGTCCTAATGTGACCTCATCGCTGCCGACCAATCGTGGCGGGAGTCACATACTGCTTGGTTTGACACCTGGGGCATTTCAATCCAACTAAGAAACACGAGTGTGTGGTGTGACTATTCCCACTCATGTCTATTAGCCTTTCAGTCAGGTTGTTAAGGACTAGTTAGTCCTACACCTGAGTGGCTAAATTAAAAAGTACTCTTTGAGTACATAAAAGCCTGGGGGATGAGGCTCCTTTTCCTTCCCCCAGGAGTAATTAAAAATCACGCAGTGCGTGAATAAAAAAGTGGTACATGTTCAAAAGAACGAAAACCACTATAATCCAACTAACTAACTAACTAACTCAATTTCGTTTGAGGGGGATGTTTTCCATCACGTCCGCGCTTTTCGTATAAGAACCCACAGTATTCGTCGTTCAAACCATTCTACAGAGAAGATGGCTTCAAACCACCTCGATAAATTGCAAACATTGCAAGACGTCCTGGACAATTTGGGCATGATGGAACAAATGCTAGTGAGGCTAAACGAAGATCACTATTCTTATAGTCCCCATCGAGTGAAGATGGAGATTAACAACTTGCGAAAAGTAAAGGACATGATAAGTGATGTGATGAAAGAAATAAAGGAGGAGAAGGAGAATGAAGAGGAAAGGATAAGGATAAGAGCATGGAATGAAAAAAATTGAAAAAGAAGAAGAAAATGAGAAGAGGAAGAAAGAAGAGGAGGATAAGAAGAAAGAAGAGAAAAAAAGGAAGAAAAGAAAGAAAAGAAGAGAAAGAGCGTAGGAGAGAAAATAAGAAGCTGGTGGAGAAATAGAAGAAATTAGAAGCAGAAGAAACCCAAAGGCCCTTTTCAGGGCCACCCACATTTCTCGAAAAGAGATTGACTTTCCATTGCCTACCCTTTTTTCAAAAATTTAAAAAAAAAAAAAAATCCTATGTTCAATTCCCCTTGTCCCTATACAGGCCCAAACTCTATTCACCATGTTCAATTCCCCTTGTCCCTAGACAAGCCCAAACTCTATTCCCCATGTTCAATTCCCATTGTCACTAGAGTGACCCAGCAATATCTCCCATGTTAAATTTCCATTGTTCGAATGCCTTTGTCCCTAGAATGTCCCTAGACATTTTTTTTCCTTCTCCAATGTTAAATTCCCTTGTCGCCAAAGTGACCCAGGGTTTTTTGCCCATGTTAAATTTCCATTGTCGCCAAAGTGACCCAGGGTGGTTAATGTTAAATTTCCATTGTCGCCAAAGTGACCCAGGGTGGTTTTTAATGCTAATTCCCATTGTCGCTAAAGTGACCCCATTCACTACTCGTGACCCTTGTTTACGTTTTAGAAAGACCATATAACCCATGTTTTGGAGAATTAATCTCAGTAGAAGCTGGGCTATTAAACTGTTAGTTGTATGTTTTTTTTTTTATAAATCTTTATTCAGCTATAAAAAACCGGAGTGATAATTCTTGTCTTCAATACTACATATCACAGCATACGTCATCGTCTTCCATCTTGGATTCTTCGTCGGGATTCGAACATGAAATCAGAAGAACAGTTTGCTATTAGGATTACAAAATTTTTATTTTTGGATTATTCTTGGATTATTTTTGGATTTTATTCTATAAAACCGTAAGTTCATATTTTTTCCTTTTTCCAGAATTTTTCCAGGGAAATAAATTATTGTATTTTTCAAAGCTTGTTGTTTTCACTCTTTCTTGTGTTACTGTGTATTCGAGCCTAAACAAGTGACAAGAATTGACTTTTGTATTGCTCAGTTGGCTCCAATGAATTTTTCAGTGTGTATTCATCAAGCAAAAGGGTTTAAACGCTGTCCTAATATGGTCGATTTTCTGCAGTGGAATCGTACTTTAACTATGAGGCAATTGCTTACAAGAACAGATTCCCGAGCGTTCATTCAGTAAACGCTGGATTAATTTATTTATATTAGTCGTTCTACTATTTCAGCCTTTGAAAACAATTCGAATGGTGCCAACAAGGCAAAATACGGTAAACAAAAATCTAAATCTGAGGAGACATTTTGAGAAATTATGTGAAACTATTGTTTGATTTATAATGTAGGCCTGAAAGGCCAAAAGGTCAATCATTCTATATAAACAATCAATTCTAATGTTGTTTTTCCTTCAGAAACCTGTGAAATGTTCGACAGCACATACTTAATAACATTCTATATTTTACAATAGTATGACCCTTGTTTTGATTCTATTATTGTGATAAAGTCTGGAAAACCTCTCATGAAGATTTATCCGAACAAGTAGTGTTTAAATTACATCAAGAACCCTCACCGCCCTTCCATGATTTATGAACGATTCAGATTTGTGTTGCATTATTAAGAATAAATCAGAGTCAAATAATATCCTATTTTAGTACCGTCCCATACTTTCAGATAATAATAATTAATAATAATAATAATGATGATGATGATGATAATAACAATAATAATAATAATCATCATCATTATCATCATCGTCATGGAACATAATATAATACGATGTCATTTAAATAGAAAACAAAGTTAACTCAAACGTCTCTGAAGTGAAATCATTTTAGTATATAATTGCGACTGCATGTTTTGTGGAAACTACAATTTTAACCGTGAATTCCGTACCTAGATTTCTTTTACCGTGTAATATATACCGCGTTTTATTTGGGATTTCAAGTGTTAATCCCGTACCTAGATTTCCTTTACTGTGTAAAATGTGTTAAGTTTTATATTGGATTTCAAGTGAGAATTCCGTATCTAGATTTCCTTTACTGTGTAAAATGTGTTAAGTTTTATATTGGATTTCAAGTGTGAATTCCGTATCTAGATTTCCTTTACTGTGTAAAATGTGTTAAGTTTTATATTGGATTTCAAGTGTGAATTCTAGACTTCTTTTACCGTGTAAAACATATTGGGTTTTAATTGGAATTTCAAGTGTGAATTCCGTATCCAGTCTTTTTTTTTACCGTGTAAAATGTGTTGAGATTTATACTGGATTTTAAGTGTGAATTCCTTGTCTAGGTTTCATTTACCGTTTAAAATGTGCCGCGTTTCATGTGAATTCCATGCCTAGATTTATATTACACTGTAAAATGTGTTAAGTTTTTATATGGAATTTAAAGTGTGAATTTGTACCTAGATTTCCTTTACCGAGTAAAATATGCTGCATTTTATATTGGAACCTATCGATATGTTGCAGAATCTAAATTACATGACGAGTTATTTCCTTATAACCATGATTTCCAAAGTGATGAACCGTTTGTACTCGTTTATAACATGATAAAAACTGCAAACTGCACAGACCCATATCTGCCGTTGCAAAATGCGCCGGGTCGATCTACATCTGTGCAGTTTGTTAGGAATAAACAGTAGAAGAAACAACATTGACCCTGATCTGCAGGCGCATTTTGCTGCTGCATACCAGGATTATTGTTGTTTCAGTTTAACTAGGCTTATAGGCGAGTATATACGGTATACAGGATGACTGACATTTGGGGGACACTGAATTGGATTTACAAATCAGCTGGGGTACATGATAGGAGCAAGTCAGCTTTGTTTGAGATATCACACTTTTCTGGTGAAAAGAAAAGAAAAGAAAACAATCAAACAACAAAACAAAAAGTAGCGTTATCCATTGGCCTAAGTGGTTAGAGCATCCTCCTCGGATGCGGGAGGTCGTGGGTTCGAACTTGGTTCGAGTTATTCCAAAAACTTAAAAAATGGTACTAGCAGCTGCCTCGCTTGACGCTCGACATTAAGAGGTTAGTGTTAAGACTGGTCGGCCTGGTGTCAGGATAATGTGACTGGGTAGGACATGATGTTATATGTCTGCGGCATGATGCCCCAATGTTTGACATCATTATAAACTGCCACACTGCAGACATCGTAGCGATATGATTGGAAAATTGTTAAAGCTACGTTAAAATTCCAAATAACACACACACACACACACACACACACACACACACACACACACACACACAGTGTGAAACTATGAACATTTCATTCGTCCAGTTTATGAAAACGTAGAGACAATCAAACAATCTTTGTTTGATTTCATCTATTATCTTGCCGCTGGACGTTAAAATAAAATCGAGGTGACTGAAATATTCAAAGGCACAACTATGATACCTCGAAAACAAGAGAAATGACGCTTGTAAATCAAAATTAAGTTTGGGATAATTATTGGGTATATTTTCTTAATTACTGATATCTAATCTGTTTGTTTCATAAAATTTTCATAATTTATTAACGACCCTTCACTACCCATTTGGTATTTTATTAATTTATCGTGTAATTTACTAGTAAAGAGGAAGAAGAAAGTAAGTTCAAGGGAACTTCATCGAAAAGTTTTACTTTTGGCATTCCACCCACACAGCCGCCCCGCTATCATGTGGTACTGTCACCAGCAAATTCATCTTAAACTGACACTGCACCGATCCTAAGTTTCCATCGTATCTTATATTAGTTGTTTGCGACTGTCTAAGTAAGATTTTCAATGTCTGAAGACAACATTTGATATATTGTTTTAAAACGTTACGTGTACTTGGTTAAACCAAAACGGATCTAATAAAAAAATTTCTGATAAAGAGCTTCAGCTTACTGTTTAAGTTTAAAAACACTAGACAGAAACTGAATCTCTAATATTTGTCAGCCAGCCACGAGCTTCGAAAATACTTTTTATCATGGCAGTTTTATAACAAGCTGGCATCCATCTCTGGTCGAATCTTCATATGGCACTATTGATGACAAGGACGCACGCCACTCTCCGTTTTGTCTATTAATAGTAAAACTTGTGTTAAAATGTAAATGTGATGCAAACGTCCGTTATATCAAACCTTACATCATTAGTATATCTTATTCTTTGCGAATTTACCTTTGTTACTAGCTTCAAAGTCGAGTGCAGTTGCTGTCAAGTACATTTATAGTTAATTGTGCGCTTATCTTTTGTCTATAGATTGTAAGTTGTACTTCAGATAATGTAAATAGAATGTTTTCATATCATTTGAATTCGAAACATTCAAGGCCCAGTCTTGTTTACAATCAGAGTTTGCAGTTGTGTTGGTGACATTAGATATAATTCGAGAGAAATTATTTATTTAAAATACTAATTGCAATTACTAATGTGTTCATTGACTATTAGATCAATACAATACTTTGGATTTTGTAAACGCAATCAAAGACATGCTGAATTACATCATTTGTTGCATCAGAACATTCAAGACTATTGGGATAATTCAGAACATACTATATTTTGGGATCTGTGATAGGACATCTATGATGATTTTGGATTTAAGTCACAATACTCTAAGTGTCTCTTGAATTTTCACTTTGTATTGTAGAGAAATAAATTGCTTGCTGAGTTTATAAAAATTGCTGGTTTCACTTTCTTTCTGTTACATAATTTAAGACCCAGAGTCGTAACACTGTAAACTGGACAGACCCTGATGTGCAGTTTGTTAGGAGTAATCAGTGGAAAAAACAGAACATAGACACTAATCTGCTGTCGCATTATGGGTCGAAATATCATGGTCTATGTTTCTTTTCAGTTTCAGTCCTCATAAAGGCGAGTGAAGACTGGTTCTAGATTGTCAAGAAGTTTAAATAAATGGCAGAGGTTAGACCAAGTATCAAGCACATCATTCAATTTTGACATCATTGTTGACAGAATTAGTTAGAATATATTGGGTATAAAATATCAGGAAGCGCATACAATTACCAGATATAGTAACACGATATACATGTTCGTATCAGGTGAAGCTAAGTGACAAGAGGAGGCGAGTAATGAATAATAGGCATTTATAATGCTGAGAATTATTAAAATAATTATGTATGTCTTAAGGTTGTAATATTGCCACGAAAAGCCTTTCATTTCGAGAAGCAAAACAGAAATCAAATTTGCCGATTTTGCAAGTCTTTAAGGATATATTTCCCACCCCTTTTCACCCTTAAAAGGAGGACAGGGAAGATCAAAGTACCTAAAGTACTGAGGTGAATATGATTGTTTCCTTCTTGGTTGAGATTTACAGCTCGGGTATATTTTAAGGACATCGTGGTATGCTTCATTGTAAGCATCATTCAAACTATCCAGAAGAAATACCTGGATGTATACAGAGTAGATGTCAAACTACTGGAGCAAGTGTTGTGTGTACATTAGAATAGAACTATAGACAGAAATGAAATAAATGGATAATATTATTCACGAGGCATAGTTATTTCGGCTCCCTATCCAAGCAAGCTTTCATCCCGAAGGCATGCAAAATAACAAACATTGCTATGTATACTGGGCACGTGAGAGTCAGCACATGATAATCTCAAAAGAAGGCATGTGCACTGAGCATTACGATTGGTGTTGTAAACAATTCTGATGCAATAAGTTAAACACACACACACACACACACACACACACACACACACACACACTAAAACATCTGTCAGTTAGATTTCCTACCGTTTATCCATATGGTGATTGTGTCCAACAGATTATACATTTGTTTGCACGGTTATTGTGAAAATTAAGTCAAACTGGCAGTAAGTATTCACGTTTATAGTTTAAAGGAACATGAGCGTGATATGCCTGATGCATTCCAGCAACACCTCCACCTACAAAAGATGTACAAAACTTTCACAGGTGGATTTAATCTCTCTCTCTCTCTCTCTCTCTCTCTCTCTCTCTCTCTTCCAATTCAAGAAAAATTACCCGAAAAGTTAGCAGACTTACCTTCTTTTAACGTCTTTTGTGTGGCTTAGCATCCAAGATGGTTTGTCATCACTGATGATGCCACTTTTCTTCACTTTACCTGGTGGCATCCATTACATCAGGACTCAAGTCAGTTCCTATCATTAAGAAGAACATGATAGCTTTTATAAGATTCAAGACGCATAAGCTGATTTCCACTAGGATGCAGCTGTCATGGTGAAAAGAATGGATAGCAAGGCCACGTTTTACCAATGCAGTTGTCATGGTGATAAGAATGGATAGCAAGGCCACGTTTTATCAACTCTTTTCATACTGACGACCGGCGAACAGGTGAGATGTCAGCCAAATAGCTGTCAACCACAGAGAAGTAAAAATAATCATTACTCTGCATGTTCTACATGTTGAACATTTATTTTTAACTATTCTCTTACTGTGGAAATTTAGATGTTAGAAGAACAGACAAAGGAATAAAACCTCTTCTTATATTACTGATTAAAATTGTTTGCCATGATGACTATTCTAGGATAATAAATTTTGTCTTTTTATATAATTCCTAAGATGGGCACCTCCAAGAAGTATTCGTTACGATATAAATTCTGTAAAACAATACAATAAAAACTGTTTAAAAAAAATTATACGTGCTGCCACTAACCAGAGGCGCTCTTAAATTTAATTTATCATGAATCGGTTTTAAAGCAATTTTTTTTTATATCGATAGACACCAGTTTAAGCCTTAATGAAAACCGGAAGAAACAAACTCATGGGAACTAATCGTAAATAATATACAATTATTTACATTTTTGAGATAATACAAGGTTTCATCAACCAAAGAATTTTTAAAAAATTTGGGGTACTGATAAATCAGCATCTAGGGCCCTAAGCACTGAAAATATTATTGTTGCCCCACCCCCCGCATCATGTGAAACTAAAAAAACACACAAAAACAAACCAATATTAAAAACTGAAAAAGGTGGGAAAATACAAATGTTGCCATCATTCCAAATCGAGATACGCTTTACATGCAGATTGAAATGGTCATATATCAATTCATTCAATTTTATCATCAACAATTAATTTGATCTATTCTGGTGCCCCTGTTTGGCTGGAGCCCTAATCACTTGTTTAGCGTACATAATGGTTTAATCCGGTACTGACTGAATCGGCCGAAAACAACAGTCGGTTATTGTTTTATTATATGACGTGTTTAATTTATTGTAGATTCTTTCCCCGCTTTGATAGAATGAAGACCTCGCTAGATGGTGTTTGAAGTGTACACGAAAAATAAAACCGCATTGTTAAAATAAATCAGGAAGTAAACCTTTCGATCAATATATCAGATGCCCAGAACTGTTGTCATAATGTACAAGCAGCAATGTATGTTGTTTACATACATGAAAGTTGTGTCGCAGTGACAGGTCAGACAAATGAATTTATATTTCCCATCTTAAAGAGTAATAGAGTAAAGATGTATTATAAAATAAATGAGGCAGTTTATTGTATGATGTAAACGTACATTTGAGCCAATTAATATATAATTGCAGATGCAAATAATACAGTGAGATCTTTGTGAACGCATATGCTATTTTGGGTTCTGTAGAAAAAAGCCAATGGAATGCTTGTGATGGAACAGTTGGAACTAAAGCACAAACAGAAGCAATGTATTTTTATTTGTTTTGTGATTTCATCTATCATGATCTAGAATCACAAAATGTTCAAGATATTTTTTAATAAATGTTTTTGACAATAAATTTAACGATATTTACAGACTTCTAATTTTTTCTTTTCTTTTTAATTGTGGAGTTTTCGCAGCAACAAAATTTCTTCCTCAGGAACTTTCGTTTAGGATGAATACCATCGACACAGCTCTGCCATTGTACCATATACTGACATAGAAAATCTACATTGGAAGAATGGTGAAATTTATGAATAAGGACGGCGTTGGGGTTTAAGGAAAGTTAATCAAATGAGCCTGACATCCCTTCACTATCTGCTTTATAAAGGCCAAAATGAGCTGTACAAGAAAGATAAAATATCAAATGCAAATTAATTTTATAATTCAGTCTTCTAAAGACTAATTCCTTTCTATCTCATAAGTGTTCATTCTGGACGGAATAGCCATTCATTCTAATGCACGAGAATAAATAATAATAATGAAAAAAAAAAGAAAAAAAGAAATAAACTGTCAATTTAGCTTGTATGCTGCACAGCAAAATTGCTAGGTCATATAGCGTTACAATTGTGCATTCAAACGTGTCCTAGTCGGTAGGTACAGCCGTCACCTCGGTTATGTTTTGTGTTTATGTCATTTTATAGACACTTTCCTTGATAAAAATAATTGCATACATAAAGTTTCACTGAAGTATGAAATCTTGACATTTCCTGATTTAAAGGGTTTGATTTTAAAGTCTCGTATTTGTAGATATCTTGGATATTTGTATTCAGGTTGAAAGAGGGGCACAATTAAGGAATTTACTTCCGTGAATACATTTTTCAGTAATATAATATATTGGTAAGGAAACAACAAACGTAGACATTCTTCAAAAGCAGTGACCTACCCGAGACGTTTGATTAACACTGTTCCAAACGTTGGCTTTTTCAAGTGTCTAAAATGTCCTCGACATATCTAAGAAATTTAGAAATTTAGTTCGAATCTAATTATTTAAGCTCTCGTCACAGCGGTCTCCGAATACAATATAGTGTACTAGTCGTGTTCGGTAACAAGCTAAACGAAACTGGTAGGAGTCTAGATAATAAATACACATTATTGTGGCTGTTTTCATTAGATAGTTGTTTTCATTAGATAACAACAAGATTCTATAAAGCATTTAATTAATTTCATTCATTTTGTTTCTTTTTGTGGTAGTTTGACAGATCGTTATCGTTTTAATACAATCGTTTATCGTATGAGCCTTAAATATAAAAGTGATATTGTTCAAACTAGAAACCAATTGTTAATGTCAGCGATAAAACTGATACTACTGTCTGGTATCACTCTAAACGTTAATATGCCAACTATCAGAAATGACAGATGATAGGTATGCAAGTAATAAACCTTTGAGATTGCTGTGCTACAACATTTTCATGGTTTTCAATTTTATTAGTTATGTTTAGTTGGTTTTTTTTCCTAGTTTTTTTTTCTTTTCAAGAACAGCAACCGACTTATCTCGCTATAAGTCGATTAAGCAACAAACAGTATATTTTCTGATTTGCTGTCGCATACTGTTCCAAACAAATTAGGGTCTGTGTTTGTTCCCCTAATGCATATGGTCCTTATTGTAAATATTAACATTCCGAGTTTCTTTTTAATGTGAATTTTCAGCTTGCAATATTATTAAGACCCTTTAAATTTTATTATCGATGACATCAGGAATTTGTTCTCATGCTGATGACTCGGATGAGGAATTGTTTTAATTTTGAACAAGCAAAGATGCTTAATGCCTTAGAATCAGCTGGAATAAAAAAAAACAACAATATAAAGGGATAACCATGTTATTCCATAGGTAAACAGGGAACATAAGTCACTGTATGTTAATCGTGAGTACATGCTTGTATTTTCCGACCTCATTGTACCATTCTTTTACGACTAGCTTTTGTGTATTTATTTGTCTTCATGAGTATTTTGAATCCACCCAACCCCTGACCCCACATCCCACCCCCTCGTCTCAAAAACAACAACAAAACCCACCAAAGAAATCATCCTTTGTGAGATTATTTTGGTTGACGATGACGTCATTAAAGGCGCCAACACTCTGAAGGCAACCCTCACTGGTTGATAAGATATATGGGCAAAAAATGTTGGGTAACCTAACCAATAATTCGGTAAAATATAAAGAAACGGCCTGGGTCTAGCCACCTGTATTGTATACCATGGCCGCCTGCACATGGGAGCAACGGGATATATATATATATATATATATATATATATATATATATATATATATATATATATATATATATATATATATATATATATATATATATATATATATATATATATATATATATATATATATATATATATATATATATATATATATATATATATATATATATATATATATATATATATCTATATATATCTATATATATCTATATATATATATATATATATATATATATATATATATATATATATATATATATATATATATATATATATATATATATATATATATATATATATAGAGTTTTTTTTCACTTACAACCAGGATTATATATATATATATATATATATATATATATATATATATATATATATATATATATATATATATATATATATATATATATATATATATATAATGTTTGTTCCACTTGATAAAATTTTCCGCTACTTGAAAAAACATGACCAAGATAATTAAGGTTTCGATTACGCCAGTGCTATTTCCGGCTATTTTTTAATACTTCATCCTTTTCTAAAGAACACATGAATAACAAAACAATGATCGTGAAAATTGTTTATGAGTTTTATTTTTGTTTCTTGTCAAAGTCCATTAATAATTCTTAAAATAATAGTAAATCGTCGACAAACAGTAGTAGTAAATGGGGCCACCCTAGCCTCAATGGGAATTAGCATTACAGAACCCCTTGGGCTACTCTAGCCTCAATGGAAATTTAACATTTAGAAAAACCCTGGGCCACTCTAGCCTCAAGGGGAATTTAACATGGGGAAATAGTCTTGGGCCACTCTAGCCTCAAGGGAAATTGAACATGGGGAAAAATGTCTTGGGTCACTCTAGCCTCAAGGGAAATTGAACATGGGGAAAAAAAGTCTTGGGTCACTCTATTTTTTGTTTTTAAAAAAATAAAATAAAAATAAAAAAGGGGTAGGCAATTGAAAGTCAATCTCTTTTCGAGACTTATGAGTGGCCCTGAAAAGGGCCTTTGGGTTTATGTTAATATGCCCTTAACATAAAGGGCATCTGCGGCATCTTCTTGTCCTCAAGCTGCGTCTTAGTGTAGGGCCATAAATCAGAGTCCTCTTGAGGCATCCTTGTCTTTCCAGATAGACTCTTCGTATCCACAGACTGGTGTCTGACTTGTGGACAACTGTCCACTTGGATCGGACATACATTAGCATGTCCGTCCTAAACATCACTGAAGAGACAAGGGTGGATGATTCGACTGTGGTCCACATCTTGAGGCGCCGAGAACAGGTGAATCAATGCAGTGAACTGCGCTTATTTATAGGTAGAGGAAGGATTGAAACGGATTGAGTTCATTGACCAATCCAAACACGCGTTACAAAATTCAGTCAGTCCGCATCCAATCCGAAGAGAACAGTCTGTGACGTCACGTGGTCTATATAGATTCGCTAGCGCCTGTGCGGTGTCAATCCATGTGACAGTGATTCAACATGACGGAAACTCAGAAAACGATTCATTGGGGTGCACCAGCAGTGGAGACCACCCAAGGGAACCCGGACTTACTTTCAGAAGAGGTGAACTGGGATTTTGTGGATTTTCTTACCTCGCAAGAATTTGTTCCGGAACCTTCGTCATCTTCATTACCACACGTGGAGACTTTTAGACAGAGACAGAAAGAAGAATTGGAGAAATTTATACAACGACAAAAGGAAGCGGAACAAGCTTTTCTTTTACAGCAACAACAGCAAGAAGAGGTAAGAAAAAAAAAACAACAACAACAACAACAAGAAGCAGCAGCAAAGAAACAAGAGGGTGAAAATCAAACGGTCACGGTACTGTTAGACATTTTAGCGGAATTAAGAAGTCTGAAACAAATGTATCAGACTTCTTTATCACGACCGAAGAGAATACGACCTTCACGAGCTAAACACGCCAACCCTGTGACTAAGCCTACCGTACCACCCTTAGTGATTTCAATCCAATCGTCATCATCAGAAGTAGGCCTCGGCCGTGGCAAAGGCTTAAGGCAGTTAAAGTTGATTGCTTAAACTCACCCCTACACCAAAAACCAAAGGCCCTTTTCAGGGGCACCCACTTCTCTCGAAAAGACATACACTTTCAATTCCCAATAACTCAAAAAAAACAACAAAAAAAACAAAAAAAAAAAAAAAAACATTTTACCCCTATAGTACGTGTATATGAGTGCGTGAGTGTACGTTCTTATTTTAAAATCAAAACCCAAAGACACTTACCTTATATAATTAATGTATTCTTTTATCAATAGTTACAATCCAATTCACAATTCACAACAGAGCACTTTAAAAAGTTCATACACATCTTCTGTCTCACTGATTAGTCTCTCTGTTTTTTAAATTTCTTCACCGTCACAGTCTTTTCCTCCTCCTCTTCCTCCTCACTTTCTTCCCTTCTTCTTTTCTTCTCCTGTTTCTTTTTCTTTACCTGGCTGCTTTCTTCCTCTGAAGAATCCCTCTCTTCTTCTGAAGAATCCCTCTTTTCTTCTGACTCTTCTTGTTTCTTTTTTGGGCAATCTGGAGACCAACGTCCTTTTTCTTGACAATAATAACAGGTATCTTGACTTTTGTCTTTTCTAGCCCCTTTTTTCTTTTTTGACGGTCTGGACACTCTGAAGACCAATGCCCTTTCTTCTGACAGATATAGCAAGTATCTTTACTTTTATCTCGAAAGGAAGGAGAGTAGTCCGTCGGCTGGTCTGAAGAGAATTTTCTAATGACCCCTCGCAAAGCTCTGATGAAACGTTCCATCTGGGTAGTCTCTTCCATCGTTGTGCTCGGTTTGAGAGTGAAATGAATAGTGAAAGGACAAGACACACACCCTTTTATATACGCTGGTTTGCCATGACTATAAATTAGTCTATGGTGTTTAAACTTGAGTCATTTGACGTTTTGCACTCATGATGAAACGATCCAATTCATTCAAGAAGAAAGAAGAAGAAGAAAGTAAGAGGCAGAAACGTGATCTATCGCCTCGTACCAGGGCTGAAGTCTTGGCACAAATTCATGCCAGTGATTTTGAAGAGGACATGAGTGAACCAGAAGCCAAACCCTCTAAACAAAGTTCACCACCCTTAGTTAACCCTGAAAAGTACTATTCCATTCGAGAGACGGAAAAGCGCTCCTCTAGAAAATTTAGAACCACGGCTTACAAATACACGGTGAAGTTTAAAGATTTCAAGTCCGAAGTACCGTTAGAGAAAGCAAAAGGGTTCATCACCGGGGTGTGGGATTCTTTGCACACCACGCTCAAGCGACAATGTCAACCCAAAGAAGACGATCGCTTGAGACTTTCCATACAACACGATGGTTTGAAATCCCCTGTTTGGATCGAGTTTAGCAGACCCGCAGAACTAACCCCTTCCAAAGTCATGGACAAGATTCAACACGTACAACAATCTAATGACCAGTTTGACATCACCGATGGTAAAGCCACACTGAAAATGGCCCACGTCTCTCTTCCTCAAAGGACAGGACGCAAAAAGGTCTTATTGGTGAACGACCTTCGCAGCACCAAAAAGAGTCTCGTCCAAATTAACAACCCTCAAGACCAGATGTGTTTAGCCAGGGCCATCGTGGTGGGACGAACCTATGTCAACAAGAACGAAACGGTAGAATGGAAAAGAGCCTGGAAAACTATTCGACAATCGGACCGAGCCAAACAACGAAACGAAGCAGAACTCCTGTTACAACAAGCTGGCTTGCCCAAAGACAAACCCTGTGGCATTCCTGAGATGCAAAAATTGCAAGATGCCCTAGCTCCATTCTACACCTTGAAAGTGCACCCTCAAGAAGTGCGCGGGCCTCTGTTGTTTCGAGGTCAAGATTTTAAGGACGGAAAATACATTCACCTTTATCATCACGATGACCATTTCGATACCATTACCAGTATCACCGGATTCCTGGGATACAGATATTACTGTGAGAAATATGACCGTGGTTATAATAATCGAACGTTACGGAGATTGTCATCGTTATGCCACGGTGATGGCTCACAATTTCTCCGGATACGATGGACAGTTTCTTTTGAGGTACTATACGGAACATGGCACCGAACGTCCTAAAGTGACTTTGAACGGAGCCAAAATCATTTTCCTGCAAGTGGGACAAGTGCAGTTTAAAGATTCGATGAGCTATTTGGCCATGCCTTTGAGTCGAATGCCTAAAACGTTTGGAATTACAGAAATGGCTAAAGGGTACTTTCCACACTTTTTCAATACGGAAGCCAATCAACACGCCGTTCTACCCCATTTACCTGAGGCTCACTATTACGACCCCGACAACATGCGTACCGAACAACGAGAAGCTTTCTACGCTTGGTACCAGGCTCACGCCTCGGACCCTTTCGACTTTCAGGAAGAAATGCTGAAGCATTGTCGTTCCGACGTGGACATTTTAAGGCGTTGCTGTGGAACATTTCTAGAACTGTTCATGGAACACGGAGGGGTCGATCCTTTGAAAGAAGCTTGCACCATTGCCAAAGCGTGTTCCTTAGTGTATCGACAACGATTCATGCCTGAAAACACCGTAGCTGTCATCAGCCCTCAAACGACCAACTTTGTCAAACGTCAATACTCGGTCAAAGCCATACGCTGGTTACATTACTTGTGCGACAAGGAAGACAAATGGATTCAGCATGCCCGCAACGGAGTGGGCGAAAAGACCATCGGAAAGCATTCGGTCGATGGCTGGGACTTAGAAAACCCCAAGATCGTGCACAAGTTCAACGGTTGCTTATTTCACGGATGTCCCGTCTGTTACCCTGATCGTAGCACTAAAAATCAGTTTTTACAACGAACCATGGAAGACTTGTACCAGGACACTTGTCAGCGACGCCTAAAGTTAGAACAGCAAGGATACCAAGTGGTGGAAATGTGGGAACACGAGTACGATCACCGTATGAAAACCGATCCCGAGTTTAAACGTGTCGTGGAAAGTTACAAGCTGATGGACCCCCTGAACCCGAGGGATAGTTTGTACGGAGGAAGGACCAATGCCACCTGTTTGCTGTACCAAGCCGACGAAGAGAAAGGAGAAGAAATCAAATACTTGGACGTGTGTTCGCTGTATCCCTACGTGTGCAAATATTGTCGCTTTCCTGTAGGGCACCCACAATTGTTCACGGAACACATTGACCTGAAAAACATTCGACAATACGAAGGCTTGATCAAGTGTAAAGTTTTGCCTCCCAAGGATTTGTACCATCCCGTCTTACCTCACCATTGCCAAGGCAAACTGATGTTTCCTTTGTGCCGTACTTGTGCCGAAACTTGCAACCAAGACCAACCTTGTCAGCACACCCAGGAAGAACGGGCTTTGACGGGAACCTGGGTCAGCGTGGAATTGTTCAAAGCTCTGGACATGGGATATCAACTGTTAGAAGTGTACGAAATTTGTCACTTTCCCAAGACACAACAATATCACAAGGGTGACCCCACGCAGAAAGGCATTTTCGCCGACTACGTGGATGCCTTTTTGAAACTGAAGCAAGAAGCCAGTGGCTATCCGTCCTGGTGTCACACTCCCGAAGACCAAAAGACATTCAAAGAGAAATACTGGGCACAAGAAGGCATTACTTTAGATCACATCGAGATAAACGAAGGCAGGCGATCGTTTGCCAAAGTGATGTTAAATTGCTTGTGGGGTAAAATGGCACAACGACCGTGTTTACCCAAGACGGAGTATTTGACAGAACCTTCCCGCTACTTTCAGATGATTCACGACAAAACCAAATTCATGAAACACGTGTACGTCGTTCGCGAGGATTTGATCTTGGTCATTTACGAAGAAGATCTGGACTTTGTACAAGACGACCCTTTTGGAAATGTCATCATTGCGGCTTACGTGACAGCTCATGCTCGCTTAAAATTGTACGAAGCTTTAGAACCGTTAGGGGAACGTGTCCTGTACTTTGACACGGACAGTTGCATTTACATCCATCACCCGAGTCAACAGCACCCTGACATCGAAGGAGACCGTTCAGGAGCCTGGACAGACGAGCATCCCGACGACAAGATTCTAAGTTTCGTCAGTGGCTGTCCAAAAAATCACGGCTACGAATACCGGGACACACAAGGAGAAGTGCACACGACGTGTAAAGTGAAAGGATTGACTCTGAATTATCGTACCAGTCGTGTGGTCAACTTTGGGGTATTGAAACAAGCCTTGCAATCTGGAGAGGATGAACACTTTAAAGTGACCACCTATCAACCCAACAAGATTGTACGTTTACCCACTCACCACATCGTCAGTCGACCCTTGGAAAAAGTCTATCAAATCGTGTACCAGAAGCGAGTGCGACTTCCCAATCATTTCACCTTACCGTATGGACACGTCGGTATTGGTCTGTATATAAAAAGGAACCCTAGGCAAGATCGATAGTTCATTGTGACTACCAAGACCAAGCGAACAAGATGAATACTTTCAGAGAAACACAAAACAAGTTTAGAAAGGCACAGTTTAAGTGTGGGGCTTCTGAAGTGGAATGCGATTGTGAGCCTTGCGATGGGAACGATGCTGTACGCTGTGACCGTAGCGATGCCGTAAAGCATCATGGGAACTTTGTTCTCACTACCCCTATCATGGAAAGTGATGCTGTGCGTGTCAAACCTGAGGGATGCGAAAGCGATGCCGTTCGTCCTCTTGGACATTTTACTGGGTTTCGTTTTAAAGGTGGATGTTCACCTTCACATCTACCTCCCTACGGATGTCATGCAGCTCTGAGCAAACTCCTGTCCATGTCACCCAACCCTCATCGAAACGAACCTGTGAAAGACGAATATTCGTTCCCTGTGCGTTTGTCGGAATACCGCGACTTTGAAAATCGTCTTCAATCGTTCAAAGGAAAATGGCCTAAGTATCTGGGAGGCCCGACCCCCGAAGAATTAGCCAGAGCCGGATTGTTCTACTTGGGCGAAGGAGATAAAGTCAAGTGCTTCAGTTGCGGTGTGTCACGTCATCACTGGGAACCGCAAGATTCGGCCTACGTAGAACATGCTCGATGGTCATCGAATTGTCATTACTTACCCTTAGTGGGACCGAGACATTGAAGTAACTTACCATAATCTGTTTATGGATACTTTACAAGAGAACATTCGTGCTTTGCCTGTGGAGTTGAGAGAACGCATTTACCGAGAGCTGGTCAAAATACAAGTCAAACGTAAAGAACTTCTGCATCCGTTACGTCACCAGATCTTTAACCACTGGTACCTGAATGGTATAAGAGAACTGATTCGTCAGAAATTGTTTCAGTGGTCAGACATTGTTCAAAATTTTGAGGTCGCCAATGATCGACATGTTCATAATTTTGGTTACTTCGAGATTCACCTAGTGCAACGCATTGAGGAAGACAAGTTAAAGGATTACCAACATATTTTACGTGGAATCTACTTAGCGGAAGAGGAAACTTCTAAACAAACTCTGACGTTTGGGTTACATCATGCAAGATTTAGATTCCCTACTGGAGAACGAAGATCTCTGGCTAGAAGGTACGTGTATTGCATCCGAAAAAAAAACAGAATATAAAAACAGGCTGCCATGCCACGACTTATGTCACATGTAATTCAACATATTCCGTGGAAGGAACTCAATGACCATATTCAAACCGTGGATCATTACCATCAATTATCACAAGAACTGTATCCATTCAATTTGGGACGACGCATAGTGTGTGTCTTAGTGACTTGTTTTCTGGGATTTCGTTTACCAGCCGATTCTTTGTGGACTCTTTACGAACAGTATTTACCACCCCATTCAACATGAAAGTGGTGCTTTTAAATGTTCACGAGAGACTCCTTTTGCTCAAAGTCTTACGTTTCCATCTGGATACTTCTCGACCTCTACGAGAAAAAAAGATTCGTCAACTTTTAGCTACCCAAGACGTGTATGACGATGTGTGTGTAGCTTGTGACTTACACCCCCATTGGACAGATGTCCGTGACTGGAAAAAATGGGATTTTGAGGCTTGGACCCAAGAAGTGGCCCAGTATACTCGATTGCTGTGATCCTTCCTTTCAACCTCCAAAGAAAAAAGTTACTTTTCAACCTGTGTTAGTGACGGTGCCAGAAGAACCCGTCACCCAGGACAGGACTGTCGTGGACAGGCCTGAAAGACCTTTTCGGGAGGACACTTGTGTGACCTTACCCCCTACAGAACTGGTCAGAACATTACCCAAAACATGTTGTACAGACACTTGTTTTTATTCCACGTTGATGGTTATCATGTGCCTTTTATCGTTGTACTTAAGCCTTTGGCTTTTATGTATTTTTGTCTTTCGTGTTCATGTTTAAAACATTCAATAAACGTGTCCTGAAAAAGTATATAAACTCTTGTCTTGTTTGTTTTCGTGTCACAAGTGACATTCCTGACACTATGGCTACCTCTGCTGTCTCTGCTCCCTCTTCCTCCACTGTCAGAGTCATCGACGAACACTTATATCGTGCCAGTTGGGAGGCTTTGTATCTTCGCCATCCCTTTAACATGCTCATTGCTGGACCTAGCGGTTCAGGCAAAACCGAATTCGTCAAACGTTTGATCGAACATAAACATCATTTGATCGATCGACCACCTCAGCGGATCGTGTGGTGTTACAAAGAGTGGCAATCGGCGTACAGCCTTTTGCGAGAAAGTCAAGGCGATTCCATCGTATTTGTGGAAGGCATTCCTAAAGAAGACGACGACATCGTCTCTGACTCCCGTCAAACCCATTTGGTCATTTTCGACGACATGTTAGGAGAAGACGAAGAAGAAATTAAACTGTGGTTCACGCGCAAAGGGCATCACCGTAATGCCAGTGTCGTTTACATCACCCAAAATTTGTTTCAACAAAGTAAAGCCCATCGCACCATCAGTCTCAATGCGCATTACGTGGTCTTGTTTAAAAGCCCTCGAGATAAATCGCAAGTGCAAGTCTTAGACAAACAGTTAGGGACACCTTGGCTGACTCAGGCGTACGACGATGCCACTCAAACTCCACACGCCTATTTACTCGTCGATTTGAAACCTACGACCCCCGATGATTTGCGATTTCGTGCCCACTTGTTTCACCACTGGTGCCAAGACGGAGGGCCTGTCCTGTACACGTCTCCGTCCTCGACTTAACTTCACTCCACAAAAAAATCTATAAAAACCTCAGACACTTTTCGTCTGTCTCACACAGTTTGAACATGACGTCCCTTTAGTCGCATCTTCCCGTTAAATTGATTCGTGCCTTGTATGGCATCAGTCGAGAAAAAAATCCACAAATACGAGCTCGTGTCTTAGAAGCTAGTCTCAAATAAGTCTTACGATGGTTCACGGTGACGGCACGTCAATTACTCCAAGGGATCATTCAGATTTCTCATCAAACCAAACGCTTTTTTGATCGAAACAAAGTCGCTTTGACCCAACTGGCCGATCCCCGCATCGACACTCAAACCAAAAAACAAATCATTTTGAAACCTGGAGGGAGCGGTACTCTAGGAGGGGTCATCATTCGCTCTCTCTCAAGATGGGATCCTAATGCCCCCAAAGTTCTCCCCAAGAAAAAAGTCAAACGAAGCTCCAAGAAGAAGAAAAAACCAGGTCCCTAAGGAGAACTTCTCCAGTGGCGGGACCCTCCTCTTACCAGACACTACCCGGGAAAAAGAAAAGAAGCCCCCAGAAAAAGAAACAGAGAAAAAGTCCCCAGAAAAAGAAAAGCCCACAGAAGAAAACTAGTCGCAAGAGGACGCAACCTTACACTCGCAAACCACGACCTGCCACGACGGTGACCGCGTCTCCGGCAGCCTCACGTTTATCCACTTCCCCGTTGATGACACCAAGAACTGAAGAGTACTTGGAGACGTTGATCACACCAACAACTTCTCCGTTGATGACCCCAAGAACTTCCCCTGTGGCAGGACCCTCCAATTTAGTGGCAGTGGCTGCTGCTCACAAAGTACCTTCTCCCAAAATCATAGTTCAAGAAAGATCGGGCATGTTACAAAGTTTACTGGATTTGTCCAAGCAAGAACTGGCTCGATTTAGTCCGTTGCGTACCCCTGCACGGCGTGTCATGCCTGTCCTGAAGTTGATACGACGTAAAGGCAGTCAGTGGCGACGCATTCCAGTATAAAAAAGGTCTGCGACCAAGTAGGGGTATCAGTGTTTTTGGTGCTGAAGACTCAAAGATGTCACCCTCCAGAAAACATCCCTCTTCTAAACAGCCCCAAGGAAAGAAAAGGAAAGGACTGCCTCCTCGTTTAGTCAAACATGGGGACATGTTATCTGTCCTGTCCAAAGCTTCTCCACCCCTACGAAAAAAACTCATTCAATCAGCCTCCAAAGAGGTCATCGATACCGTGTGCGAATGTTGTTTGAACGTCTTGAAAGGCACGATCCCTTTGTCCAAACACCAGAAACAATGCTTAGGCAAACATCGTCATGTTCTTCGCCAAATGGTTCAAAAGAAAATTCCCATTCGTCAAAAGAAGAAGATGTTGGTCCAACGTGGAGGCATTTTACCCCTCTTGTTAGGACCCTTACTGAAAGGAGTTTTGGGAACCATGTTGGGAGGACTGGTGGGAGCAAGATAAGAAGGCCCTCGGAAGTCCCAAGATCTCAGAATCGACCCCTGACAACCCCATGGAAGGACGAAAACTAGCTTTAGTGCCTTACAAACGATGGATGGAATACCATCGTTGGCAAGAACAACGCACCCCGCATTTACCTCCCAATCCCCATTTGAGCGAGATGTCCCAATTACAACACGAATTGCAGTCCTTGATGGATCTTAAGATTTGTCCAAAACAGAAAAATCGCAAAAGTACGGTCAACTCTTGCAACGACTGCAACTCTTTCACCAGAAAGCTTTAGACGAAACAGCTCTACCCACTCTGAAAGATTTTAAGACCTTGATGAAAAGTCCAGCACCATCATCACTACCACCACCACCACTACTACCATCCCCAGGGGTCACCAGAGATGCTACCCCACGAAGACCTGAGGAAGAAGAGATGCGAGAAGTGTTTCAAACACCGTCAGCAGCTCCCATTTCGAGTAAGATTGCAGCATCTTTGTTGACCCCGTCCCCCACACCCCAACGAGAAGAAATGAGAGCTTGGGTTAAAAAGATGATGTCCACTCCTCCTTCGACAGAAGTGAAAAAGAAAGAAGGGAAACTAGAAGTGAAAAAAGAAAAGAAGACCAAAGCCATTCCATTGCCACCTCCACCACTACCTTCGACTTCTACTCCCGTAGCCGATGGGACACGTAAATCCGTTTCTAAACCACCCTTTCGTCCCACCCAAAGTAGCATCACGGAAGAGTGGGTAACTTATTAACACACCAAAAAATGGAGAAGGTGTTAGTCAGCATTTACTACGATCCCTCCCATCCTGCAGGTTACGCAGGAGTTCAAAAATTGTATCTTGCTGCCAAAACTCGACTGAAAAGTCTCCGTTTACCTCAAGTGCAACGATGGTTACAAGAACAAGCTACCTACACTTTACACAAACCCATTCGACGCAAGTTTACCAGAAGTCGCACCCGAGTGGAAGGCATCGATCATCAATGGCAAGCCGATTTAGCCGATGTCTCTCATTTGGCCAGCTACAATCGTGGCTACAAATATTTGTTTTGTGTCATCGATCGACGTCTTTTCCAAATTTGCCTGGGTCGTACCCTTGACTTCCAAATCGAGCAGCGAGTTAGTGCGAGTCCTGCAACGAGTGTTGAAACAAAGCGGTCGTCACCCTCTTCGATGGCAAATGGACAAAGGCACCGAATTTCTGAACCAAGCTTTCCAAAAAGAATTAAAGAAACGTGACATTCATTTTTTTACCACCGAGAATCCCGAAACCAAAGCCAGCATCGTGGAACGTTTTCAACGCACTTTGAAAGAACGCATGTGGAAATATTTTACGCATCACCACACTCTGAAGTACATCGACATCTTACTGCACCTGGTGCAAGCGTACAACCAATCTTACCATCGAAGGATCGGACGTGCCACGCAAGAAGTGACTCCCGAGAACGAAGTGTTGGTGTTTGAGCGCCTGTTTGGTACGTCCCCGACCAGGGCTGTCCCCAAGAAAAGTGGAGAGTTGGCCGTAGGAGATTGGGTGCGCATTGGCAAAACCAAACGCACTTTCGACAAAGGTTACTTACCTAACTGGACAACCGAATTGTTTCGTGTCACTGGACGAGTGCATGGCCGTATTCCTGCCGTCTATAAATTGGAAGACATGAACGGAGAAGTGCTCAAAGGAACGTTTTATTTGCCCGAGTTACAACGTGTCACCAAAAAAGAAGACGACGTGTACGACATCGAAAACATTCTCGAACGCAGAACCCGTAAAGTGGGCAAACGACGTGTCAAAGAAGTCAAAGTACGTTGGAAAGGATCGACGCTTCGCAAGTCATCGACTATAAAAAGAAGTGACCATCATGCCCTTTCACACAGACGCAGCTACGTCGACCACTCCTTCACCCAGTTCTTCTCTGCAAGATTTACAAAAACAACCCTTGTGGGTGTGGTGTGGAGAACGTGTGCCTAAAACGCAAATCGTCTTTTTCTGCCAAATCTTCGTGGTGTATTGTGTTATCGGGGCAGCCATTGCCAATTTGAGTTTGCAACAAGGAGACAAACAATTGTGGACCATTTTATTGAGCAGTTGCATCGGTTACCTGCTTCCCAATCCCTTCCTAAAATTCTCCTCGAACGGGAACAACGGGAACCTTGTGTCCAGTGCCAGTGCCAGTCACCACTCCAATAACAACAACAACAACAACAACCCTATTTTGGGCGGAGACACGCCTCTGACGTCCAGTAACCCCTCGGACAGCCACAGAACTCTGGAATTATGAGTCACCAAAACCAATTTTACTTAACCTTACCCAGTGACAGTTCCATGGCGGTGTTTCCCAACAACACGTTGTGCTGTTACACGGCCAAATTACCTCAGGCCATCCCATTAGATCACGAAGCCCATTGGGAAGTGGCTTTAGTAGAAATCATTCACCCGACTCAAGTCCTCAATGTCCTTCCCAATCAAAATTTTTTGATGTGGAAGTTCATGACGAACCATTGCAACAGTACTTGGATACCTATGGCAAATATGAGAAGAAAACCCCTGTCACAAACAATCAAAAGTACACCACCTATCACTTGTTCATTACTCCAGGCTATTATTTTAGTGGTCAACATTTGGTCAGCACCATAGCCTCCAGGTTTAATGTCGTGTTTCTGAAAGCTTTGGAAAGCGTCAAAAAAAATGTGTCACCATGGAATACCACGAAGCAGCTCGTCGCTTCTTGATGAAATTTGACGGGAGTAAAATTGTGTCCATTTTATTTTGTCCTGAATTGTTTGACATGTTGGGCGGAGACATGGACATCAGAATGGCCATGATCAAGAAAAAGGAATTACCAATCATTTACGACAACGAGTCTTTTAGCAAGTTATTTCGTGCCCCGGTAGAACTGAACCAAGGACTGAATTTGATGTTTGTGTACTCCGATGTGGTGGAGTATAACGTGGTGGGACACACATCTGTGCCGTTACTGCGTGTCATTCCTTTCAAAGTGGATTCTGCCATGGTCACTGACGAGGAAGGTGGAAACACTTACCACGTTCACCGCGAATTCGTACATCCTCACTATTTGCCTGTCAGCAAGTCGTATTTGGACACGGTCAACATTGCTATAAAAGGAGATCTGGGACAAAATATTCCATTCACCAAAGGAAAAGTCACGGTGAAACTCCATTTTCGAAAACGGTTCTCTCACGATTCGTAAGTCATGTATCCAGTGTACCGAGGGGTTGCTCGACAGCGAGGACACGGTTTAGGAGATATGTTAAAATCGGTCTTTCGTTCTGTGGCTCCGGTGTTGAAACGGATGGTGACACGCGGATTGCAGGCCTTGAAAGATGTCATCATCGACAAAAAAAATCCCAAAGAAGCCTTCATGAGGGCAGGCAAAAATGTCTTGCTGCAAACGGGTAAAGACATTTTAGGCCGACGCGACACACCTATAAATGCCCTGCACGCTACTGAGTAGGCATTCAGCAAGGACAAGGCAGAAAGAGACGACGAAGAAAATACCCTTTCACCAGACTTCACACTTCTAAAGCTAGAAAGACAAAGAAAAGAAGAACCGTTCGAGACTTAGACGTTTGCGATTATTGAGAAAGAGAAAACAAATGATGCATCGAGAGTCTTGTGCCTGTTCCAAGTCGGAACTGGATCTGTTTGCCATGCCACCCACCATGATGACCATGCAAGAATCCCAGTGGGTGGAATTTCACCCCGTCTCCTCTTTGACAGCCTCCGCTCCCATCGAGTTTGAAATCAAAGGACAGCCCGAAGATTACATCGATCTGAATAGCAGTTACTTGTACCTGAAAGTCAAAGTTATCGAAGATGACAACACAAACATAGAAAGTGATGAGGTAATAGCTCCCGTCAACAATTTCATGCATTCCTTGTTCAGTGGAGTGACTTGTACTTGAATAACAAACTAGTCAGTAGCAGCATGGATACTTACCCTTATCGTGCCTACTTGGAAAATCTCTTGACGAACGGAATAGACGCCAAGAACACCCATCTCGATGCCTGTGTGGTATGGGAAGCTGACGATGCGGGCGAATTTGAAACATTCGAAATTAATACAAAGAATCCACACAATGCGGGATTTGTAGAACGAAGAAAGAAAATTGCTGAAAGTCGTAGTTTAGAACTGATGGATCGTTTACATTTGGACATGTGTTTGCATGAGAAATATTTGCTGAATGGGGTGAATGTTCGCCTGAGACTGAATCGTAGCAGTGCCGCTTTCCATTTAATAGGTACTGCCGCTTGCAAAACTGTCATCGAGTAAGACAGTCTCTACGTACGACGCGTGGAAGTGTTACCTAAAGTGGGAAACGACATCAGTAACACTTTGAGCAGAACGACCGCTAAGTATCCGATACGACGCGTGGAAGTGAAAACCTTCACCATTCCCAAGGGGCAACGATCCATGATCGAAGATCATCTGTTCCAAGGACAGCTACCCAAACGTTTAATCGTTGGTATCGTGAGCAATGAAGCCTTCAACGGAGCTTTGGCTAAAAATCCTTTCTTCTTTCAACCCTTTGGTGTGTCCAAGATCGAAGTCAGTCGCGATGGCAAGACCTTGTGTACTCGACCCATCGAACCGGACTTTACGAAGAAGAATTACTTGAGATCGTACTTGTCCCTGTACGAAGCCACCGGACAGTTAGGAACCAACACCAGTCACGGCATTACGTACGATGACGACGCAGGAGGCTACGCTTTGTGGGCTTTTGATTTCACTCCAGACCAAGGTAGCGACGAGGGACATTTCCACCCTATAAAATCCGGCCAGATTCGTGTGGAAATTCAGTTTGCAAACCGAGAGCCTGATGAAACGGTGAACGTCATTCTGTTTGCAGAATTCGATAATACGATAGAAATCAACAGTTTGAGAGAAGTCATTCTAGACTATTAGAAGCCATGGAAGACTGTTATCCCTCTTTACCTAGTGGAGAAGCTTTGGACATGAAATGTGAGGAGACCGTGGAAGGAGAATCCCAAGACAAAGACGAAGAGGTTGTCATGATGAAGTCAAGATGGCCAGAACAAGAAGCGCATTTAGTCTCCTGTTTTGCCAAATCTTGGTCGAAAAAATGACGGAATTGATCAAGAAAAATTGCTATGGATGTCAAAACGATCATCCCAGTCAAATTCAACACGATAAATGTCTGATGCTGAGTCAAGAAGAAAAATTGGACGAGTATCTGGACGAAGCTTGGAGTCTCATCTCGGACGAAGTCGTGCTGCATCAGTGGTATAAAGACTTGCGTGAACATTCTTGTCCACCATTAACCACTCAAGAGATCCATCGTATCGAAACTCTCCTGAATCAGAGTGAGGAGACGAAACGAAGAAACGGTTATTTGTCAGACATTTTCAAGCAAAAAGTCAGGATCGAATTGATGACATATTATTACCAGTGAAGAAGAAAAAAAACCAACACAAAACATGGATACCTGGGAACTTTATTACCTTTTGAACCACAGTTCGTACACTGCTTCTTGGAATCCTGTCGTCTGTGCTAAAGATGAACTCCCTCATTGCAAACCTCAAGACCATCTAGCTTACGTGATCAACACGGACGACAGTCATCTCACAGGAACCCACTGGGTAGCCGTCTACTTTCCTCAAGAAGGATGTGTGGAATATTTCGATTCGTACGGATTGCCCCCTTTGGAAGACGATATCATCGACTTTATGAGAAGAAATGCTCAGACCACCAGATTCAATAATGTGAAATTACAAGGCACAGATTCCTTGGTGTGTGGACAATATTGTGTGTATTTTCTGCATCATCGCAGCCTGGGTTATTCCTTAGAACATTTAGTGACTCATTTTGATCCTCGTTCTTCTTCTAGAAACGATGTGAAAGTAGATCGATGGTTTTGTGACCATTATGCTTATATTTTGTCTCAAGCTAGGAAACGTAGTGTCCATCAATGGCCTAATGACTTCCAACAGTGGAAATCACAATTTCATTCACAACGTTGTCAGCCCTGTTTAAAGTAGAGTGTAAATTGAAAAAATGTTTGTCATTTAAAAAAAAAATGTTTGATGTTATATTGTTGGATTATTGTTAAAAATGTTAGAGTTTTTGGTTAGTGTTAAGTGATTTTTGAATAAAAAATGTTGTGTTTTGAAAAAATGCCTTTGTCTTTTGTTTGGCTATAAGAATGTTGATTCATGCTCTTTGACTTCTCTCTATCTATCTCATGACACTCATTGATCGTTCCGGCTCGAAAACCGTGGAGGGATGTTTTCCTTCACGTCCGCGCTTTGACTTTAAGAACCGGGGGGAGTTTCCAGTCTAACCATCCATTGTCGACTCATCCTCCTACGAAGATGTGCTCCAAACTAGCTAAGCTAAACGAAGCCTACGTGAATTTGCATAGGGTCAGACACAGTCTGATACCGAAGCCAGAAGAGATAGAGAATGTGAGAATCCTAAAAGTCACTGAAGACCTGATAGAAGAGCTCTTCAGAGAAGAAGTGAACAGGGAGAAAGAAGAATGGACAGAGAAGTACAGACTTCAGAGACAGCAGCAACAGCAACAACAACAGCAGCAGCAGCAGGAACCTGAACCTGAGAGAGGCTTTGTCGATTGTCGTATCGACACCAAAGAGTTCTTCTTCTCTTTCCGAAGAAGCAGACCTATCGTCAGAAAGTCTATCCTCAGAGGACGTCGCATTCTTAGAAACTAAAAGATTGCCATAGCAAACAAAAAAAAAAAAAAAAAAAAAAAAAAAAAACCAGCCCTTTTCAGGGCTACCCAATACTCTAGATAAGAAATAACAATCGATTTGCCAATGTGTGTATGTAGAATAGTGTGAATATAAACACTGACTCTTTTTTATAGTGTGAGGGTATGTGTTTGTGTATATGATTGTTTGTTTGTAAGTGTTCACGTACGTTTGTGTGGATAGTAGATTAAGATCATGTTTTTTTTGCTGTTTGACGTGTGGGGAGAGTAGATTTGGGGTTTGATTGCTTTGCGTATGTGGATAGTATATTGAAGTGATTAATGAAAATTTTTAAATTAGTAATGGGTAGTATAAAAAAGTGAGTGTTTCTTTTAGGTCCGCGCGTTTGTTTGGTTATGATCAAGGCAAGATCAATTTTGTTTTAGGGGATGTTTTCCATCACGTCCGCGCTTTCAGTATAAATTAAAAATCGTTCGGCAGTCTAGCTACCCTTGTTGATTGATCAACACCACCAGAATGAACACCAGACTAGCTAAACTGCTTGAACTCCATGTACACCTGGAATATGCCAGGCGTATAGTGAATGAGCTGGCTGCAGAGGCCCTAGTAGAAGAGGGAAGGATGAAAGAGGAGGAGAGAAGAAACAAAGAAGAGGAGGAGAGAAGAAACAAAGAAGAGGAGAGGGGAAATTTCAGAATCCCAGAGACAGAAAATTGGGATTCTGAAGCCACTTATCCCGCCTCTGCTCTCCCCCCAAAAAGAGTGAAAAGAGACTGGGGAAGAAGATGTGTTTGTGGTGCCAGGCCTGGAAGGTGCCATCATTAACCAGGTGTCATGGAGTTAAAAAAAAACAAACAGCCCTTTCTACCCCAATCTCTAGAAAAGATATAGTAATCGATTTGCCAATGTGTGTATGTAGAGTAGTGTGAATATAAACACTGACTTTTTTTTTCCTAGTGTGAGGGTATGTGTTTGTGTTTGTGTTTGTGTGTTTGTGTTTGTAAGCGCTCACGTAGGTTTGTGTGAATAGGAGATCATGGGTTTGTTTATTGTTTCTTAGCGTATGTGGAGAGTATAGTTTGGGTTTTGTAACCGCTCACGTACGATTGTGTGGATAGTAGATTATGGATTTCGTTTTAATGATTTGCGTGTGTGAATAGTAGATTTGGGGTTTGTTTATTGCTGGTTCACGTATGTGGTTAGTAGATCATATGAAATGAGAAAAGTAGGGGATGTTTTCCTTCACGTCCGCACGTTGTTTGGTCATGATCTAGGTAAGATCAATTTTGTTTTAGGGGATGTTTCCATCACGTCCGCGCTTTCACTATAAGAACCCACAGCATTCGTCGTTCAAACCATTCTACAGAGACTAAAAAAGAAGATGGCTTCAAACCAGCTTGATAAAATGAAAACATTGCAAGACGTCCTGGACAATTTGGGTATGATGGAGCAAATGTTAGTGAGGCTAAACGAGGATCACTATTCTTATAGTCCCCATCGAGTGAAGATGGAGATAACAATTTAAGAAAAGTAAAGGATATGATCAATGCTCTGATGAAATAAATAAAGGAGGAGAAGGAGGATGAAGAGGAAAGGATAAGGATGAGAGAATGGAACGAAAAAATTGAAAAAGAAGAAGAAAATGAGAAGAGGAAGAAAGAAGAGGAGGAAAAGCCAAAAGAAGAGAAAAAGGAGGAAGAAAAGAAAGAAAAGAAGAGAAAAAGTGTAGGACAGAAAATAAGAAGTTGGTGGAGAAATAGAAGAAATTAGAAGAAGAAACCCAAAGGCCCTTTTCAGGGCCACTCATAGGTCTCGAAAAGAGATTGACTTTCAATTGCCTACCCCTTTTTTATTTTTATTTTATTTTTTTTAAAACAAAAAATAGAGTGACCCAAGACTTTTTTCCCCATGTTCAATTTCCCTTGAGGCTAGAGTGACAAAAGACTTTTTCCCCCCTGTTCAATTTCCCTTGAGGCTAGAGTGGCCCAAGACTATTTCCCCATGTTAAATTCCCCTTGAGGTTAGAGTGGCCCAGGGTTTTTCTCCATGTTAAATTTCCATTGAGGCTAGAGTGGCCCAAGGGGTTCTATAATGCTAATCCCCATTGAGGCTAGGGTGGCCCCATTCACTACTAACAGTAAGAAAAAGGAAAAGAAACAAAAACTGTTTAAAATCTTTCAATTTGAATATTTATTAATTAAACACCTTTAAAAAAGCTTCAGTGTTTCCCAGTCATTTTTTGAATCCATATTGCACCTCGGATATTTTTCATTTAAAATACCGGTGAATAATTTTGAAACGCAGCTTCTTGGAGGACTCACGGTACTAATTCAGATCCCATTGTAAACCTATGCAAACACCATGGTATTAAAAATTCAATAACTTAAAATGTTTGAGTGCTCATGATCAAATCTATATTTATCAGTATAGATGAAACCTGGATGTCAGTTTCTGTGTAGAGAAAAGGATTAGAACCGCGGCATTTTCTGGACCCGCATGTGTTTGAAACATGCTTTCAATTCCGCACCAAAGAGTCAGATGCTAATTTTAGTAATGTGTTCCAAACTCAAGACTGTTAAAGGACTCAAATGCCATCAATAAAATAATGTCTCTATTTTTTTCACTTACAACTAGGATAAGCTCTCAAAAATGTATTTTTCCTGAAACAGAACTTACATTATTAACCAATCCTGGTTAGCCTAACCCATATATACTCTATTTTATGTTCACCCATTTCCAGGCTGGTTCCCATTTTTCCATACCATTAGTACCGTGTATCCTGGAGCAATGCTTCTACAATTTTCTGTATTACAAGCATCTTCAGACATGGATTCCAATAACCCCCAGTTAGGATGGGAAATGACGATTATCATATACTGCATTCAGTATTTTAAGTATATGGAGTCTACGATCTACAATCCGTTTTGTGAAATATGAGAGTCATTGCCATCTTAATGTTTTGAGATTTCTTATCGCCTTCGTAATTTTATCTTCTGTCATTTATCTACTTCTTCAAAAAATATTCGTTGAAAAAATAAATCAGTTAAATAAGTCGTATAAAGTCATCTTTTTCTCTTTTGAATAACCTTCGTTTTTGTTGTTCAAAATATGGAAAAATTGGGAAAAGAATTTAGGCTAAATATTTTCAGCAGAAGTCATGTGCTATTTTAAACAAATTCCGAAATTTCCCGTAACTAAAATGTTTCTAATAGGTAACTCATATGATACGATCGTTTTGAAATACATTTGCTTTTTTTTTTTTACACAAATCTTATAAATTCTCTGGTGTTATCTTTTCTTCTTCTTCTTATTTCATTCAAACTCCAATATAATGTAAGTTTATCATGTAAGTTAGGCGCACGGGCTGTCTTGTTAGAGAAATGCAACAGTTGGATTCTGAATGATCGGGATTTCACCAACAAATTTAATTGCGCAAAAGAGCCCTCAGCGGCACTCCGTGTAACGAACGTCAAGATTCGAATCGATTTTTACCAGGTAGAATACACGTTCCTAACTTGTTCGCTCGATATGTAATTGGACGCGACTCTTTATTCAAATCTTTTACTTACTCTCTGAAAATAGTTTCTAATTGATTGACCTGATCTTTACTTAACGGAACTAATATTTCCTCCATGAAAGGAAGTAAGAACCGTATGCACTCGCTTATAAGGCAAGTCCAACTGCAGACAACCAAGATCCTAATCTGCCTTCGTATACTGAACCGGAAGATTTGGGTCTGTGCAGTTTACAGTTGGACTCGATTTATTAGCGAATATATACGGTATTTTTAACTAAAGTTGTGGCATGTGCAACAACCATTCCAGTACTAAACCTCATACTCAAAATCATCTTTCTACTAAGTTCATGTACAATGTACCAATAAAATATTACGAACAATTAAAACACCAAAAATTACATGTGCGACGAAACTTTCAGCGATAAAAATTAATTTTTAACTGGTTGTAACAAAGAAATTCTTATCTGACTTCAAATTTTTACATTGTACTTTTTCATGAAACAACTGCGTTTTTGTATATTAATGCATTGATGATTGTTCCCGACCCAATTAATGCATGTGCAGAAAATTACACCTACCTTCGTTGGTACATAATTTCCTAATAGGTGTTAATTTTATCGATACACACGGCAATATGTACTGTCACTACTGGCTGTCCAAAGAGCCGTCACCTTAAAATGTGTCACGAAGACCAGTGGTCATCCCATCGAGCCTTATTTCCTTTCCTATTTTGGACAGTTACGCTGAGCGTGGCCATCCTCGCCGCAGAAGTATAGGCCTAGGGAAAGCCAAATAATGATTTGCTCTATAAACAAGATGTATCATGAAGTATATAAGATATCTTAGAAACGTTTTACATATATCTTAAAACATTATATTATATATCATCAATTTTAAAAGACATTTTATATGCGTTGCACGGTATCTTATATATAGTTTAAATTAAGATATATGACGAAGTATTGAATATGTTTAAAACACGTCTTTGATTTAAATTAAGATATATGACAAAGTATTAAATACGTTTAAAACACGTATTTTATTTACAAAATATATTTTACAATTTATAAGATAACTTATAAATTATGCAAGGTATCTTTTAAATTTTTTAAGATATGTAATCAAATCTTTAAGTTATTTTCTGTACAGGATATCTTATATATATCATAACATAATTATAATCGAAAAATAAAGATACCTTATAATAAAAATATAATATAAAATATCTAAATTTAAAATAAAGTTATATATATATATATATATATATATATATATATATATATATATATATATATATATATATATATATATATATATATATATATATATATATATATATATATATATATATATATATATATATATATATATATTAATGAACAGTTGTATTATATATGCTCTAAAATATACATTTGATAAAGTTTAACGTATATCTTATCTGCTTTATGAACTATATAGTTTTTTTTTGAGGAAATATCAATTTATTTATAAAGGAAAAACTAGAAATCGTATAAACTTATTAATATACCGCACACATTACATAAAATATCTCTTAAACCTTATTAGACATCGCTAAAAGGTATTCGACATACATTTTAAACAAGAATGAGAAGTTTAAAAGATATCTTATATAATAATGTACGGTACCTGACCGAGTTTATAAGAAATATAATAAATACGGTATTTAATTTAGTTTATAATATATATTATTTTTCACATAGTAGGTATAGTTTTCCTATAATATGTGCAGTTTCATATTTTTGATATTACCACACGTTAAAATATCACTTTATGTGATTCTGATTGGTTCAAATAAGCCCATGAAATTATTGTGCAGTATCGTCTTTACTGATTGGCTGGGATCGTGGGGAAACCTTTTACCCCCGCCTTCTGGAATGTTTGGTTTTGAATGAACATTTTTGGCGGCCATTTTTGAACTCGACTCGCGAAAGGAAATTGAGGAAAAATTACCTCCGCTGTCTGAATATGGATATGTTACCCCCACAGGGGTTTGTTATATCATGTATAACAATATCATAATGAGAAAAATGACGTAAAACTACAAGACAAGAACAACAATAAGAAGTAAAACTAAGGGTATTGCTTATTAATGGCGGGGTGGGGGGAGGGAGCGGTATATCTGTAACATATATAATCCACCGTATATACAAGCGTGGTTTAAATGTAAACGTATAGAAGTAAATAAACTCACCTCTGTTCACAGAAGAATTTGGACATAAATGGGTCTCCTAACTGACAGAACTTTATCCAACCACAGCATCTTTACGCAGTACATATGGGATGCAACTCTGACGCCAAAAGAAATTTGTTTACGTCTTCTGTACATTCTATTGTTCCAGTCAAATACTGCAAATATCCGGTCACAAATGCATTGCAGTAAATGGAGGAATTTTTGCATCCAGTAATCCTATTTCATATAAAAATCGCAACAATGTAATGTTTAGTTCTGAAAGTGACATTTTAGGGTAAACACATACTCTGAGCCTACTGTGTACCGTATCAAACAATGTGGCATCACATCGCATTGATCATTCTGTTTTAAAAAATAATTTTGTCGTTGTAAAATGTTCTGCTTAATCGGATGGAAGCTTTTTCTTTAATTTATAGTTTGTAAAAAGCTTCAATCTACTTTTACTAGTTCAACATTTTTTGGGACATTATTTTATGCACAACAAATGAAATGTGCACCGTCTGTCAGAATGAACAAAATTATTCGTTCTTCTTTCTATCTAAATAATTTCCACTGAAATAAAAACTGTGATATAAAGAATCTCAAATGGGTAATGATTTAAAATTAAATTTATGAAACTCGTTGAATAATGTCCAGCTTTTGCTCGCCAAGGCTAGCTAAAGCTGGACATTATTCAACTCGTTTCATAAATTCACTATTAAATCGTTACCCATTTAAGATCCTCTATGTAATAAATACCATATCTACTTAAGTTTGTGAGATATCTTATGCAATAAAAAGGTATCTGATTTAGTTAATAAAATATGTTATAAACAAATAAAATCGAGATATCTTATAAATGTTATAAAATATTTAATTGATACGCCTTGTTATAAAGTTAATACATTATTAAATTATATTATATGTTTGAATGAAATCTACCTTATATATATTTATTTTATAAGATATCTTAAATAATTGTTAGATATATTCTAAAATTTATATTTTATCTTATTAAAAATATACATTCTTTTATTACAAAGTTAACTCATACATTTTATTTTACAGTTTAGCAAAGTAAGTTCAAAAAATGGTTATGGCATGCAGCTAAAATACAACATAAAATTGTGAACGTATAAATGACCTCTAATAATATGTTATTATTATTGTTTATTACTTTTATTATTATTATTATTATTGGGTCGAATTCACAAAGCTAGGTACATGCAAATTTCTAATTATGTTCTCATTATACACAATGCCATTTTTCAACACAAGAACCCGGGAAAGAACCACCGACCCATGAGAAGCTACTGGTAAGTTTTTTCTCATACCACATTGGCCGAACCCGAGACTCGAACCCACGCAGACAGAGTCTATACTGGCCACATCTATAAAATTCCCATAACTATTGATTCGCATAATGTTCGGATTAGGTGTTTCACTACATATATTAATCAGTACTGACACAAATTCAAAAGTATGTATACAAGATGTCAGATAAAGTATATAGGTTATACAGACAATACATTATATAAGATATCTTGTAAACCAACATTAGGACATTTAATACTGTTTATACTATATTTTATGGACCAAATACGTCTCGTATAAACTTCTTTAGAGATCTTATGAGCGTTACAGGATTTCTTAATTAAAACTGCAAACAAGATTTATTATAAAGCATATCAGAGATCTGATAAAGTATTAAGATACATGATACAATTTATAAGACATCCAATATTTATAGCTATTTCATACAGTGGCTTTTTGGAATAACTAGTAATTGGGTTTTTCCATACTTGTCATATTTTGCATCTAACACAGTGGCATTTGGTTCTCTCTAAGTGGACTTACCAGCCATGTTGATTCAAAAAAAAAACAAAAAAAAAAAAAAAACAACAGCATAGCGGCTTGAAGTTCTTTCTCCTACGTCTTTGTTTTTAAAAAAATATAAATTACATACTTCTGCAAAGGTAGCAGCAGACCTATGACGAATTCTATCATTCTATCCTTGTTCGGTTTACGGAGAACTCGACATTTTTTTTTTTCTGATGCCATCGACAAAGTTTTCCAGGGATTCTGTCTGTTTCATTATCATGTCATACAAAGTTTGTTCAAAGGGCCATTTAGTTGTAGGTTTCTGAAATATTGTGTGATGATCCGTTTAGATGTAGCTCTCTGAATAATCCTTGATGATCCGTTTAGGTGTAGCTCTCCGAAATACTCTTCGACGATCCGTTTAGGTGTAGGTCTCCGAAATACTCCTTGATGATCCATTTGTGTGTAGCTCTCCGAAATACTCTTTGATGATCCGTTTAGGTGTAGGTGTCCGAAATACTCCTTGATGATCCGTTTAGGTGTCCGAAATACTCCTCGATGATCCGTTTAGGTGTCCGAAATACTCCTTGACGATCCGTTTAGGTGTCCGAAATACTCCTCGATGATCCGTTTAGGTGTCCGAAATACTCTGACGATCCGTTATGATGTTCGAAATACTCCTCAGTGATCCGTTTAGGTGTGCGAAATACTCCTCGATGATCCATTCAGGTGTCCGAACTACTCCTTGATGATCTGTTTAGGTATCCGAAATACTTCTTGATGATCCATTTAGGTGTCCGAAATACTCCTTGATGACCCATTTAGGTGTCCGAACTACTCCTTGATGATCCGTTTAGGTGTCCGAAATACTCTTTGAACTCATTTAATAAATTATCAGCAATGTCTAGAATGTTTAAAACTATTTTAATCAAAGTCAGTTACACCGGTTATGTTTACCCAAGTCTCGAATTGACCTATCCAAGTCAGTTACACCGGTTATGTTTTTACCCAAGTCTCGAATTGATCTATCAAAGTCAGTTACACCGGTTATGTTTTTACTCTCGTCTTGAACTGAGCTATCCAAGTCAGTTACACCGGTTATGTTTACCCAAGTCTCGAATTGACCTATCCAAGTCAGTTACACCGGTTATGTTTTTACCCAAGTCTCGAATTGGTCTATCCAAGTCAGTTACACCGGTTATGTTTTTACCCAAGTCTCGAATTGTTCTATCCAAAAGACACGATCCTCATTCGGCAAGTAAGAAAATAATAAAGGTGGACAATAAACACCTAGTCCAGTTGTCAAGTACACCGATTTCACTTTAGAATGCAGGTTGGAATCATGAGATCTTGGTGTGTCGCCAGTGTCCATTATTGTATGTTCGCCAGTGTTCATTATTGTATGCCAACTGTCTGCTGTTCTTCAGGAGCATTCTTGATACGTAATTACCGAGTTTAAAGGTTGTCGCACAAGTATATGCCTTACAGAATCAGAATCAAAAGATAGATCTCGAATTGTAGTCCATATCTTTACCAACAGTTATGTACTTGTTAATACGTGCATACTATTCCATACATATTTACATGTGTAGGATAATGAGCCACCCGAAACTTACGATAATATTTACATATTTATTCCATTCTTCTCTTCTACATGTATAAACTAAGACTAAGAACTGCACTTTGAAACTTTAATGATGATGGAGTCTCAGGTGTTCTAATAATTACTCTAGATCGACGTGTCATTGGACAGACTGGTCCAGGTGTTCTAATAATTACTCTAGATCGACGTGTCATTGGACAGACTGGTCCAGGTGTTCTAATAATTGCTATTGATCGACGTGTAATAGGACAGAATGGTCCAGGTGTTCTAATAATTACTATAGATCGACGTGTCATTAGACAGAATGGTCCAGGTGTTCTGATAATTACTCTAGATCGATGTGTCATTGGACAGACTGGTCGACGTGTCATTGGGCAGACTGGTCCAGGTGTTCTAATAATTACTCTAGATCGACGTGTCATTGCACAGACTGGTCCAGGTGTTCTAATAATTACTCTAGATCGACGTGTCATTGGACAGAATGGTCCAGGTGTTCTGATAATTACTCTAGATCGACGTGTCATTGGACAGACTGGTCGACGTGTCATTGGACAGACTGGTCCAGGTGTTTAAATAATTACTCTAGATCGACGTGTCATTGGACAGACTTTTTCAGCGAAATCTTTGCTGACTAAGGCTGATAGAGCGGACAGTGACTGAAATTAAGAAGAGATATAACACACTTGCACAAACAGCTGAGACAATCCAATTGACAACTCGAAGTCAATTCAGTGCCCATTATTTAAACAAATTCCAAATAAAAAGTGTTCAAATAAGTCAAATATCAAACCTAGCTATCCACAACTATATAAAGTATCAGTCTCTTGCAATTTGTGGAACTGATCCTTTCTTTTGTATGAGGCCATTTTTTGAAATACAAAATTTCATGGGGGAAATATAAAGCCTCGTTTTGATAAATGACTCACAATTTACTAATAACAACTTCTATGGTATGGAAAAATTATTTTTTTATGTATAAGGTTTATAAGAAATGTCAGGGAAACTTCAACAGAAATGCAATCGGTTTTATTTTTATTTTCTATTTTGTAGAAATATCTATCCTTTTCCGGTCATATATCAAACATAGGGTGGGATTCCTTTGAGATTTATTCCTACACAGGGGGTTAAAATAACAACTAACATTTATAGCCTCGTGTTTCCAATCCTTTATGTAAACCATTATTCCGGTACACACCAAACAGGTGCAGTTGTAATGTATGCAACGTGAGAGTGCAGTTGTTTTATTGAGAATTCAATCCTAGTTTCCATAATTTAACTTTGGTCATTTTTTTTTAAACTTATGTAAATAGCGAAAACAAAAGTCAACCATACGATACGTAAATAAGTGCAGACTCTTGTCTTCTTAAGCTCTCTAATACCTGAAACATTTTAATTTTACACTTTGTGAAATGTATTTAATAGCTTGTCCTGATTTCAGTGGAAATTCTTTAGTTTCGCTGAATCGCCCTACTTTTTTTTTCTCCCTTCAGGGTGTATTACAATTATGATGGTTTGCCGTTCCATTTTTCATATTTTAACTCACGTACATTTCACAAAAGATTTTGATGAATTTTTGAAGGTACATCGACACATAACGCACAAGAAGATTAAACTCACTCTTTGGCACAACACGGACTACCCTTTTTGTAAATTCACCCTACTCTCATATCTTGATCTTATAAATATGCGTAACTTTAAAAAGCAGTAGGATTGGGTTGACGTAATCTGTCAAAGTTAATTACATTTTTGTCATTTCGTACACTATCTGCCCCTGTTTGAAAGCAATGCGAGTCCGATTCTGCACGGCATCACAACGGGTTTTTGTCGTTGTTGTCAAGGAAGTAAGGGGAAATAGCTTCATCGAAACGCTAATGGCCTATGGTGAAATTTCATTATCAAAGATTACTTTCTATGTCTGGAATGTAAGGCAGTTTCTATTTATTTGTACTAGCTCACAAGATACTAGTTTTTGTTGTTGCAGGTACAGCTTTTGTAGACACACACAATCAAGCGTCGCATGACGTGATGGGAAATCATATTTTCACATGTGATATATTTTTCACTTGTGAAGATATAGGAATGAAAAAATATATATAAAAATATTTCGCCAATAAGTAATTATTTTACACGCTTAAGTATATAATAAATGAATTCACCTTTATGCCCTATGCGATAAAAATAAATGACATCATATGCATGCCCTATGCAGAATGTCTGTCTGTCTGTCTCTCTATATATATACGTAAAGCCAATTTTACTCAGATCACTCAGAACCAGACAATATGCCTGCAGTATGTGTCAGAACACAAAGAAATACATTATTGTCTTTTGTTTTGACTGATTAAAGAAAATAATCAGTGTGCAACGTAATATATAGATCGTCGCTGCAATAGGTCATCGTGATGTATTTGACAAGAATTCTACCAAAATGTGTTGACCACAGCATTATTATTATATCAGCACTAAGAAACAATCCGGTACAGTCACGATATTTGGAAGTAATTTCGGTAAACAAACTTGTAAAGTTAGTTTGGGCTTAATCTACACCAGGTGTATAAGATACATTGATAAATTTGATTGAGGTATATTTTCAAGTGGTATCTTTTCTTGCCTGTTAAGACGTATCATGCATGATTGTACATTTCAATGATTGTGCTAAGACGTATCATGCATGATTGTACATTTCAATTAGTGTGCTAAGACGTATCATGTATGATTGTACATTTCAATTATTGTGCTAAGACGTATCATGTATGATTGTACATTTCAATTATTGTGCTAAGACGTATCATGCATGATTGTACATTTCGATTATTGTGCTAAGACGTATCATGCATGATTGTACATTTCAATTATTGTGCAAAGAAAAAAGTTGAACATATAAGCTGGACATGTTACAACAAAACATGTAAACAAAAATGCACTGGCTTCCATCACAAGCACAGTGGACATGTAATCATATGAATATGCAATCATAATTTTCTTAATCATTGGAAAGTTGGTAGAATTGATTGTTTTGAATGTTTTGGGTCTTTGACTTTTCTTGCCTTGTTTAATCGGTAAGCATACTGTCTGGAGAACTAATAGCATGCAGGTCGTCCAGGTTGTTTAAATAATAGGCCATCAGTCCCTGTTCTGTCAAGGTTTCACTCAAGTATTCAGGTTTTTTTAAATACTATCTTTTCATTGAACTCTGCAGCTTTTCTGTAATTCTTCGAGAACTTATTATGTCTACGTTTCTCCGCATTAGTACCACCATGATAAGAAAAACTAAACTGACGCTGTCTTTCTGTAAATGCCAAGCAGTCGGTTATTGCTTTTACAGTAATTGATGCTGCTGGAACCTTTGATGTATTTAAAAGTACTACGTTTAGATAATGTTGCCAGTTTTTATCGTACCTTTTGCGAAAATACATGAACCGTTTTGGTTAACTGAAAATTAGACATTGATCTTTCTTCAGGGAAAAACAACTTCACGTGTCTATACACATACATTGTTTGTCAGTGCCTTTATAAAATCTGCAGAAAGATAGTCTAAAATATCAAGATCTAACACTGCAACATAACAATAAAAATTTTCCCTCTTCACCATTAATAACAAGAAAACAAATATTGTGCAACGACATGATATTTCATTACGATCGAATTTTCATTTCGATAACTCGTTTAACAAGAAATGGCTTACTATTGACATTTTGGCAAATAGTATACACAGCAATAGCTTGCTATTCACATTTTGATAAATAGTATGCTCAGCAATAGCTTGCTATTCACATTTTGATAAATAGTATACACAGCAATGGCTTGCTATTCACATTTTGATAAATAGTATACACAGCAATAGCTTACTATTCACATTTTGATAAATAGCATACCCATCAATAGCTCGTACTATTGACATTTTGATAACCAGCATACCCAGCAATAGCTTTCTATTGACATTTTGATAACTAGTATACCCATCAATAGCTCGTACTATTGACATTTTGATAACTAGCATACCCAGCAATAGGTTTCTATTGACATTTTGATAACTAGTATACCCATCAATAGCTCGTACTATTGACATTTTGACAACTCGGGTACCCAGCAAGAGCTTACTATTTACCTTTTGATAACTAGCATACCCAGAAAAAAAGAACAATGTGATTATAGTTGATTTTAAGTCCTTGACAAATTCCATTATACGAATGAAAAGTAGAGATGGTGTAGTTATTAGGCTATACCCTTCTGGAAGGGAACTCTTATATATGCTTATTTATCAGGAGGAAGTACTGGGTTAAATGTTTTTGTGTGTAGGTCGTCTGTTATGTATATTTAATTTAGATTGTGTGCCTGCTTTTTATCATGACCGTGACTGAGGTTGCGAAAATGGAATTTTTGCTTACCAGATTTTTGTCATGGTTCTAACGAGTAAACAAGATGTTTACTTGAATTCGAATTCAAGATTTACAAGTTAGTGAGGTTTTCTTGCGTAGGAAATCCTTTACGTTTCAGGTCAAGGGAAGTTCGTATATAAAGAGATTTCATACACTATTATTCATTCCTGTTTAATATCAGTCTTTATAAATTTATGATCAGAGTTCATAGTTCTGTTCCGATTTAATTTGAAAGTAATTATCAATTCAAATTATTAATTGGAATTACAGAGTACTCATTGACTATTTAACTAAAACACTATTCTGGGATTATTTATAGCTCATTCAAAGACATCCTGGATTATATCATTGTGGTTCATCAAGTCATTCAAGACTCTAGGTACATTAGGACATTCAAGATGATTGGAATTCATTCGGAACGAGTTAAAATCACGATACTGCAAGTCTCTGTTGAATTTCACTTTGTATACTAGGCAAATAAATTATGTGTTGAATTTTACTTAAATTGTTGGTTTTACCCCTTTTCTGTTCTATAGTTTAAATCCATAGTGCTATAACACCTTAAAGTCGGGAAGCCTAATATCCAGCCTTATAGTGTAATTCGACCCTTGTGCTGCCTGTTCAGTTTTTTGTTGTTGTTTACTGACTTTGCTGTTGGATCATAACTGAACGTTGTTTGTATAATTTTCTGAGGTTTATAATGAGGATCTATAATGTTATCTTCGGACTGGTCTTAATAGTTGAGAAGGTTGTGCCATGAAAGAGTCAGGCATCTTTCGGCCCTCTGGAAAAGGGATATTTGAAATGTATTACACGCTATGAATTTCCTTCTAATAATTCCAGGTTTCGCATTCATTTGAGTTGGAGTGATAATCTTATCCACAGTTCATGTAGTGTGGTGTGGCTTTATACATTTAGGTTCCGACGGGGGAGTGTCGACGCATTAGTCACACTCGTAGTTTGGAGCATCTGTCCTCGTGGTGGCCGTTTTTCGGACATTTGAAACATCAATATGGATTTGGGATGTATATCTCAACCGAGACCTGCAAAAAATCCCAAGTTCTACTTCATTGGGAAGTGTTGCTGAAGATAAGTATGATGGTTTGATGTCCAGCATATTTCCGTCACGTTTGATACGGTTTTCGGCGAATATCAGCGACACATTGCTTCTTCATGCCTTTGATGATTTCTGTGTCGCTAACTCCTGCCTTTGTATGAAATCTGTGAAGAATCAGCTAAACTAGTTACAGGTATATCATGGAAAGTCTTAAGGTTTTGGATGTATTTAGTATGTTCTCTTGGCTCTCACTCCACAGGTAAGCTACCTGATTTGAGTTTTTTTTTCTTCATGCCTTCTGATGTGCTCACTAGCACAAGTAATGTCTTTTCGACTTCAACTAGAGCGGCAAGCAGTCTTGATGAGTCGTTGACTGGAAATAAATCCACTCCACATGGTTTATCATTTGAATTAGATAAAGATTTTGTTCTTTTCAACTGATTTTTATTTTTATTTTCCATTATGTTTTTGTTGTACATTCATCATCCGTGTTTACCCATCATCCGTGTTTACCCACCCGCAGTGGAGCCCAGTGAGGGGACAGTTATCAGGTGCCAGGTATACACAGGTGGTATACTCTGCATACAAATATATCTCCCTATTGACCCGTTAAGCCACTTTCTTCGATGAATATTTTGAGGAGGGGAAATAATAGGAAAACAAAGAAGAAATTGTAGGGCAACGATGGTATCAAGAGAGATACAGGGAAGAAAAGCTATATAGAAAGTTTGAAAATGAAGTTAAGAGGATGTCCCTGGGCTCGCCAATTTGTGGAGACCAGGCCCATCCCGACCACCCCTGTCTAGTAAGAAGCAGAGGACAAAGTTGTGAATTGCATTGGCGAGCCACTCATGGTTTTGCCGTTTACTCGATTACTAGGATCCAAACCTCCCTCGACACGGGCCGCAACCTACGGCCAACAGGTTGCCTCCACTCTATCGCCTCTCACGACGTGCAACAAGGACGTATCGGACCTATTCTACAACGCCGGACCCGCAAAGGAGATATTATTTTGCTACACTACTTGAATTGACCACACATTTATTCCATCCAAACTTGTAAACAAATTTACATTATCACTTGATACCGACATTGTAGCTTTGATATCAAACTCACTGAATTGTGTTATCACCTCTCTAAAATAAAAACAACATTGCATTGTGCCAATGTGTTATGATGTGTTATTTATGAAAAATTATTTTGTATTCGCTGTCTCGTTTCGCTGCTAGTCTATTTGGGTTGTAATTTAGAGTAGATAAAGCTAGAATTGAGTTTTATCATAATATCATGTTTTTATATGTATTGTGCGTTTGGCGGAAAAGAGTATTAATTTCAAATTTTAATAGTGCGATAGCTCTCTCCGTAACTATCAACTGAAAAAGACAAACAAATGGCATTTTGCAAAGGTTTTGGCACTTGATTCGACACCTTTTAGTTGTTTATGTATTTGATAAATACAAGCAGGTTTGGTTTTCTTTACTTCTGGTTTAGTGAATTCGACCCGTCCACGATCATTAGACAGAGAAGAAAAAGCTTTGATTATAATCAGTAAAACAAGAACATTCACCTGATCGTATATAATAGCAGTGGTAGATATTGCAAGCATCAATACCACAGCCCTTCTCGGCTAAGCTGGTGGTTTACATTTCTCAATTCAAGTAGGCACACTGAGGTGAAATTCCATAAATGCCATGTGAGAATTTTTAAACAGCATCCACCAATGAAGGAGGCCATATAAATGCCATGTAAAAGCTCTCAGTTGTTAAAACTTCAACGGAGGGTGACATAAAACTCGAGGACATTTCGAAACACTGAAAACCCTTCAAGTTTTATAGTCTAAATTGAATTGCATCGTCTTTACTGTTCCTTCTTTGAATACTTATAAATGAATGCAGGTGCACACTTAAAAGAAAGATGTCAAGTATTCATCCATAATCGAATTCCGAATTGCGTTGATTGCACATCTCTTTCCAGTACGTACAACCATCGTACCGTATTACCCAAGAGTAGAAAACACCCAAATGCGAGCAGCATAGATCCTGTTATGCCGTCTGATTGTGCGACAACAGATCAGGGTCTATGATACTTTCTTCAAATTCTAAATAGAACACGATGTTCTGGCTGAATGTTATGCAATGATAGTCCAGAGCCTATATTTTTTTCAGTTTGATGCGTGTTATAAATTTATTACAGTTGTGCTGGTTTGATGCGTGTTATAAATTTATTACAGTTGTGCTGGTTTGATGCGTGTTATAAATTTATTACAGTTGTGCTGGTTTAATGTGTATTATAAATTTATTACAGTTGTGCTGGTTTGATGCGTGTTATAAATTTATTACAGTTGTGCTGGGAATATCGTTGACCAGTCGTTAAATCTAATATTCTTCAGAACATACTTTTGTCCAATGGTGAAAAAAAAAATAATAATTTCAAACTAGTACAGTTTAAACAACTATTATTTCAATCTGTCTTGGACTTAAGTCGTTGCATGAAGCTGTTCATTTGTTGTGTTGAACTACCAGCCAGAATGTTACAAGTTCGAATACTGTCCAGATAAGGCCAGTTCGACCGCCGTTCTGTGCTTCTGGTTAAGCCATATTTACTATATGTCTCGTACAATATAACATGTTATGTGTTGATGTGCCGTAAAGCACCATACCACACTTTCAATACTTGGCATATTCATGCAAACATGTTGCAAATGCCATACGCGATCATTTTCTGTACTGAACATTTTAACATTCATCAATCAACTCTCCCATCATTCCATCCATTCGTACAGCTATTCAACCTAACCAGTTCAACCAACCTACCTAAGTATCGCAATGCCTGTCAATACACACATGCATACAAACACACACACATACAAATATACGTACATACGACTTATGTACATGCATGCATGCATACATACATGCATACACATATACATACATACATGCATACATACATACATACATACATACATACATACACACAAACACACATACATACATACATACATACATACATACATACATACATACATACATACATACATACATACATACATACATACATATACAACACTTGCCATAAAAAATTCTCACTTTTCAACGTATATTTAAGGGTTTCTTGTTTTTTGTTAGAAACAATTTTCATTCTCTCCTGCCGCCAAGAAATCTCGTATTTCGTTTTGTAATGTTGAATTGAACGCTGCCATTGTTTATCCAATGACACAATGTGCGACTGGTGAAATTATGTGTACTTTTGAGAATGGTCGTTACAAAAGCGACTACGCGGGCGTATTCGATTTTGTACCAATATAAGCTTACGTAGAGCAATAATGTCGACTTCAACAATCTTGATGTAGCCGTGCCTTCAAAATCATCAACAGGTATAATCAAAGTTTATGACAAGGCGAAGAGAGATTGTACTGAACAAGGCTTTGTTTTTATATCAAGCAGCAGTAACTTGAGACCTCAATACAACTTCAGTAGTGCTATACTTACTTTGTGCCGGCAAGTTCTATAGTTCCATTACTTTTCAAACCATCTATTCTGATCACTTCTAAAACTGCCTTATTAAAGAATGTGAAGTATTTTCAGAACCACCATTGAAGTATTTGAAATATTTCAACAGCTTCTGTCAACATTCCCAGCCCTCGGGCAAGGCGAACTAAGCAACCGACGTGGGCCATGCGCTTTCAGGAAATCAAATTAGCAATGCAATTTTTCTGCTTGGGGCCCCGCGCTCATCGCTTGTTGCATTCGGCCCCGCAAGCTGCATTGGGTCCCGCACATCCTAGGGCCGGGAATGTCTGTCAACAAGCATATTTTATTATAGTTCTTGTTTTGTTTCATTTGGTTTTTAGTCAACAATTTTTTGTGTTATCGATAGGTCGATGTTTGAATAACGCATGGGAATTTGGAAAAAGCTCTCATTTATTTGATGATTTAGTTGAGAAAACAAGGAAAGTTACAAGATAAATAAAGAACAAACAAAAAAAATATCACTGGAAGGTAAATTTGGCTTGAACATTGTAGTTCTTTCACTTCCAGGATGGTGTACATTCAGTGCTTCTGAACTTCATTGCAAAAGTGGGATCTCAATGTGCTTCCATATGTGAAGGTTCAAAATAATATCAGCGGAACGCAAACTTAATTCATGAAGTTTATACCTTCAATGAACCCTACATATAATCTTCTTCCATTTTGTCATGCTCGTATGTATCCTAAATTTCTCTATCTTGGATAACATTCCGGAGCAGGTATTGCTTTTGGAGCATAGCAAAACCGGACGCCGAAATAGAAATTGAGTTCCTGCCAATGTTATATTTAGGCAAAACACAATTCTTACAATTTCTTGTTGGGGGGGGGGGGTATAAATGTTTAAACATCATTGATATCTGATAAATATTTGGAGCTAATTGACATACATATGTCATGGTTTAATACTGAGAGATTAGTGTGGTTTTTACATATTCGTCTGTCTTAACATAGGTCATGGTTTAATACTGAGAGATCAGTGTGGTTTTTACATATTCGTCTGTCTTAACACTAACAACTTGTGTAATTCTTCAGCGCTTCGTAGAATGGTAAAGAATATGACATTGACAAAATCAAAGTAAAAATGACCGATAATTATCTGTTAAAGGACCTCATAAAAATAAATATCGAGGCACCGATAAAAGATAAGGTAAAATCTGTTATTTATATGTATGTGCGTGTGTATGTGTGATGTTTAAGTTAATAATCAATTACGTCGCAGCGTGAAGTAACCTAGATTGCAACAATTGCTGATAAGTGCTCAATGATGTAGTCATTACTGGCAATTTCCTTGTGATATTCCAGTAAAGAATTGGGTAGGTTATGAACCAAAAATCTAATTAAAGTCAAAACTTCAAACTCCCCTTTCATTTTTGGCGGAGTATGTTTTTTGTTAGCTAAGGATGCGTAAGACCGTTAAGAAGCCCAAAAGCTGTAGTCTGACTGGCGAATCGAAGTTTGACCAGAATACGAGTCCTGTCATGTGGGATTATATCAGATCTTGCCACGGGGAAATATAAAAGAATATAAAAAATAAACTGAATCTGAAATGCAAGACGTCAGTTTAATCGGAGTCTGAACGTCAAGGTCTAATAAATATCTGTATAAAATAAAGACACTTGTCTATACTTATATCTGATCTGAATGTATTTCTTGCCAGTACATAATCTGTTTAAATGCATTACTCGGCTTTCTGTGATTGACTGTTGGAGATATCGTTGAATGGTAAATTGCTTAACCTGGCACTATTCACTATACTTATTCTTTACCATCTTATTTTTATCACTTTCATCCCTGCATCCTTCTCTTTATTCAGTCTGGCGCTGAAAGTTAGCACAAGTTTCTAAGATTTGTTGTGATTAATAATTACAGTCTCTTTTTCAGACCCAAAATGCCCGTAACTTGTCATTTTTTGCAGTATGCATTGTTAAATGGCATTGGCATCATGTGCCCCGATACCGGGATGCACCTATGATCTTTTCCATAATTCAGTAATAGAAAATGCAGGGTGTTTTGTTTAATTGTTCGGTAATTTTGCAGACATGCACATGGTCGAAGCGGAAGAGGCTTCTTTTCATAGTTTACCTCAATGAACTTTGCACGTGTTCTTGATTGAAACTGAACAGTGATGCTGAATTAATTAATGCTAGTTGCGACTGAAAACGTGCATTTGGAGAGGGTGGGTGGGTGCAAAAATAATCAATCTACGTATGCCAACTTAGCCGTTCAAATGTTTGTTTCTTAATCTGCAATGACATTATGTATACCACTTAACGCTATTATTAACGAATGCCCGTACGTCTAACTAGTCCCTTGCACTATATTTCGATCGACTGCAAACATTTTACATGCCGAACGAACTCAATCATTTTCCAGACATGAATCCCTCCAACAGAAAACAGAAACAACAAAAGAAAGAAATGTTAATAACGTGGCGCTAATGTCACATTAGTTGTTTACTTATTTTGCATGATTAGATAATCACCTCTAGGGTTTTACATTTTACTATATATTCCAATGTACTTTAGGTTCCAGCATTGACGGAAATACATGGACATCCGGTGATTTATTATGTTCATCTCTCATGGACATTTTTGGTTACCCGATTTTCAACTTAAGAATACAGAAACATATATTCTTATTCTAGTAGAAGCTTATTGGGGTCTTGAGAGGACTTAAGCAAACGAGTTCCAAATATGAAGCGTGTGTGTGACTGGGATTTGGATCTTTAACGTAGCTTTAACAATTTTTCAGTCATATCGCTACGATGTCTGCAGTGTGGCAGTTTATAGTGATGTCTAGCACTGGGGCATCATGCCACAGACATGTAGCATCATATTCTACCCATTCACATTATCCTGACACCAGGCCAACCAGTCCTAACACAAACCTCTTAATGCTGAGCGCCAAGCAAGGCAGCTGCTGGTACCATTTTTATAAGTCTTTGATATGACTCGGCCGCGGTTCGAACCCTTGACCTCCCGCATCGAACCACTTAGTCCACCGACGTTGTTGTTAGGGTACACGCATACTTATATTGGATAGACTCTACACATTTATATCTGTTTTTCATGCAGGTAGCTGCATATAGTGTATGTATATATGCGAATACATTTGTCCATTTTACGTTTGCGTTCGTATGTCTGCAAAACTGTCGCTCTGTCCGTCTATCGCACAGTTAATGTTAACCTCAAAACCTGAAACCATTTTAGATATTTGGATGAAACTGGATGGGCTTAAATATACAGTCTGTAATCGCGTATACGTAGAGTCAAACTGCAAACAATAAAGACCCTGATCTGCCGTAGTATAATGCACCTGCATTTATGGGTCTGTTGTTTGTTCTACTGACCACTCCTTACAGACTGCACAGAACCAGATCTGCCGGCACGTTATGCAACAACAGATCTGCGTGTGCAGTTTGGACTCAACTTATAAGCGAGTACAGACGGTAATCCTAAGGCAGCGTGTCGCATAGAACGTTCATACCTCTATCTTCAAGATGAAGGTGAAAGTTTAAGGTGAAAAGGCATGGAATGTGATTATTTCATGCATGCGCATTTCAATTTGGTATGAAAATAAAAATGCTGACATTCATCCAATTACTTTTTTATATGATTGTGCTTGCACGATATATCCATGTTTAATAAAATGGAAAATAATAAAAGTTCCTCTCTAGAATGCCATTTTTGTATTTTAAAAAAAATCTGCGGGGGGGGGGATAATTTAAAAAAAAAGGACAGGAGGAGATTGCTATCGCCGGGAAGGATTTGCTAACACAAGGCAGGCTAAACCTTTATGGAAAATACATTAATGTGTACTTATAGCAAATGTTTAAAACTTACGTTGTTACAGAAGTAATGAAAAAAGATTCCTGCCTAATGAATCAGTGGCATCGAATCGCTAGTGTACAATACGTATTTGCAGCTTTCGCGATAACTATGTTATGATGGGTCCATATTTTGACTTTTAAATCAATCTTAAGAAAGAGAATTTCAAAATGCATACTTAAATTTAAGTCCAGGCATACGTCTATAAAAATGTAACGTCATCTCTATTCGCTAATTTTTATTCGTAGCACACACACATACACATGCATGCACATGCGCGCCACATGTTCCAGAAAACATACAAGCTTCACGACCCATATTCTTATCAACTGGTGTACTGTGGTAGGGTCTTATCCACTGGATTAGGGTGTTAGGGTCTTATCCATTGGCTTAGTGTGTCAGGGTCTTATCCCCTGGTTTAGTGTGTTAGTATCTTATCCACTGGTTTACTGTGTTAGGGTCTTATCCACTGTTTTAGTGTGTTAGGGTTTTATTCATTGGTTTAGTGTGTCAGGGTCTTAATTCATTGGTTTACTGTGTCAGGGTCTTATCCACTGGTTTTGTGTGTTAGGGTTTATCCACTGGTTTAGTGTGTCAGGGTCTTATCCATGGTTTAGTGTGTTAGGGTCTTATCAACTGGTTTAGTGTGTTAGGGTCTTATCCACTAGTTTACTCTGTCAGGGTCTTATCCACTGGTTTAGCGTATTCGGGTATTTTCAACTGGTTTAATGTGTTAGGGTCTTATCCACTGGTTTAGGGTGTTAGTGTCTTATCCATTGGTTTAGTGTGTTAGGGTCTTATCCACTGGTTTAGTGTGTTGGGTCTTATCCACTGGATTAGTGTGTTAGGGTCTTATCCATTGGATTAGCGTGTTAGGGTCTTATCCATTGGATTAGTGTGTTAGGGTCTTATCCACTGGTTTAGTGTGTTATGGTCTTATCCACTGGTTTAGTGTGTTAGGGTCTTATCCATTGGATTAGCGTGTTAGGGTCTTATCCACTGGTTTAGTGTGTTAGGGTCTTATCCATTGGATTAGTGTGTTAGGGTCTTATCCACTGGTTTAGTGTGTTATGGTCTTATCCACTGGTTTAGTGTGTCAGGGTCTTATCCCCTGGTGAATGTGTTAAGGTCTTATCATCTGGTTTAGTGTGTTAGGGTATTATCCCCTGGTTTAGTGTATTAGGGTCTATGAAGGCCGAGGCCCTGTGACATATAGACGACTATTGTCTCTCATCTTTTAGTTCCAGGTGCTTATGATAAAAACGAGAAAAAGTCTCCTATTGAGTTGATATGTTGCCTTTGAGGGTGTTCGTCTACTAGGATAAGTGTCATCATCATCATCATCGTCGTCGTCGTCATCGTTATCATCAAAATAGTAATAGTAATTGCAGTAGTGGCATAAAAACCACAACAAATAATAACAAAGAAGAAGAAACGAAGAACAGCTTTTATTAATCTCAGTGCTAAAATGTTTAGCCAAGACACAGATAAATTATGGTAGTTTTTTGGCAATGCGAGTTTTCATTGAATCTGAATAGCACTCCTCCCTTCTGCTCTTTCGTACTTTGTATGAGTTCATTTGAATGATAAGATTACCGTATGTACTCGCTTATAAGCCAGGTAAAACTGCAAACATCATAGTCTCTGATCTGCCATCGCATAGTGCGCCCGTAGATCAGGGTTTATATTTTTGTTCTTCTTATTAATCATAAAAACTGCATATATCCAGATCTGCTGGTGCATTATACGACGGGGGATCGGAGTCTATGCAGTTTGCATTTGGATCCGATTCAAACATGCTTATATAAGGTACTAGCTAGTCAATATTAATGAAATATTAAGAAAATCTAAAAATTTACTGCATTGTTCTGGAGTTTTAATGATAAACATATTATGTATCGCTACTTGAATCGATAACGATGATAAGGAGAAACGTATAAAACCTGGTTCTCGAAAGAAATTGATGTACTAGCTATGCAGTGAAAATAAAATTGGGCGTGGACGAGTATGGTTATCGTACAAAATTGTATAAATTTCAGATTTTCCTCAGATAACTATGGAAAAAAGTGAAAATTATTTCTCTCGAATCATTAGTTTTGCATCATGAATCACCATTATATCGATATCAAAATGTGGGTTGTTCTACCACAACTGAAACAAAATTGTACATATGAAGAAAAAAACACACAAATGCTCTTCGGAGCTGTGCTTAATGATGCAAAGGTGCCAACAGACATTGTCACACAAACTTCTTTGCCTAAATTCCATGAGCTAGAAGTGAATTTTAGTTGGGGGAAAATGTTAACAGACACTAAAGTAGATTTTAGTTTCAAATATGCAAAATCCAAAGCTGGCACTATGGGTTACACAAATCTAAGTTGGCCAAATAATTTACAAATACTTTTCTATTTAGTACAAATAAAAAACAGATCATTGATAAACTTAAAATCGTCATTAGCTCTAAATCCACGGTGTTACACAATGAATGTATTTGTTTTTAATCTGTATTTGCATTGTTCATGTCTTGGTAGAGATATGCAGGTCATGCTTACATTTAAACAAGCTTCTGCACTGGGATTGAATTAAATTATTGTTAATTAGTGAAATGATTGTGCGAAAATAAATGTAAGATTATTCCTTTTGTAGGGGGCCCCGAGTGGCCGAGTGGTCTAAAGCGCTCTCCGTTACGGATCACTGCCATCTCACCTCTGTCTGCGTGGGTTCGAGTCTCGGATTCAGCCAATGTGGGTATGTGAGAAAGCTTGCCAGTAGCTTCTCGTGGGTCGGTGGTTCTTTCCGGGGTTTTCCCGGGTTCTTCCCCCACCATTAATACTGGCCGCCATGTATAGCCTATCTTGTGCTGAAAAATGGCGTTAAACCCTACAAAAACAACAATTCCCTTTGTAACATTGGTCATATAATCAAGTGATACAACTAGATCACTAGATACATTTCATTCCAGAGTATCATAAAAATGACGCCTGATACGATAGTTGTATGGGGAAAAATATTAAACTGGTATAATAAAACTGTGATAAAGATACAATCGACGTATATCATCGAGGAAAAAATATAAGATCCTTTTTCTGACTAGCTGCCATAATCTGATTCATCTGAGAAAGAAATAATCATCAGATTTATATCACCAGATTTATAATCTAAACCGTCATTAGGAAATGGTTTTGTATTTTGCATCACCACAGATACCCCGAGGGAATTCCCCTCTTTCAAACCAGCTTATTATCGACTAGTTTCTATCCATATTTGTATGGGTCACACAAGCTTATTATCGACTAGCTTCTATTCCATATTTGTATGGATCACACGGAAGGGTGATGAAAAGACTGTCTTCTGCAGACTGGTATATTTTCTGGACATTTCATCTAGAAACTTTCCTTTCGAAAATAGGTAGCTGTGTCAGTGTATCCGTTAAAGAATATAAACCCTGGGACGCTTGATAAATAGACTCTCAAGTAGATGTTTTTCCAGGGATGAAATATTTTGAAATGGCCTCTGGGTGTTCTGTTTGTTTGTGTATGTGTGTCGCGTCTTTTTCACGCATCAGAATGAGAAAGGAAAAATACATTATTCATGTATTGTGCATTCTTGGTCGTGCAACACTTTCTACACAGAAGGTCACCTTTGTTCCGAGAATAAAATCATTTCATTGGTTAAAGAGCCCACTTGTTCCTTTCAGTGTTCGTTACATAAATTCTTTGCATTTGCTACAAACAAGTACCGGTCATTCCACAAAGTATAGATAAAACTGTCCGAACGCTTTCACCAAATATCGCTTGCATATTCTTCAAGCAAAGTAAACGGAACATAGTATTTTCTATTTAAAAAAAAAAAAACCATGTATCTGTCTGTCTTATTTATGGGGCTGTTTATCCGGAATGGAGAAAATGGCCCGTATCAAAGGATTGACACAAAAGCTTAGGGTACCAATCACACTTTATATCAGTTATAACAGATGGAAATATGAAGGATTTCACCATCAGTAGTAAGTAGGGATACTAGATGTACAATGGGAATTAGCATTACAGACCCCCCCGGGTCAATATACGTACAAGGGAAATTTAACATGGCGAAAAATCGTGGGTCAATATACGTACAAGGGGAATTTAACATGGCGAAAAAACGTGGGTCAATATACGTACAAGGGGAATTTAACATGGGGAATAGAGTTTAGGTTTGTTTAGGGACAAGGGGAATTGAACATGGGATTTTTTTTTTTTTTTAAAATTTTTTAAAAAAGGGGTAGGCAATTGAAAAAGTCATTCTCTTTTCGAGAAATATGGGGCCCTGAAAAGGGCCTTTGGGTTTATGTTAATGTATCCATTAACATAAAGGGCACCGCATTGGTCTTCTTCTTGTCCTTAGGCTGCGTCTCACTGTTGGTCCGTAAATCAGCACTCTTTTGAGGCATCCTTGTCTTTCTACGTAGATCCTACGTATCCACAGACTGGTGTTTGTCCTGTGGACAACGGTCCACTTGGATCGGACATACATGAGCATGTCCGTCCTGAACATCATGGAAGACACAAGCGTAGAAGATTGCACATCGGTCCACTTCTTGAAGCGACGAGAACAGGTGAATCAATGCAGTGAACTGCGCTTATTTATAGGTAGAGGAAGGATTGAAACGGATTGAGTTCATTCACCAATCCGAACACGCGTTACAAAATTCAGTCAGCCCGCATCCAATCCGAAGAGAGTAGTCTGTGACGTCACGTGGTCTATATAGATTCGCTAGCGCTTGTGTACAGTCAATCTATGCGACAGTGATTCAATATGACGGAAACTCAGAAAACGATCCACTGGGGTGCACCAGCAGGGGAGACCGCCCAAGGGAACCCGGACTTACTTTCAGAAGAGGTGAATTGGGATTTTGTGGATTTTCTCTCTTCGCAAGAATTTGTTCCGGAACCTTCGTTACCTTCTTCATTACCGCAAGTGGAGAATTTTAGACAGAGACAGAAAGAAGAATTGGAGAAATTTATACAACGACAAAAGGAAGCGGAACAAGCTTTTCTCCTACAGCAGCAGCAAGAAGAAGAGGTAAGAAAAAAACAACAGCAACAACAGCAAGAAGAAGTAGCAGCAAAGAAACAAGAGGGTGAAAATCAAACGGTCACGGTACTGTTGGACATTTTAGCGGAGTTAAGAAGTCTGAAACAAATGTATCAGACTTCTTTATTACGACCGAAGAGAATACGACCTTCCCGAGCTAAACACGTTAACCCTGTGACTAAGCCTACCGTACCGCCCTTAGTGATTTCAACCCAATCATCATCATCAACATTACGCAGTCCAGAAGTAGGCCTTGGTCGTGGCAAAGGCTTAAGGCAGTTAAAGTTGATTGCTTAAACTCACCCCTGCACCTAAATAAAAAGGCCCTTTTCAGGGCCACCCACATTTCTCGAAAAGAGATAGCCTTTCAATTTGCCAATCACTCAAAAAAAAAACAACAAAAAAAAACCAACCCCATTTTACCCCGTATAGTACGTGTCTTTGTATGAGTGCGTGAGTGTACGTTCTTATTTTAAAATCAAAACTCAAAGACACTTACCTTATATCATTAATTTATTCTTTTATGAATATTTACAATCCAATTCACAATTTACAACAGAACACTTTATAAAGTTCATACACTTCTTCTGTTTCTTTTTTCTACTCTCTCTGTTTTTTCAATTTCTTCACCGTCACAGTCTTTTCCACCTCTTCCTCCTCACTTTCTTCCCTTCTTCTTTTCTTCTCCTGTTTCTTTTTCTTCACCTGGCTGCTTTCTTCCTCTGAAGAATCTCTCTCTTCTTCTGAAGAATCCCTCTTTTCTTCTGACTCATGTTTCTTTTTTGGGCAATCTGGAGACCAATGTCCTTTTTCTTGACAATAATAACAGGTATCTTGACTTTTGTCTTTTCTAGTCTCTGTTTTTTTCTTTTTTTGACGGTCTGGACACTCTGAAGACCAATGCCCTTTCTTCTGACAGATATAGCAAGTATCTTGACTTTTATCTCGAAAGGAAGGAGAGTAGTCCGTCGGCTGGTCTGAAGAGAATTTTCTAATGACCCCTCGCAAAGCTCTGACGAAACGTTCGATTTGGTTAGTCTCTTCCATCGTTGTGCTCGGCTTGAGAGTGAAATGAATAGTGAAACGACAAGACACACACCCTTTTATATACGCTGGTCTGCCATGACTATAAATTAGTCTATGGTGTTTAAACTTGAGTCATTTGACGTTTTGCACTCAAGATGAAACGATCCTATTCATTCGAGAAGAAAGAAGAAGAAGAAAGTAAGAGGCAGAAACGTGATCTATCGCCTCGTACCAGGGCTGAAATTTTGGCACAAATTCATGCCAGTGATTTTGAAGAGGACATGAGTGAACCAGAATCCGAACCCTCTAAACCAAGTTCACCACCCTTAGTCAACCCTGACAAATACTATTCCATTCGAGAGACGGAAAAGCGCTCCTCTAGAAAATTTAGAACCACGGCTTACAAATACACAGTGAAGTTTAAAGATTTCAAGGCTGAAGTACCCTTAGAGAAAACAGAAGTGTTTATCACTGGGGTGTGGGATTCTTTGCTCACTGCACTCAAGCGACAATGTCAACCCAAAGAAGACGATCGCTTCAGACTTTCCATACAACACGACGGTTTGAAATCCCCTGTTTGGATCGAGTTTAGCACCCCTGCAGAATTGACGGCTTCCAAAGTCATGGACACGATTCAACACGTGCAACAATCTAATGACCAGTTTGACATCACCGATGGAAAAGCCACATTGGACATGACCCACGTCTCTCCTCCTCAAGGGACCGGACGCAAAAAGATGTTATTGGTGAACGAGCTTCGCAGCATTAAGCGTAGCCTTGTCCAAATTCACAATCCTCATGACCAGATGTGTTTAGCCCGTGCCATCGTGGTGGGACGAACCTATGCCAACAAGAACGACACGGTAGAATGGAAAAGAACCTGGAACACTATTCAACGTTCCTATCGAGCCAAACAACGAAACGAAGCAGAACTCCTGTTGCAACAAGCTGGCCTGTCCAAAGACACACCCTGTGGCATTCCTGAGATGCAAAAATTGCAAGATGTCCTAGCTCCACGCTACACCTTGAAAGTGCACCCTCAAGAAGTGCGTGGGCCTCTGTTGTTTCGAGGCCAAGATTTTAAGGACGGAAAATACATTCATGTTTATTATCACGATGACCATTTCGATACCATTACCACCATCACCGGATTCCTGGGATACGGTTATTATTGTGAGAAATGTGATTATGGTTATAACAATCGAGAGCAACACAAGCATTGTGGAATGAAATGTCCAGGATGTTTGGCCTCTCCACCCTGTCTGAGCGAAGAACCAGTGCCTTGTTCAACTTGTCTGCGCACGTTTGTCAGCCCTACCTGTTACCAACAACATTTGAAAACACAATGTTCACAGAAGAAATGTGCTTGTCAACTCCTGAAATTGTGCCCTACCTGTGGACAAGGCATATGTACCAATACTGCCAAGGCACACGTATGTCGAGGAAAGAAAAAATGTCACATTTGTCACCACATCGTGGACTTGGAACACCAATGCTACGTGCAAAAATACCAACCCTCACCAGAGAAAGAGGACGGTCACAAGAAGAAAGGCAATTTCATCTTTTTCGATTTCGAATGCATGCAAGAGACCGGCATTCACATCCCTAATTTCTGCGTGGCTCATCGAGCGTGCGAGAAGTGCATTCAAGAACCTATCTTCAGTCATTGCCCTCACTGCAGCAAGATTCCTGGAGGGCGTGAAAAAATCTTTATGGGACCGAACACGTTAGCCGATTTTGCCCAATGGGTCTTAGACCCCATCGACAAGACGTGGAGCCAAGAGGACATCGAACGTTACGGAGATTGTCATCGTCATGCCACGGTGATGGCTCACAATTTCTCCGGATACGATGGACAGTTTCTTCTCAGATACTATACGGAACAAGGCACCGAGCGTCCTAAAGTGACTTTGAACGGAGCCAAAATCATTTTCATGCAAGTGGGACAAGTACAGTTTAAAGATTCGATGAGCTATTTGGCCATACCTTTGAGTCGAATGCCTAAAACGTTTGGAATGACAGAAATGGCTAAAGGGTACTTTCCACACTTTTTCAATACGGAAGCCAATCAACACGCCGTTCTACCACATTTACCTGAGGCTCACTATTACCACCCCGACAACATGCGTACCGAACAACGAGAAGCTTTCTACGCTTGGTACCAGGCTCACACCTCGGACCCTTTCGACTTTCAGGAAGAAATGCTAAAGTATTGTCGTTTCGACGTGGACATTTTACGGCGTTGCTGTGGAAAATTTCGAGAACTGTTCATGGAACACGGAGGGGTCGATCCTTTGAAAGAAGCTTGCACCATTGCCAAAGCGTGTTTCTTAGTGTATCGACAACGATTCATGCCTCAAAACACCGTGGCTGTCATCAGTCCTCAAAGACCAACTTTGTCAAACGTCAATACTCGGTCAAAGCCCTACGTTGGTTACATTACTTGTGCGACAAGGAAGACAAGTGGATTCAGCATGCCCGCAACGGAGGGGGTGAAAAGACCATCGGAACGTATTCGGTCGATGGCTGGGACTTAGAAAACCCCAAGATCGTGTACGAGTTTAACGGTTGCTTATTTCACGGATGTCCCGTCTGTTACCCTGACCGTGACACTAAAAATCAGTTTTTGCAACGAACCATGGAAGACTTGTACCAGGACACATGTCAGCGACGCCTAAAGTTGGAACAGCAAGGATACCAAGTGGTGGAAATGTGGGAACACAAGTACGATCACCGTATGAAAACCGATCCCGAGTTTAAACGCCTCGTGGAAAGTTACCAGTTCGTGGACCCGCTGAACCCGAGGGATAGTTTGTACGGAGGAAGGACCAATGCCACCTGTTTGCTGTACCAAGCCGACGAAGAGAAAGGAGAAGAAATCAAATACTTGGACGTGTGTTCGCTGTATCCCTACGTGTGCAAATATTGTCGCTTTCCTGTAGGGCACCCGTAATTGCTGACGGAACACATCGACCTGAAAAACATTCGACAATACGAAGGCTTGATCAAGTGTAAAGTTTTGCCTCCCACGAAGCTATACCATCCCGTCTTACCTCACCATTGTCAAGGCAAACTGATATTTCCCTTGTGCCGTACTTGTGCCGAAACTTGCAACCAAGACCAACCTTGTCAGCACACCCAGGAAGAACGGGCCTTGACGGGAACCTGGGTCAGCGTAGAATTGTTCAAAGCTCTGGACATTGGATACCAACTGTTAGAAGTGTACGAAATTTGCCACTTTCCCAAGACACAACAATACCACAAGGGTGATCCCAGTCAGAAAGGCATTTTCGCCGACTACGTGGATGCCTTTTTGAAACTGAAGCAAGAAGCCAGCGGCTATCCGTCCTGGTGTCACACTCCCGAAGACCAAATACAATTCAAAGAGAAATACTATGAACAAGAAGGCATCTCTTTAGACCACATCGAGAAAAACGAAGGCAGGCGATCGTTTGCCAAAGTGATGTTAAATTGCTTGTGGGGTAAAATGGCACAACGACCGTGTTTACCCAAGACGGAATATTTGGCAGAACCTTCCCGCTACTTCCAGATGATTCACGACAAAACCAAATACATGAAACACGTGGACGTCGTTCGCGAGGATTTGATCTTGGTCAATTACGAAGAAGATCTGGACTTTGTACAAGACGACCCTTTTGGAAATGTCATCATTGCGGCTTACGTGACAGCCCATGCTCGCTTAAAATTGTACGAAGCTTTAGAACTGTTAGGGGAACGCGTCCTGTACTTTGACACGGACAGTTGCATTTACATCCATCACCCGAGTCAACAGCACCCTAACATCGAAGGAGACCGTTTAGGAGCCTGGACAGACGAGCATCCCGACGACAAGATTCTAAGTTTCGTCAGTGGCGGTCCCAAAAATTACGGCTACGAATACCGTGACAAACAAGGAGAAGTGGACACGACGTGCAAAGTGAAAGGACTGACTCTGAATTATCGTACCAGTCGAGTGGTCAACTTTGGGGTATTAAAAGAAGCCTTACAATCGGGAGAGGATGAACACTTTAAAGTGACCACCTATCAACCGAACAAGATTGTACGTTTACCCACTCACCACATCGTCAGTCGGCCCTTGGAAAAAGTCTATCAAATCGTGTACCAGAAGCGAGTTCGACTTCCAAATCATTTCACCTTACCGTATGGACAAGTCGGTATTGGTCTGTATATAAAAAGGAACTCTAGGCAAGATCGATAGTTCATTGTGACTAGCAAGACCAAGCGAACAAGATGAATACTTTGAAAGAGACATCGTTTCAGTTTGGGGATTGTAAAAAAGTTGTATCTTCCTCTAGTGTGACTAATACTGGATGGATAAGACCCAGGCATTGCGACGGAAAATGTCCGGAAGGAAACTGCGACTGTCCATGTGGTTACCATTGTAATTGCGTAACGGAGTTTGCAGACGAGTGCGATTGTGAGCCTTGCGATGGGTACGATGCTGTACGTTGTGACCTGAGCGATGCCGTAAAGCATCATGGGAACTTTAGTGTCACTGCCCCTATCATGGAAAGGGATGCTGTGCGTGTCAAACCTGAGGGATGCGAAAGTGATGCCGCTCGTCCTCTTGGACATTTTACTGGGTTTAAAGGGGAATGTTCACCTTCACGTCTACCCCCCTACGGATGTCATCCAGCCCTGAGCAAACTCCTGTTCATGTCACCCAACCCTCATCGAAACGAACCTGTGAAAGACGAATATTCGTTTCCTGTGCGTTTGTCGGAATACTGCGACTTTGAAAATCGTCTTCAATCGTTCAAAGGAAAATGGCCTAGGTATCTGGGAGGACCGACCCCCGAAGAATTAGCCAGAGCCGGATTTTTCTACTTGGGCGAAGGAGATAAAGTCAAGTGCTTCAGTTGCGGTGTGTCACTTCACCACTGGGAACCGCAAGATTCGACCTACGTAGAACATGCTCGATGGTCACCGAATTGTCATTACTTACCCTTAGTGGGACAGAGACATTGAAGTAACTTACCATAATCTGTTCATGGATACTTTACACGAGAACATTCGTGCTTTGCCTGTGGAGTTGAGAGAACGCATTTGCCGAGAGCTGGTCAAAATACGAGTGAAACGTAAAGAACAATTGCATCCGTTACGTCACCGGTGTTTGAACCACTGGTACCTGAAGGCTATACAAGGACTGATTCAATTGAAAGTGTTCCATTGGACAGACATTGATCAACGATCCCCTGGTTTTAAAAAGGATTGGTTTGTTATGGACGATTCTATCTACTACATCTTTGTAAACTTACTGCATCGAATTCCAGAGGAAGAGTTAACGAATTACCAACATCTTGAACACAATGTCAACTTAGTGAAAGAGGAAACTTCTGAACGAATTGTAATGTGTAGATTAGTGACTAAACGATTTAAATTCGACACTGAAGTAAAACCATGTTTGTGCAAAGAGTACATTTCTTGTGTCAGACCAAAGAGGATTTAGTATGACCTATTCATGGATACTTTGCTAGAGAACATTCGTGCTTTGCCTGTGGAGTTGAGAGAACGCATTTACCGAGAACTGATCAGAATACAAGTGAAACGCAAACGCAAAGTGATTCAACCGTTTTTAAATTATGCTCTGTTCCAAAGTACAAGAAGACTGATTATGAGTGGATATTACATCAGGCACAAAGTTAAACGAGGCTATTGGCCACCACCCAACGATTCCAAAAACAGTGTATATACTTATGGATACTTTACAAGAGAACATTTTGGGCTTGCCTGAGGAGTTGAGAGAAAGGATTTACCGAGAGCTGTATTGCTTCCGAAAAAAAGAGACTATACAATCAGGCTGCCATGCCACGGCTTATGTCACATGTGTTTGAACAGATTCCGTGGAAGGAACTCAATGACCATATTCAAACCGTTGATCATTACCATCGATTATTACAAGAACTGTATCCATTCAATTTGGGTCGACAAGTGGTGTGTGTCTTAGTGACTTGTTTTCTGGGATTTCGTTTACCAGCCGATTCTTTGTGGACTCTTTACGATCAGTACTTACCACCTCAATGGCCTTAAATGGTCACGAAAAACTCCTTTTGCTCAAAGCCTTGCGGTTTCATCTGGATACTTCTCGACCTCAACAGGACAAAAAGATTCGTCAACTTTTAGCTACCCAAGACGTGTATGACGATGTGTGTGTAGCTTGTGACTTACATCCCCACTGGACAGATGTCCGTGCCTGGAAAGAATGGGATTTTGAGGCTTGGACCCAAGAAGTGGCCCAGTATGCACGAGAGTTGTTCAAGGAAAAAAGTTACTTTTCAACCCGTGTTAGTGACGGTGCCAGAAGAACCCGTCACCCAGGACGGGACTGTCCTGGACAGGCCTGAAAGACCCTTTCGGGAGGACACTTGTGTGACCTTACCCCCTACTATAGAACTGGTTAGAACATTACCCAAAACATGTTGTTGTACAGACACTTGTTTTTATTCCACGTTAATGGTTATCATGTGCCTTTTATCCTTGTACTTAAGCCTTTGGCTTTTATGTATTTTTGTCTTTCGTATTCATGTTTGAAAACATTCAATAAACGTGTTCTGAAAAAGTATATAAACTCTTGTTTTGTTTGTTTTCGTGTCACAAGTGACATTTCTCACACAATGGCTACCTCTGCTGTCTCTGCTCCCTCTTCCTCTACTGTCAAAGTCATCGACGAACACTTAGATCGTGCCAATTGGGAGGCTTTGTATCTTCGCCATCCCTTTAACATGCTCATTGCTGGACCTAGCGGTTCAGGCAAAACCGAATTCGTCAAACGTTTGATCGAACATAAACATCATTTGATCGATCGGCCACCTCAACGGATCGTGTGGTGTTACAAAGAGTGGCAATCGGCGTACAGCCTCTTGCGAGAAAGTCAAGGCGATTCCATCGTGTTTGTGGAAGGCATTCCTAAAGAAGACGACGGCATCGTCTCTGACTCCCGTCAAACCCATCTGGTCATTTTTGACGACATGTTAGGAGAAGACGACGAAGAAATTAAACTGTGGTTCACGCGCAAAGGGCATCACCGTAATGCCAGTGTCGTTTACATCACCCAAAATTTGTTTCAACAAAGTAAAGCCCATCGCACCATCAGTCTCAATGCGCATTACGTGGTCTTGTTTAAAAGCCCTCGAGATAAATCGCAAGTGCAAGTCTTAGCCAAACAGTTAGGAACGCCTTGGCTGACTCAGGCGTACGACGATGCCACTCAAACTCCACACGCCTATTTACTCGTCGATTTGAAACCTACGACCCCCGAGGATTTGCGATTTCGTACCCACTTGTTTCACCACTGGTGCCAAGACGGAGGGCCTGTCCTGTACACGTCTCCGTCCTCGACTTCATTTCACTCCACATAAAAAAATCTATAAAAACCTCAGACCCTTTTCGTCTGTCTCACACAACGTCAACATGACGTCCCTTCAGTCGTATCTTCCCGTCAAATTGATTCGTGCCTTGTATGGCATCAGTCGAGAAAAAAATCCACAAACACGAGCTCGTGTCTTAGAAGCTAGTCTCAAAGAAGTCTTACGATGGTTCACGGTGACGGCACGTCAATTACTCCAAGGAATCATTCAGATTCCTCATCAAACCAAACGCTTTTTCGATCGAAACAAAGTCGCTTTGGTCCAACTGGCCGATCCCCGCATCGACACTCAAACCAAAAAACAAATCATTTTGAAACCTGGAGGGAGCGGTACTCTAGGAGGGGTCATCATTCGCTCTCTCTTAAGATGGGATCCTAATGCCCCCAAACTTCTCCCCATGAAAAAAGTCCAACGAAGCCCCAAGAAGAAAAAGACCAGGTTCCCAAGAAGAAGAACTTCTCCAGTGGCGGGACCCTTCTCTGATCAGACACCACCACCCCGGAAAAAGAAAAGAAGCCCCCAGAAAAAGAAACAGAGAAAAAGTCCCCAGAAAAAGAAAAGCCCACAGAAGAAAACTAGTCGCAAGAGAGGCACTTCGGCCAGGACGCAACTTTACACTCGCAAACCACGATCTGCCACGGCAGTGACTGCGTCTCCGGCATCCTCACGTTCATCCACTTCTCCGTTAATGACACCAAGAACTGAAGAGTACTTGGAGAGGTTGATCACACCAAGAACTTCTCCGTTGATGACCCCAAAAAGAACTTCCCCAGTGGCAGGACCCTCCAATTTAGTGGCAGTGGCTGCTGCTCACAAAGTACCTTCTCCCAAAATCAAAGTCCAAGAAAGATGGGCATGTTACAAAGTTTACTGGATTTGTCCAAGCAAGAACTGGCTCGATTTAGTCCGTTACGTACCCCTGCACGACGTGTCATGCCTGTCCTCAAACTAATACGAGGTAAAGACAATCAGTGGCGACGCGTTCCAGTATAAACAAGGCCTGTGACCAAGTCGGGGTATCAGTGTTTTGGTGCTCCTGAAGATGTCACCCTCCAGAAAACCCCAAGGAAAGAAAAGGAAAGGACTGCCTCCTCGTTTAGTCAAACATGGGGACATGTTATCTGTCCTGTCCAAAGCTTCTCCACCCCTACGAAAAAAACTCATTCAATCGGCCTCCAAAGAGGTCATCGATACCGTGTGCGAATGTTGTTTGAACGTCTTGAAAGGCACGATCCCTTTATCCAAACACCAGAAACAATGCTTAGGCAAACATCGTCACGTTCTTCGCCAAATGGTTCAAAAGAAAATTCCCCTTCGTCAAAAGAAGAAGATGTTGGTCCAACGTGGAGGCATTTTGCCTCTCTTGTTAGGCCCCTTACTGAAAGGAGTCTTGGGAACCATGTTGGGAGGACTGGTGGGAGCAAGATAAAAAGGCCTTCGGAAGTCCCAAAATCTCAGAATCGACCCCTGACAACCCCATGGAAGGACGAAAACTAGCTTTAGTGCCTTACAAACGATGGATGGAATACCATCGGTGGCAAGAACAACGCACCCCGCATTTACCTCCCAATCCCAATTTGAGCGAGATGTCCCAGTTACAACACGAATTGCAGTCCTTGAAGGATCGCCAAGATTTGTCCGAAACAGAAAAATCGCAAAAGTACGGTCAACTCTTGCAACGACTGCAACTCTTTCACCAGAAAGCTTTAGACGAAACAGCTCTACCCACTTTGAAAGATTTTAAGACCTTGATGAAAAGTCCAGCACCATCATCACTACCGCCACCACCACCATCACCACCACTACTACCATCCCAGGGGTCACCAGAGATGCTACCCCACGAAGACCTGAGGAAGAAGAGATGCGAGAAGTGTTTCAAACACCGTCAGCAGCTCCCATTTCAAGTAAGATTGCAGCATCCTTGTTGACCCCGTCCCCCACACCCCAACGAGAAGAAATGAAAGCTTGGGTTAAAAAGATGATGTCGACGCCTCCTTCGACAGAAGTGAAAAAGAAAGAAGGGAAACCAGAAGTGAAAAAAGAAAAGAAGACCAAAGCCATTCCATTTTGCCACCTCCACCACTACCTTCGACTTCTACTCCCGTAGCCCATCGGACACGTAAATCCGTTTCAAAACCACCCTTTCGACCCACCCAAAGTAGCATCACCGAAGAGTGGGTGACTTATTAACACATAAAAAAATGGAAAAAGTCTTAGCCAGCATTTACTACGATCCCTCCCATCCTGCAGGTTACGCAGGAGTTCAAAAATTGTATCGTGCTGCCAAAACTCGACTGAAAAGTCTCCGTTTACCTCAAGTGCAACGATGGTTACAAGAACAAGCTACCTACACTTTACACAAACCCATTCGACGCAAGTTTACCAGAAGTCGCACCCAAGTGGAAGGCATCGATCATCAATGGCAAGCCGATTTAGCCGATGTCTCTCATTTGGCCAGCTACAATCGTGGCTACAAATATTTGTTTTGTGTCATCGATCGACGTATTTTCCAAATTTGCCTGGGTCGTGCCCTTGACTTCCAAATCGAGCAGCGAGTTAGTGCGAGCCCTGCAACGAGTGTTGAAACAAAGCGGTCGTCACCCTCTTCAATGGCAAACGGACAAAGGCACCGAATTTCTGAACCAAGCTTTCCAGAAGAATTAAAGAAACGTGACATTCATTTTTTTTACCACCGAGAATCCCGAAACCAAAGCCAGCATCGTGGAACGTTTTCAACGCACTTTGAAAGAACGCATGTGGAAATATTTTACGCATCACCACACTCTGAAGTACATCGACATCTTACCGCACCTGGTGCAAGCGTACAACCAATCTTACCATCGAAGCATCGGACGTGCCCCGCAAGACGTGACTCCCGACAACGAAGTGTTGGTGTTCGAGCGTCTGTTTGGTACGTCCCCGACGAGGGCTGTCCCCGAGAAAAGTGGAATGTTGGCCGTAGGAGATTGGGTGCGCATTGGCAAAACCAAACGCACTTTCGACAAAGGTTACTTACCTAACTGGACGACCGAATTGTTTCGCGTCACTGGACGAGTGCATGGCCGTCATCCTGCCGTCTATAAATTGGAAGACATGAACGGAGAAGTACTCAAAGGAACGTTTTATTTGCCCGAGTTACAACGTGTCACCAAAAAAGAAGACGACGTGTACGACATCGAAAGCATTCTCGAACGCAGAACCCGTAAAGTGGGCAAACGACGTGTCAAAGAAGTCAAAGTACGTTGGAAAGGATATCCACCCAGTTTCGATTCTTGGATCGACGCTTCGCAAGTCATCGACTATAAAAAGAAGAAGTGACCATCATGCCCTTTCACACATCAGACGCAACTACGTCGACCACTCCTTCTTCACCTAGTTCTTCTGTGCAAGATTTACAAAAACAACCCTTGTGGGTGTGGTGTGGAGAACGTGCGCCTAAAACGCAAATCGTCTTTTTCTGCCAAATCTTCGTGGTGTATTGTGTCATCGGGGCAGCCATTGCCAATTTGAGTTTGCAACAAGGAGACAAACAATTGTGGACCATTTTATTGAGCAGTTGCATCGGTTACCTGCTTCCCAATCCCTCCCTGAAATTCTCCTCGAACGGGAACGTTGTGTCCAGTGCCAGTGCCAGTCACCACTCCAACAACAACAACCACAACCAGAACCCCATTTTGGGCGGAGACACGCCTCTGACATCCACTAACCCCTCGGACAGCCACAGAACTCTGGAATTATGAGTCACAAAAACCAATTTTACTTAACCTTACCCAGTGACAGTTCCATGGAGGTGTTTCCCCACAACACGTTGTGCTGTTACACGGCCAAATTACCTCAAGCCATCCCCTTAGATCACGAAGCCCATTGGGAAGTGGCTTTAGTAGAAATGATTCACCCGACCCAAGTCCTCAATGTCCTTCCCAATCAAAATTTTTTTGATGTGGAAGTTCATGACGAGCAATTGCAACAGGAGTTGGATAAGAATGTCAAATATGACAAGAAAACTCGTACACAAAATTACACCACCTATCACTTGTTCATTCCCCCAGGCTATTATTTTAGTGGTCAACATTTGGTCAACACCATAGCCACCAGGTTTAATGGCGTGTTTCTGAAAGCTTTGGAGCATATCAACAAAAGTGTCACCATGGAGTACCACAAAGCAGCTCGTCGCTTCTCGATGAAATTTGAACGAAGTAAAATCATGTCCATTTTATTTTGTCCTGAATTGTATCACATGTTGGGCGGAGACATGAACATGAGAATGGCCATGATGAAGAAAAACGAATTACCCATCGTTTACGACAACGAGTCTTTTAGCAAGTTATTTCGTGCCCCAGTAGAACTGAATCAAGGACTGAATTTGATGTATTCCGATGTGGTGGAGTATAACGTGGTGGGACACACCTCCGTGCCGTTACTGCGTGTCATTCCTTTCAAAGTGGATTCTGCCACGAACGCTGACGAGGAAGGTGGAAACACTTACCACGTCCACCGCGAATTTGTCCATCCTCACTATTTGCCCGTCAGCAAGTCGTATTTGGACACGGTCAACATTACTATAAAAGGAGATTTGGGACAAAATATTCCATTCACCAAAGGAAAAGTCACGGTGAAACTCCATTTTCGAAAACGGTTTTCTCACGACTCTTAAGTCATGTATCCAGTGTACCGAGGGGTGGCTCGACAGCGAGGACACGGTTTAGGAGATATGCTGAAATCGGCCTTTCGTTCGGTGGCTCCGGTGTTGAAACCGATGGTGACACGCGGATTGCACGCCTTGAAAGATGCGGCACTGACGTATGGCAAAGAATTTCTCCAAAATGTCATCATCGACAAACAAAACCCTAAAGAAGCCTTCATGAGGGCTGGCAAAAATGTCTTGCTGCAAACGGGCAAAGACATTTTGGGCCGACGAGAAACACCTATAAATGCCCTGCACGCTACCGAGTCAGGCATTCAGCAAGGACAAGGCAGAAAGAGACGACGAAGAAAACACCCTTTCACCAGACTTCAAGCTAGAAAGGCCAAGAAAAGAAGAACCGTTCGAGACTTAGACGTTTTCGATTATTGAGACACAGCAACAAAAAAATGATGCACTGAGAGTCTTGCGCTTGTTCCAAGACGGAACTGGATCTGTTTACCATGCCCCCCACCATGATGACGATGCAAGAATCCCAGTGGGTGGAATTTCACCCCGTCTCCTCATTGACCGATTCCGCCCCCATCGAGTTTGAAATCAAAGGACAGCCCGAAGATTACATCGATCTGAATAGCAGTTACCTGTACTTGAAAGTCAAAGTGGTCAAAGCGGTGGACAACACTAATCCTGCAGACGTTGCTAGAGTAGCTCCTGTCAACAATTTCATGCATTCCTTGTTCAGCGAAGTGGACTTGTACTTGAATAACAAACTGGTCAGCAGCAGCATGGATACTTACCCTTATCGCGCCTACCTGGAAAATCTCTTGACGTATGGAAAAGAAGCCAAGAACACTCATCTGGATGCTTGCGTAGTATGGAAACCTGACACGGCAGGTATAGACAAGTTTAACGACCTAGCTATTGCAGCAGAAGATGACAATCCTCACAATGCGGGATATATGGCTCGACGACAGAAAATTCTGCAAGGGCGAAGTTTAGAACTGATGGATCGTTTGCATTTGGACATGTGGTTACAAGAAAAGTATTTGCTCAACGGGGTGGATATCCGCCTGAGACTGAATCGTAGCAGTGTCGCTTTCCATTTGATGGCCCATGCCAATGAATACAAAACTATCATTCAAGAAGCCCGACTTTACGTGCGTCGTGTGGAAGTGTTACCTAAAGTGGGAAACGACGTCAGTCAGACGTTAAGCAGAACGACCGCCAAGTATCCGATACGACGTGTGGAAGTGAAAACGTTCACCATTCCCACTGGACAGCGATCTATGATCGAAGATCATCTGTTCCAATGACAGTTACCCAAACGTTTGATTGTTGGTATCGTCAGGAATTCAGCCGTCAATGGAGTCCACGATCAAAATCCTTTTGAGTTTCAACATTACAATGTGTCCAAGATCGAAGTCAGTCGCGACGGCAAGACCTTGTGTACCCGACCTTTCGAGCCTAACTTTGGTGCCGCAAAGAATTATTTGAGATCGTACTTGTCCCTGTACGAAGCCACCGGCCAGTTAGGAACCAACACCAGTCACGGCATTACGTACGAGGATTATGTAGGAGGCTATGCTTTGTGGGCTTTCGATTTCACTCCTGACCAAGGCAGCGATGAGGGACATTTCCACCCTATAAAATCTGGCCAGATTCGTGTGGAAATTCAGTTTTCGAGTACTCTACCAGAGACGGTGAACGTCCTCCTGTATGCAGAATTCGATAATACCATAGAAATCAACAGTTTGAGAGAAGTCATTCTAGATTACTAGAAGTCATGGAAGACTGTTATCCCTCTTTACCTAGTGGAGAAACTTTAAAGATGAAATGTGAGGAGACCGTGGAAAAAGAAGAAGTGATCATGATGAAGTCAAGATGGCCAGAACAAGAAGCCCATTTAGTCTCCTGTTTTGCCAAACACTTGGTGGAAAAAATGACGGAATTGATCAAGAAAAATTGCTATGGATGTCAAAACGATCATCCCAGTCAAATTCAACACGATAAATGCCTGATGCTGAGTCAAGAAGAAAAATTGGACGAGTATCTGGACGAAGCTTGGGGTCTCATCTCGGACAAAGACGTATTGCACCAGTGGTATAAAGACTTGCGTGAACATTCTTGTCCACCATTAACCACTCAAGAGATCCATCGTATCGAAACTCTCCTGAATCAGAGTGAGGAGACGAAACGAAGAAACGGTTATTTGTCAGACATTTTCAAGCAAAAAGTCAGGATCGAATTGACGACTTATTATTACCTGTGAAGAAGAAGAAAAAAACACACAAATCAATGGATACCTGGGAACTTTATTACCTTTTGAACCACAGTTCGTATACGGCTTCTTGGAATCCTGTCGTCTGTGCTAAAGATGAACTCCCTCATCGCAAACCTCAAGACCATCTAGCTTACGTGATCAACACGGACGACAGTCATCTCCCAGGAACCCAATGGCTAGCCGTTTACTTTCCTCAAGAAGGATGTGTGGAATATTTCGATTCGTATGGATTGCCTCCTTTGGAAGACGATATCATTGACTTTATGAGAAGAAATGCTCAAACCACCCGATTCAAAAATGTGAAATTACAAGGCACAGATTCCTTGGTGTGTGGACAGTACTGTGTGTATTTTCTGCATCATCGCAGCCTGGGCTATTCCTTAGAACATTTAGTGACTCATTTTGATCCTCGTTCTTCTAGAAACGATGTGAAAGTAGATCGATGGTTCTGTGACCATTATGCTTATCTTTTGTCTCAAGCTAGGAAACGTAGTATCCATCAATGGCCTAATGACTTCCAACAGTGGAAATCACAATTTCATTCACAACGTTGTCAGCCCTGTTTAAAGTAGACTGTAAATTGAAAAAAATGTTAGTAATTTGAAACAATTGCTTGATGTTATATTGTTGGATTATTGTTAAAAATGTTAGAGTTGTTGTTTAGTGTTAAGTGATTTTTGAATAAAAAATGTTGTGTTTTGAAAAAAATGCCTTTGTCTTTTGTTTAGCTATAAGAATGTTGGATTGATGCTCTTTCATTTCTTACTATCCCTCTCATGACACTCATTGAATGTTGCGACTCGAAAACCGTGTGGGGGATGTTTTCCTTCACGTCCGCGCTTTGACTTTAAGAACCGGGTTGATTCCAGTCTAACCATCCATTGTCGACTCATCCTCCTACGAAGATGTGCTCCAAACTAGCTAAGCTCAACGAAGCCTACGTGAATTTGCATAGGGTCAGACACAGTCTGATACCGAAGCCAGAAGAAATAGAGAATGTGAGAATGCTAAAAGTTACTGAAGACCTGATAGAAGAGCTCTTCAGAGAAGAAGTGAACAGGGAGAAAGAAGAATGGACAGAGAAGTACAGACTTCAGAGACAGCAGCAACAGCAGCAACAACAACAGCAACCTGAACCTGACAGAGGCTTTGTCGATTGTCGTATCGACACCAAAGAGTTCTTCTTCTCTTTCCGAAGAAGCAGACCTATCGCCAGAAAGTCTATCCTCAGAGGACATCGCATTCTTAGAAAGTAAAAAAAGATTGCCATAGCAAACAAAAAACAGCCCTTTTCAGGGCTACCCAATACTCTAGAAAAGAAATAACGATAAATTTGCCAATGTGTGTAGGTAGAGTAGTGTGAATATAAACACTAACTCTTTTTTAAAAATGTGAGGGTATGTGTTTGTGTGTTTGTGTTTGTAAGTGCTCAAGTAAGTTGGTATGGATAGTAGATTAAAATGATGTCTTTTTTTGGCGTTTGAGGTGTATATTTCGGGTTAGATTGGATTGCTTTGCGTATGTGGATAGTCTATTGAAGTGATTTATAAAAAATTTTAAAATAGTGATGGGTAGCATAAAAAAGTGAGTGTTTCTTTTAGGTCCGCGCGTTGTTTTTTTGGTCATGATCTAGGTAAGATCAATTTTATGTTTTTAGGGGATGTTTTCCTTCACGTCCGCGCTTTCACTATAAATTGAAACTCGTTCGGCAGTCCAGCTACCCTTGTTGATTGATCAACACCAAAAATGAACACGAGATTGGCGAAACTGTTGGAACTTCATGTGCATCTGGAATATGCCAGGCGCCTGTTGAACGAACTGGCCGCGGAGGCCATTGTGGAAGAAGGAAGGATGAGAGAGGAGGAGCAAAGAAGAAACAAAGAAGAAGAGGAGAGAAGATATAAAGAAGAGGAGGAAAGAAGATACAAAGAGGAGGAGAGAAGATACAAAGAAGAGGAGGAGGAGGAAAAGGAGAGAAGAAGAAATTTCAGAATCCCAGAAACCGAAAATTGGGATTTTGAAGCCACACATCCTGCCTCTGCTCTCTCCCCCAAAAAAGTAAAAAGTAACTGGGGAACAAGATGTGTATGTGGCGCCAGGCCTGGAAGGTGCCACCATTAACCAGGTGTCCATGAAGTTCCAAAAAAACAGCCCTTTTCAGGGCTATCCAATACTCAAGAAAAGAAATAACCATCAATTTGCCAATGTGTGTAGGTAGAGTAGTGTGAATATAAAGACTAACTCTTTTTTCATAGTGAGAGTGTATGTGTTTGTGTGTTTGTGTTTGTAACTGCTCGCGTAAGTTTGTGTGAATGGTAGATTATGGGTTTCTTTATTGGTTCTTAGCGTATGTGGAGAGTATAGTTAGGGTTTTATTATATGAAATGAGAAAGTAGGGGGATGTTTTCCTTCACGTCTGCGCGTTGTTTGGTCATGATCTAGGTAAGATCAATTTTATGTTTTAGGGGATGTTTTCCTTCACGTTCGCGCATTCACTATAAGAACCCACAAAGTTTGATGTTGGAACCATTCTAAGGAATAACTGAGTGAAAATGACTCAAGTATCAGTTCTATTTAATCTATTGAGAGACATCTATTTTTGGATAATGGATGTATAATATGTTGTAGGAAGAATAGAAGAGGAATGGAGGCATGGAGATATGAAAGACTTTGTAACCAGTCAAGTTCAAGGCCTAAAGACAGCAAGAGATATCATAGCAGGGATGATTGAAGAAGAAGTCAATAAGTCAAGAGGCTTCATTAACCCACCTTACTTCAGAGTGGGAAGTTTGAAGGAAGCACTGGATCATGTCATCCAAGTCCGGTGCTTCCTAGAAAAGATATTATACTGGACAGAGTGGAGGAATGTAAAATGGGGGTTGGACAAGGTGAAGAAAGGGGAAGATCTGATGAGAAAAGTAATGGAGGAAGAAGTAGAGAAGATTAAAGAGAAATGGAGGGAAGAAAGAAAAGATGTGGAAAACAAAAAGAAAAAAGATGAGTTTGAGCGGCTTAACAACAATTGGATGAAAATCCAAAACAAGTTCCGAGCCATGGGTCACCCGAACTGGATGCCGGAAACAGAAAAGAAGAAGAAGAAAGGAATGATGGAAAAATAAGAGGATGGTGGAAGAAGTTAAGGAGTTAGAAGCAGAAGAAGAAAAACCCAAAGGCCCTTTTCAGGGCCCCATATTTCTCGAAAAGAGAATGACTTTTTCAATTGCCTACCCCTTTTTAAAAATTTTAAAAAAAAAAAAATCCCATGTTCAATTCCCCTTGTCCCTAAACAAACCCAAACTCTATTCCCCATGTTAAATTCCCCTTGTACGTAAAGTGACCCACGATTTATTCCCATGTTAAATTCCCCTTGTACGTATATTGACCCACGATTTTTCGCCATGTTAAATTCCCCTTGTACGTATATTGACCCACGATTTTTCGCCATGTTAAATTTCCCTTGTACGTATATTGACCCGGGGGGGGGGGGTCTGTAATGCTAATTCCCATTGTACGTCTAGTATCCCTACTTACTACTACCATCCTACTACGTCTATAACTCAGACCTTGGCATGGACAGGTAGCGATATTTTGTTTTGAATCTTCATCTATGTCATTAAAATTACTCTTATTAAATAAGTTTTATATAGCAAAGTCTTGCTCAATGGAAGGAGGTATAAGGTTGGATTTTCATTTTGTGAACCAAAATGATGCGCAATACGTTTTGATGCTTTTGTATTCTAGTAAAGACATTGAATACATCATTCTGTCAATTTCAACCGGTTCTAACAAATTCGATTTCATTCGATCGAATTACACTATGAAGCGGGGCACTCTTCAAATAGCCCGAAAAGAGAGTACACGGTGAAAACCAGTGATCGTGTCCGGAATCCAAAGGGGTTCGAAGTTAACATTGCATCATTGCTCTTACCCAGTTCCACCGAAGACATGCTGAATTCGGTTTGATGATTCCATTTTGTACAAATTTGTTACATGCTTTAGAATTAATTATTAAAATGCCTATGAAGTGTCAACACGATATTTTTGGAGACTAAATGTTTGACATTGAAGTCAATATAAATTTGTCATTTTGTGTCTGTCAGACTATTCGCTCTTAATCTCGAGTTTTGTAATCCGCAAGAAAGAAATATATGATTTGTATGATTTGTAAGATTTGTGCACATTATCAATGAATCAGAATCGTGTATACGTCGAAATTGACAAAACAGCATCTGGGCCAATAAATGAAACTATTATACTAAATAAAACCCACTAATTTCATACATAACATACGTTAAGCGATAACAAGGCGAAACGTATTAAAAAGGCTGACTTTTTGGTGGGAAATTCACTAAGATTCTTTTATCAACGACACCGTCAATATTAAAACAAAACAACAAAAACAAGTGAACAACATCTGGTGTTATCGTCTTTCTTTTGCTTTCACCTAGTAGACGTTCTTTTCTTCTGATTTACAGAATTTCAAACATACGATCAAAACTACTTTGTCATAATATATCAATTTGATTAGAAGCACAACATATGGCAATTCGTCATAATATGTCAATTTGATTAGAAGTACAAAATATGGCAATTCGTCATAAACTATCAATTTGATTAGAAGTACAACATATGGCAATTCGTCATAATATATCAATTTGATTAGAAGTACAACATATGGCAATTCGTCATAATATGTCAATTTGATTAGAAGTACAACATATGGCAATTCGTCATAATATATCAATTTGATTAGGAGTACAACCTATAAAAATTCGTCATAATATATCAATTTGATTAGAAGTACAACATATGGCAATTCGTCATAATATAGCAAATTTGATTACAGCCACCATATATAGCAATTCTTCATAATATAGCAATTTGATTACACATATAGCAATGTCCTTGAGGACCCGGATAGACATATAGCAATGTCCTTGAGGACCCGGATACACATATAGCAATGTCCTTGAGGACCCGGATACACATATAGCAATGTCCTTGAGGACCCGGATAGACATATAGCAATGTCCTTGAGGACCCGGATACACATATAGCAATGTCCTTGAGGACCCGGATACACATATAGCAATGTCCTTGAGGACCCGGATAGACATATAGCAATGTCCTTGAGGACCCGGATACACATATAGCAATGTCCTTGAGGACCCGGATACACATATAGCAATGTCCTTGAGGACCCGGATACACATATAGCAATGTCCTTGAGGACCCGGATACGTCTTATGTGTAAGGGGACTCAAAATCATGCTGCCATTACTTCTCCACCTCTGTACAAAGAAAAACTTTTATTTCAATTTGGAATGAGAAAAATCGATCAGAGTTGTTCAATCGACACTCAACTCCTAATATATATATATATATATATCCAGTAACTTGATTCAATATAGGCTACATGCCTCCTATTAAACTATTAAATGGAGTGATTTTTAATCACGTGCTATAAGTGCAGTGCGAGTTTTATATAGAGAATTGTTAGATAATAAAAGATATTTGTAGAATAAGCATAGTCTATCATTACTTCCTGGGGAAAATGTTGGATCAGTTTTGGCACCTCTGCATTGTGCGTCAGCAATCTTACAGTAGGATGACTCAGGCATCTAAATCCCCGTTAAAACAGGTAATCTTGCCTCCGTTATAAATAAACTTTTGTTTATACGGTGAACGAGTAAGATTTTACATTTTAATTGCATTGTTGGAGGTCTGGATTTCGTTCTCTAGAACGTAAAACAGACCTTTCCTTTTGAAATGAGTTTTACTGAATGCTGTAGAATATACTGATTTGTACTCGAGTGCCGGAAGTTTCAATGCTTTTTTAAGTCTTGAATGAAACGTTTAGAATGAAACGATCAATCAATGAAGCAGATGAAATCTCATGACCTTTCTCTCTATCGACCCAAAGACCTTATATACATACATATATATATATATATATATATATATATATATATATATATATATATATATATATATATATAGCTTGAAGAAATAAATGCTGCATATTGAAATAACAAGACAGATTTCAAAATGCAATGTTGAATATTATATTTTTAAAACACGGTATTAATGGCATGGAATCGCAACCCAAGCTGAATCATCACGTGACAATGTCTTTGGTAATATTAAAGATAGTCCTGGTGCACACGAGTTTATAATTATGTATTGGATGTTATCACAGATGTAGAAAAGTAACGCAGTATATAAGAAGATAATTAGTGTAGTACGTTGAATGCCATGAATAAGGGAACACTGATGGTGAACACACAGTTTTGATAATTATCTGTCCTAAATGCATTCCCACTTAATTTACTTTTTGCAATTAAATGAAATAAAACAATAAATAAGTTATTTAGAGAATATTTAAAGAATGCTAAATGTTGGATATGAAAACAAACGCTTGTCTAATTGTCAATCTCAGGGAATTATCATATGTATTCCAAAGGAAGATAAAGATAGAAGCTTTATTAAAACAAATTGGAAACCTATTTCTTTACTAACACGTGGACAACAAATTGCATTAGAATCAATAGCAAATACGTTCAAGAAGGTACTTCCATCCCTTGTAAGTGATATTCACAAAGTTTTATGCAAGGGAGATTTATTAGCGAAACAATGGAATTTTATATGATTTTATCAAATTCCCTCTTTGTTAATTGATTTTGAAAATCATTTATATGTTGAATGGGATATTTTGGAAAATGCTCTGAAATCCTTTCATTTGGGTGAATCTACTTTCCTTTCACTTGGGTGAATCTACTTATCAGTGGTTCAGAGCATTCTGCAACGAGTCCAAAACAGCATCATGAACAAAATGATTGCTGGTCTTAGTCTTTTGATCTAGAGAGAGGATGTCGTCATGGAGGCCCATTAGTTCCATACTTATTTATTGTATTAAACTAAAGAAGCCCAAAAATATTGCTGGTATTTTCTATAATGACAGGGAGTTCAAAATGGGTCAGTATTATTTATAATGCCGTTTTACTGTTGGATGGTTCTCCGCAGTCTTTAAGATCTACCATCGAAACTCTCATTTTTATCAGTTTCAGGATTTTTAAAAAATGGATACATATTTAGCAAAGTTTTATAACTAAATGTTTACTTTCTAGAAAAAGTGGACTTTTGAAACTTTAACAGCTAGTAGAATACTAAAAGTGAATATGTATGTAGTATTGAATACGTAATTTTATTTATCAATTGCAAATCTGAGTAACACCCCATTTTTCTTGATAAGTATTAAGACTTATTATGTATACTCTTTTTTGTGAGAGAGAGAAGGTTTGCACCATGTACCTATTTGCATTTATATATTTATATTTATTAATTCATTCTGTGCAATCAAAGAGTCAGCATTGCTCAATAATTATGCATCACTTCCTTAACACTGTCAGGTGGTGTGAAAAAGAATTTGCAAAATCCCAAGTTTGAATAAATAAAAGAAAAATATTTCCAGAAAATGCAACATAAACTATGCATGTTGTTCGCGTGATTTGTGCAAGTCGGTGCCTAGCATAAGGAAAATAGTACTGGTGCAACTGAACATGTATGCAATACAGCGAATTTCATCAAATTTGTGGGAAAATGAAGTAAATATTTATGGAACCTAATTGGTGTCGTAATAATTATAAGAATAATGATATTGCACACTTTTCCACATTTAAACGTTTGTCGGAATCATCGGAAATACTCTCAATGCTCAAATTTTGCCTCAAACAATGTGCCTCAGCAAATGTTTGAGCTCAACAGACTTTGTACTGTACGAGTCTGTCATTTCTGTTGAAATGCTCGTGTGTGCATTTGAAGAGATGCATTTTCTGAATTTCCGTTTCATGTTATTTTCCGGATGCGAATTCAGAGAACTTGAAAGCAAATATACTTCAAATTCAGAAACAAATATAAACTGAACGTGTGACGAGCTGCTCAAGATCCAATAAAGTGATTGAAAATTTGCTTACTTTATCCTCATTGTTGTTTTTATTATATTTTTGTCCCCCTTCGTTTTTATTATTATTATTATTATTATTATTATTATTATTATTATTATTATTCTGGGGTTTATTTTGCAAATTTTATAGTGAAATAAATAATTTAACGTTTGGAAACAAATGCTGCTACAGTTTAAAATGTAGACACGTGCAAGTACCATAGGATGAATTCCGTTACACAGGTCATTCCATCAAAGTAATCATGGGTATTCAATATCAATAATATCTTATCATGGAGACAATGTGATTCGCAATACATATAGTATTAATAATAAATAATATTGACTCAATTTCACCTATAGTTCGAGTCGATTTGTACAAATATATTTGTACAGAATATCTTGTGTGTGTGTGTGTGTGTGTGTGTGTGTGTGGTTGTTTGATAAGATTCACTCGGGCACAGACTACATCAACAATTACATTATTCAATCGCTGGTATTAAAGAGATCATCTGACATCAAGACAGTCTTCATATAAAATTCCTCACATACCTAAAGTCTGTTTTCTATCAAAAGTAGCTTAAATTTTACCTATAGAAAGAGAGTTGATGTTTATTGTCGAATATTCTATACAAGCTGTCAGCGCATATAGCGAATCTTCACAAGTGATTGTGCACATGTCATATGTTAAGCTGAGGCTTTCTTTTATTTACTCTTATGATATCAATATATAATCGTAATTAAATAATTCCTGTTGGAAAGCTTGGTCCCACCACTGATGTGGGAAGTCTAGACTTACGTTCTAAATTAAACATGACACAAAGCTTGCTGTGATTAAAATTGGATTTTTTTCTCTCACCATTTTGAAATTTTATTGCAAAGCTTTCTACATCGAGTTTTGAAATATTGTCAAATTAGCCATGTATACCATGTGCGTGATTTGCGAGGCTTGCATATTTCTACTTTTTTCGTTTATAACTCGCGCTCAACGGCATAGACCCTGACCTGGTCTCATATCATGCCTTCCAAGGCAAATATTTTGTATAGTCCATGTTGTTTCTTTGATTTATTAAGTAGATTAAATACTAACAACCCTTACCTTTTAGCACAATATGAGACGATAAATCAGGGTCCCTACTAATCGCAGCTTAGAATTAATCTACGTATGCATGCACAAATGTATAAAACATACTGATGTGCACATTCATTCAGATTTATAATTATAATCAACTGTTAGTTCAATATTTAAATACAAAGCAGAACAGTATGAGATTTATTATACAAAACAAAACAAAAAACCCTATCTGTTGCTGTAGAGATAGATGTACAGCCAAAGATAAAAATGCATTTACTAATGATTTCTAATTTTAAGAGCCCTCAGCCTTAATTTAATTTTACATCCCAGTTTTTGCTTTATCATGGATACCTGTCAGTAATTCAAAACTTATGAGATATATTTTGATGTCACGTATTACAAAAGACTTGGCGATGCACAATTAGAACGTCACTAGCCCAAGCGGTTATAAAATCGTAAATGTATTTACAAATGAGTTTTGAAGTTAGCATTTATATCCTGCTAGTGAATAAGAACTAAAATCATTGTATATTATGACAGATTTAAACTGAAATATATAAGCACGTGTCGTAGATACTGGTGTCCTTTCATATTGATCCGACCACCCAGAACACGACATTGGAATCACTGTACCCATTATATCGAAGAATGGGGGAACCGGTCTACAAATGGGTGAAGACAAAATAAGGTTATTTATAAGTTTGGCTGGCCATGACTCATTAAAAATGAAAAGTACAATGTTACGTGTTTAGGCTCTTACAAAAAGTAACAAGAAAAAAGTGAAGACAACAAGCTTTGTAATATTTAAGAAATAATTTATTTCCTTAGAAAACAAGGCAGAAATGAGAAAAAGAACCTACGGTTTTACGAATCAAATCCAAAATTATTCCAAGAATTAAAAAATACTAGTCCTATTATTAAGAAGTCCTAAATGAAACTGAGTTCTAATCCCGATGAAATCCAAAATGGAAGACGATGGCGTCTGTTGCAACTTGCGAAGTGCTGCAGTGTCAACAATCTCTTGTTGAATCACAGAAAATATTATTCTAGTTTTTAATTCTGTATAAATTTCAATAATGTCCTTGTCCAAGAATTAATTTAGAGCACTAGTATTTCCAGGGAAATCAATTACTTGAAATCCAAATAATTTGAAGAAAAAGAACAACAAAAATTAGCTCAAAATTGGTCACAGCATAAAACTACCCGACTTCTCAAGTGTTAAGGCACGAATGACAATTCCTTCTCAAAACATTAATAATAAGTATAACCAAGACGCAAACAAATGCCCGGATGGAGGTCAAGAGTTCTTCCTTGTGGAAAAATCAAAAGTTTGTAACAATAAACACATAATATTTGTCACGTACTCCCGGTATACCCTTGATTAAACTTAATGAATCTTACTCTGAGAAAGAATAACAATTTTAAAAAAGGTGTTTACCAAAAACTATCACTGGTTCTGATGATACCACAGGTATATAACGTGTAATAATCTAAAGAGGCATACCACATCTTCGAAGTTTGTGAGATCCCATCTTATAACCATATATGTAGCCGAGATTCCCATCGTGTATCCATATATGCAGTTGAGGTCCCACCCAATATCCATATAAGCAGTTGAGGTCCCACTCTATATCCATATACGCAGTTGAGGTCCCTCCTTATATCTATATACACAGTTCAGATCCCCACCCTATATTCTTATATACAGTTGCAAATCATAGAAATATGAATTAATTTTCCTCAACATTGTATGCCAGGCAAATAGTAGCATATGGGATCTTTCCCCGTACTAGAAAGTCAGATTTTTCAATTTACTATTGCCCCAACCCTTGAAGCATTGATACATTTGTAGAGAGAGAAAAGATGAATCCGTACGTATGGATAACATAGGTATGAACCTTCCGTGACGCTTTAATAATGTTTGAAACTACAGAGAGTTCAACTCTCTATGCAATTTCTTGTAGTAGATACCATAACGTTAGTAGATGCCATAATGTTAGTTTTCTCGAGAATTTATGGCAGCACGGATTGGTTTTGTAAAATAAACCCTACCTTATATCTTAAAATAGGGAATTATCTAAAAACTTTTAGGTAAACATGTTTAGTAATTGTATTGGCTGTATGGGTCGTGTTTTGTATTGCATTTTGAACACTACTAATATTCGGCTTGCAAAGACTTACTCGTGAACCATACGAATGTGAAACAAGAGAAAAACCGTGTAAGTGTTGGATTAGAGTTTCGCGAGTTTTGTCATTAGGAAAATTTACTGTAGTATATTAACGTTTAAGAACCTTTCGTTTGACAACGTTTGTTGTCTCGAGATCCTTGGAAAATAGGGGGTTACATGTACTATCAAGCCACGCTCACGCAGGTGTTTTATTCACTTGGTACGAGACCTCCTGCGTGTAGCTTTATATATATATATATATATATATATATATATATATATATATATATATATATATATATATATATATATATATATATATATATATATAACAGCTTGGAATCTATAAAACTACACACACCTGCCCTCTAATTATATACAGACTAACCAACGACAAATGCACATTTGCAGCTAAGATATATACTGAAGTCTCTCCGCTGCCGTTAGAATTTAGCAAAGATGCTCAAATTTGGGTATTAGAGTTAAGACGGAGTAATTCGAGTATATATGCTTTACAAATTTAGTATTTACTACAACTTTTGTTCCCTGAAAGCGTTACATAGTTTAAAGGGATGCGCCAATATGGAAACTATGACGTTTTCGTATTCTCTAACAACGTTTCGGCTTGTTTGTGTTCTTACCTTTTTTTCATATAATGCAGCATTGTATAAAAAGGACTAAAACTTTATTTAAAAAGAACAAACAATTTCAACTAATTTTCTTGAATTGTATATACTCGCTACAAGATTTTTGTGAAGAAAACGCCCCAGAATGTGTATCAAGAATGCAAGTGATGTGAAATTGTTATCTAAATTATGAAATGTGATAGTCGACGTTATAAAAATGTCCTCCTATTTACTTAAATAATATATTGCTTACTCAATTTTCACTGCGAAGATACATGAGATGTCGAATGGGTTTAGGTTCGTCAAGATCGCGTGCTACAAAAAGTTCCGTAGATTGAAAATCAGCATCGGTAAAAATGCCCCCCCCCCCCCTCTTAATAGTAGACTTGAATACGTGTTAGGTTGTATTCTCCCCTCCTCCTGTGGCATCTGTTGCGTTTTTTTCTTTAACAGTTGATAACGTGACGGCTATTCTTCGTTCAAGTACATAATGTAAAAGAAACGTGAATTGCCATGCTGTGAAATGTGTCAGAAAGTTAAGTGGCTGAATTTCGGATAAAGCGAATTAGTATTTATGTTCTATTACATTAGCCATATTGTCTTCCTCGCTTGAACTAAATTCTCTCTTTACATCCTTGCCATTGCCCTTGATCGTCGTCATATGAGGATTTTATAGGAAATAGGTTCAGCTGTATTCATCCAAAAATTGGAAAATTTTAAAGTTGTGTTTTGCAGATAGTCGTGCCAAAGTTTTGCCACTTTTAATGTCTGATGTTTGTCCAGCACTTTGTGATTTATGCCCTTTATGTACCGACATAACTATTAATACGAAAGAGAGGACACGGTACATTCTTGCGTTGCGTCATGGCTATTGCTGGGTTACTTTAGATTTTAAATTGCGCTCTCTTTCTATCTCTCTCCACCGACACCCACTCACCCACCTACACGATACCCTAATTCAAGCCACAAGCCAGAAGAATAGCTCCTATCTTGAAGATAAGACCACCCCTGTGATGCCTCCTTGAAGATAAGACCACCCCTGTGATGCCTCCTCATTATGCTTTATCATTAAAGCGCACGAATATAAAACAATACAGATAAGTTCCAGGAATGTATCAAATTTATATATAATCGCAAGACTGTATTTTTCACCTGGACATGACGTTGACAAGAGATTTTTTTCTTTGCATTGTAATGACTAGTGGTTCACCTTTGTAATGTACTTGTAATTTGTTTTCAACACAAATACACATTAGGCCCGTATAGGTGACAGATAATAAACTGACACAAACATGTATATTACCGATCAAGAAGAAGTCAATGTCTCTTTATTTAAAAACATACTAATATCTTCTATGCAATTAAAACAACAGCAATCTCAGAACTATTTAAAAGTGATAAAGTTGATAGATATTATATTTAACTGTACAGGTTGGATATGTATCGGTTACAAAAAAAAAAAAAGTTGCTCCATTCTCACTTTTGCCTGTGCAAAGCCCGGGAAGGTGAGGCGCTCACTATTTTCCAATGTTTCACCCACATTTATACATAAGAGCCAGTCAAACATCTGGAAAAATGGCCATAACGTATTTATTACTACAATCTGCTGCAGAACTTTCAATCTGTTCGTTATAGAAATATTTTGTTTGTACTTTAGGGCAAAAAGGGAACATCGACGACTACTATTCTGATATGTATGACATGAATTGATCGAAATATATAAGGGCATATATTTGGTTATGATATTTCAATAAGATATAATAAACAAAATATAGCGCTTTCGAGACATTAAAATCTCTTTTGTCAAAGGCACGCAAACACAAGACTGAACGATTTATACAGAAAGGAAAACCATTAAAAAACGATGTTACTATTTTCTTCGATTGTCCAAAAAATAAATTTTGGCATTTATGAGAAGACTAAAATTCTTTTATGAATCATTCGATATGTCTTGATGAATTTATTTAACTGTAGTTGACGACCTAGAACAAAGGAAACCATTCCAAGCATGTCGTCACACTGTTGCGCCATCTATGATTATAACGGAAAAGTCCTATTAGAGGTATTACCCCGGATAAGTTATTGTCGAAATATATATTTAACTTTATAATCTTGTCGGTACACTTTTGACAACATCAATAACGACACTACTACTACTACTGATAACAAAAACAACAACAACAATTATTATTATGAACGTCTTAACCACACCACAGCTTTCAATTTCTACCACACATCGTTTGAACTTGTCCATAACCACACTCACACTGGAACTAAGGTCAGTCCATTTTTTCTGCCTATACCGCCCTCCTCTTAGTAGAAAAAACAAGCTGACTGAATCTCTCTTTTTGGAGCAGTTTCCGAATCTCCTGGAATATGGATATTCGATAGGTGGCAACCTGATTATTCCTGGAGATTTCATTTTTCACTTTGACTGTCCCGGAAACCCAAACACATCGAAACTCCTAGATTCCATTAATGTTTTCAACCTCAAACAGTCAGTTAACCAACACACACATAAACATGGTCACATTTTAGACTGGATTCTTCATAGACCTGATGATAATATTCTACGTTTCTCCCTTGTATCGCACGAACATGCATCAGGCCACCTCGGCATTATATGCCATCTTGACGTATCAGTCGCTAACCCTCCACCTTTATTTGCTACTTAGAGAAACCTCCGTATGATAAATAGAACCAAACTAATGCATGACATCCAAGCAAACATAACAACTTGTTTACCTCCTACAGCAGAACAACTAGATAACTGCCTTCGTTCATTGCTTAACAAACATGCTCCAGCCACCAATTGCAGAATATCAATTCAAAAGTGTTCTCCATGGTATAGCAGTGTTAGGAACCAGCTTCGCACTGCTAAAAGAGACCGCTGTAAAGCTGAGAGGCTTTGGCTTTCCACTAGACCCACTATTCATAAGCAAATCTATGAAGCTGCTAAGAAGAACGTCACAAACATATTCCATGCAGTGAAATCAGCCCACTACAGTACTAAGATCATGGAAAGTTCTAGCTGCAAAGAGCTCTTCGAGATTACTAGCATGCTAATGTCAAGGAACAAATATACACCACTTCCAACTACCTTTTCTCCAGCCGACCTTCCGGACATGTTTGCAAATTTCTTCCGTGACAAAGTACAAACCACTAGAGATAAGCTTGACACCACAATTTCAATTGACTCGTCGTCACCATACAGTTGGGATACGGAATTTGAGCGGCAACCATTAGCAGCCTTTGAACATGTCTCTGTGGATTTCAACGTACAATCCTGATGAAGAGTGCACCGAAGTCATGTGAACTTGATCCATTTCCAACATCACTGCTGCTTGAGTGCTTAGATCCAGTATTGCCTTCACTAACTGATGTTATTAATACCCCTCTCTCATCTGGGGAATTGACGTCATTTTTCAAAACTGCCATTGTGAAGCCTCTGCTGAATAAACCAACACTAGACAATAACGATTTAAAGAACTACCGCCCAGTTTCTAATCTCCCATTCATATAAACAATCTTAGAAAATGTTGTTCTATCCCAGCTTGTATCTCATCTGAATTCAAACAGTCTTTTTAGCAATGTACAATCTGCATATCGCCCTTGCAAAGAACTGAAAATACTCTTCTAAAAGTAGTTAATGACATTCTCTCTGCTTTGGATAGCGGAAAGATCAAGTCCTCATCCTCCTTGATTTGCCTGCAGCCTTTGACACATTAGACCATGATATATTACTTCACCGTCTCCAGCATGTATTTGGCATTCATTATACAGCCTTACTGTGGTTCAAGTCCTACTTGGTCAACATGACACAAATTGTGTCTACAAATGGAATACACTCCAGCCCAGTTAATCTATGTTGTGGTGTTCCACAGAGGTCTGTTCTTGGACCTGTTCTGTTCATTGTATACGCTCAGCCGCTCTCAACTGCCATAGATCGTCATCCAGTGTCTCAGCAATTGTACGCTGATGATACCCAAAATATACAAATCTAGCCACCCAACTGAAGTTGATGCTACCATCCAAGGTGTAGAGAGGTACATTTCTGATGTGAAATCATGGATAACATGTAACAAGCTGCAGACGAATGATGATAAAACTGAGGCAATTCTGATCACAGCACAAAGACTTTCTCATTCACATCTTTTACCTCAAACAATAAATATCAGCAACACTAACATTACATTCACATGGTCAGTACGAAACCTAGGTGTTAATCTGGACAGTTCTCTCACATTGCACCAACATGTCATGAACATATGCAAGGCTGCATATATTGAGCTCAGACGCATCAGCTCCATTCACAAATATCTTTCAGTTGATGCCACTAAAACACTTGTGTGTTCATTAGTACCTTCAAGACTGGACTATCGTACCTTAATTCTGCCTGGTTCATCTCAATATCTACTCCAGAAACTTCATAACGTTCAAAACACAGCTGCTCGGATCATACTTAGAGTACCACTATCAGAGCATACCTCCCCGCTGCAATGTACCCAACACGGGCAATCCATTCGATCCAGAATCAAACACAAAATTTGTTTTCTGTGCTACGTTTCCCTGACGGACTCATCGTATACGCATTATTCCCACTATAAAAACGAAGGCATATGGACAACGTTCTTTTGCATACCAATGCCCAGCAACGTGGAATGAACTGCCCACTGAACTTAGACACAAAGACACAGTGATCCCATTCAAGAGTGCGCTTAAAATTCACTTATTTCGACTGCAATAACAAACTTAAAGACCTAATAATGTTTCTTACCTTAAATATTTTCAGCACGTTTTTTTTGTTTTCTAATTTGATAGTGTTTGTTTTTTGTAATCATATCATTATATGTTTTTTATGTTATATGTGTTGTCTAATGTTGTAAAGCGCATAGAGCTTCTAAAGAATTAGGCTTTATACAATGTCCTCATTATTATTATTATTATTATTATTGTTGTTGTTGTTGTTGTTGTTTTTGTTGTTCTTGTTGTTTGTGAATATGCCTTTTTGAGTCATTCTGGTTCAAGCCGTTGAGTTGGAATGTCCTTCTTCTATGGATCCAGTAGAGTTACTCGATTTTTGTTTTGTTGGTCTGTTGTAACAATTGATTTATTAGGGAAGATTGACTTGAGAGTGTTAAAATAGCGAGGCCGAGTGTTTGAACTACATGAACTATTTGAGGGCAATCCGGATGGCACGTGAGGATGAAGAATACTCAAGCCGAATTGTTTTTTATTTTTATTTTTGTGTATTATATGGGGTCTACATTATTTTCCTGTTGAGCGTTCGTAGTATTTTTCCACTGTTAGATCTTTGTCACAGCTTCGGTCTCTCATTTCAGTAGTAGTATCAGACTACCTTTCCTTCAAGAAACCGGCTGACTGGTCATGCAAAACTTGGTGTTAAGTAGCTCGTATGTACACGACCTGTCTCACTGCGTAAATAATGTCGTGCAGTTTCTGTTATATCGTCAAAAATAGAGACTTGTCCATAATACCATTCAGCTCCAGTTATACCGTCATATATAGGGACTTGTCTATAATGTCTGGGTCCTGTTATGTCAGAGATAGAGGCCTGTCCATAAAGTCTTGCATCTCTTTTCATACCGTCAGAGATAGAGACTTGTCTTTAATGTCTTGCGTCTCCTTTTATACCGTCAGAGATAGAAACTTGTTTATAATGTCTAGCTCTTGTTAAAATGTCATAGAGAATTGTCATACTGTCTTGCATCTCTTTTATACCGTCAGAGATAGAGACTTGTCCATCATGTCTTGCATCTCCTTTTATGCCGTCAGAGATAGAGACTTGTCCTTAATGTCGTGTTATACTTGCTAGAGATAGAGCGATTTCTCCATAATGTCATGCAGTTCCTTTGATAACGTCCGAAATAAGACGTGTATAATATCAGCCTACTCTCTCGTTCGTTAGTACCCCATATAAAAACGAATAACATCAAATATATCAAAATGCACAAAACTCATTCAATTTGATCCATTAAATTATAGCTATTAACCTGATTTTCTCCCGGAAAGGGGGGCTAACACCGTCATCCTGTTTGCGTTTCAAACCATATCACTATCTGGGTTGGCGGGGTGTAGATGATCTAAGACGCTGCTGTTGCAAAAAAGGAAATAAATAATAAAATGACAAATGCGTAGGGGTTTGTGATAGCAACCTAACGAAGTTGTACTACCATATTTCAGCCTGAGTACACACCCAAACGCCTTCAATCTAAATTATTGTTAATCTTAGTTTATTTAATTTTACTTTATTTTGTTACTTACACAAAAATAGCCTCGTGGTTATCTGATGTTGACAAGTTTGTGTACCATCTACAGCACCGCAAACGCCCAACGATCCTCTCTCTCTCTCTCTCTCTCTCTCTCTCTCACACACACACACACACACACACACACAACTTTTTTGTGTTCTTTTATTTATATATCACCTCAGTGTGAAATTTTAAGGACCGATATTTTCCCTCGCTGAAACAGATGAGACTGTATCTTGAATCTTTGCTAATGTAAACTATTTTTGTGAAGTGCTGAATTTGCTACCTGAACCAGTCAATAATAACTATTAAACTTAATAAGCGTCGTGTTAAAACTAAAGGTTTACAAACAATAAAACGGTCCTAGTTATCGTATTACTGCGTAAGAAGTAAGACTTTATTTTTATTTGGTTATGTTTTTACGGCCGTGAATAAAGAATTAAGAATATATCAACAATGTTAGTTGTTAGTTTATTCTTAAAAATGATTAAATATCACTATGCTATGAAAGTTGCCTGAATGAACTTATCCCCGGTATCAGTCCCAAGTTTATTTCATAACATCAGTCCCAAATGTATTTCACTGACTGCATGGTTAGAAACGGATGATTTATAGAATGTATCGATCCATCAATTATGTGATTGTTTCGCAAAAGCTTATAGAAGAAAATCTTAGTTTCGGAACAGACCTTTGATCAACACAGTTGTCATAGATTTATTTCATCTTGCTTCTTAATTTTATGTGTATATGTAGAAAAATGTCACAGTCTATGAGAGAGAGATAGAGAGAGAGAGAGAGAGAGACAGATAGATAAAGAGAGAGAGAGAGAGAGAGAGAGAGAGAGGGGGTGTTAAAAGCTAGTTAGATTTATCACTTGGATGATTGAGATAGTTGAATGATCAAAAAAATCTTAATTTTCAATTCCTTTGTTAATTAATGGTTAATTACTTTAATAAGAAATCTTAATTTTCAATTCCTTTGTTAATTAATCGTCAATTACTGTAATAAGAAATCTTTATTTTCAATTCTTTTGTTAATTAATCGTTAACTACTGTAATAAGAAATCTTTATTTTCAATTCCTTTGTTAATTAATCGCTAATTACTTTACTAAGAAATCTTATTTTTCAATTCCTTTGTTAATTAATCGTTAATTACTTTAATAAGAAATCTTTATTTTCAATTCTTTGTTAATTAATTGTTAATTACTGTAATAAGAAATCTTTATTTTCAATTCCTTTGTTAATTAATCGTTAATTACGCTAATAAGAAACTGGAATGCAGCTATTCTGAAATTAAGAAGGAATGGTGAATGTGAAACAAAAATTCACTAAACAAACACGAATACGATGTAATTATTGATATTGTCTGATTTGAAAGTGAATATTATTGTAATAAATATGGAGTATGCGCATTTGGTTATAGCGCCCATTTTTAAGGAATTTTTAGAGTTGTGTGATTACTTGTGTGATTATTGGAATTCGGCGCAACGGAAATATCCCTAGTCCGAAATGATTAGCCCATTATTAGGAGCAAACGTCATGGAGTGACGTGTTAGTGAGTTTCCACGATGCCATGGTTCACTAGTAGTGAATTCAGGCCAAAACCGAATGAATGTCCCTGTGGTAAGATAGTCCATATTAAAATCTAGTTGTGCACATTGGTGGTGGACTGCAGTGACAGTATTTACGGTAGGAAACCGATAAATTACACAAGGGAATAAATAAGAATGGACTTGGCAGATACCGTTTATGTCGCCGTGTGGGCAATTGACTGGCCTAAGGTGGCGGAGTTAAAATAGTTCCCAGTGTTAGGGGATACTCCTATATTTTCTAAGGCGTGAACGGTTGGAGGTACGGAAACATGATGAAGATAAAGCATGCAGATGTGCGGTTGATAGATATTTGGCAGGTTGTTTTATCTGTGGTCTTACATTAATTAGAGTAAAATTTAGGTATAGAATGGACACGTCGGGCTTTCAAATTTAGAACTGAAGTTGTATGGAAGTCTTTGGAAAGTTGGGGTAAACCTATGACTTCTAGCGAGAATCGCGCCAGGGTTTGACAACCGCTCGGTCAAGTAAATACCCCTGTGCGTGTAACATAATAATTATTAATCAGATTCGACCTTGTTGATGAGACACGCCTGTATATCATCCCTCCAAGATCTTAATGGTTGATATGTCCGACCCCTAGTCATTCCTTTTAACACGGTACCCACCATTATCGTAATAGATCTTATTTCATTGCAACTTGCGTCATGCTAGTAGATTACTGGCAACTTTCATTTGCCAAGTTGTAACTTTCACGAAGTTAAACGTTTTACCAGTGTGATACCGTCCGTATGTATTCGCTTATAAGCCAGTAAAAGTGCAAACTGCACAGACCCAGATCTGCCGTCGCTTAATGCGCCGGCATATCTGGGTATGTGCCTTCTGTTAGAAGTAATCAGTATAATAAACAACACAGACCCTAATATGCAAACACTTTTTGCTATGGCAGAGCAGGATCTCTGTTGTTTGCATTTTCAATAGTCTTATAAGTGAATACATACGGTTCTGTGTATTATCAAATTATCTATCAAGCGCAGATAGGAAATTTAGGGTGGGAAAGATATTTATATATGTGGACGTGAGTAATATTAAAATTACGCCATTAAGAAACGACATTGTAGTAGTACAGTGACATTCCCAACAAATTCAGTTAGAAATACTGGCAGCGGCAGTAACGCAACTAAATGTTCATCCTTCACACACAGAAAATGCTAACAGAATAATGGCATATAGAATATAGTAGTGTATAACAATAGCACATACATACAATTATGGCTCCTCAGACAGACAATGTACTCAGAAAGGCTTGCTGTTCATATCCTTGGGAGATATTAGGAGCCTGGACAAAAAGTGGATGTGTCAACGACTGGGAAGGGAGTCAAGACCCACTGCCTTCCTGCAAAGTTAATTGCTAAAGTTGAAAATTAATGTCACGAAATGTACATCTAAAGATACAATATAACAAAGCTGATTATAAATGTTAATTTTTCTCGCACCTTGCACACATTTTTGTGTGTTTGGCGCAGAAATAGTGCTAAAAGTTTTGGTGCAAATCAAACCAAATTTGCTTTTGATCTTTATATATTGGCATCGACCTGTTGATTATTATGACAAATTTCAGGTTATGTTTGGGAAGCACCTGAGTAGTGAATGGGGTCACCCTAGCCTCAATGGGAATTAGCATTACAGAGACCCCTGGGTCACTCTAGCCTCAATGGAAATTTAACATGGAGAAAAATCGTGGGTCACTCTAGGCTCAAGGGGAATTTAACATGGGAAAAAGTCTTGGGTCACTCTAGCCTCAAGGGGAATTGAACATGGGAAATAGTCTTGGGTCACTCTAGCCTCAAGGGGAATTGAACATGGAGAAAAAGTCTTGGGTCACTCTAGCCTCAAGGGGAATTCAACATGGGGGAATAAAGTGTGGGTCTATTTAGGGACAAGGGGAATTGAACATGGTGGGATTGTCTAGGGACAATGATGGTAGAGGGTCAAACACAACAGAGACAGAGACATACATGCACTAGTACAAGCGAGAGATTTATATATAAAGCATTACCAAGACCTGAAATCTTGCTGGGGTGTTCAAAAATTTGCATAATTGTAATGATGCTATAAATAGCTATAATCAAGGAAATGCTCAACGACAAAATGAATGTGACTAAAAGTAACGTTAAAATGACGAAATTGTCCCAGAATTTAAAGGAAAATAAACATATCCCCGAAAATTAAGTTACAATGGTTTAGACTAAAATCGATAAAATTAGTAACTACTTACAATATCAACTTCTGTGACGATCGTGGATAAATACCTATGTATCTATAATCAGCTGAAATTCCTATGAAATCCCACTATCTATTTATAGCTCCAACTTGTGGGTTTTTCCTTTGGAAAATCCCACTATCTTTTTATAGCCTCAGCTTGAGTGACGTTCCTGTTTATGAATTCTAGTATATATGTATAGCTACAAAATGTGGAAATCACCAAGTCGATATTTATAGTCTCAAAATTTCCAGCCTCAGTGACGTCACTGTACTGAACACTAGGGGATAAATGGCAACAGTGTTGCAAGTGGCTGACCTGAATACGCGCTACTGTAGGTAGGTAGGTAGAGTGTATCCGATAGGGAAAAAGTGAGTTTTATAGGGACAAACAGAGACCAATACACACACACACACACACACACACACACACACACACACACACACACACACACACACACACACACACACAGTATACGCGCGCAGACACACTCACACACACACACACACACAGAAGAGGAAAAAACAAACCCCAAATATACTATCCACACTCGGGAGGAAGGAAAAAAAAACAACCAAATATACGACTTACACAACGCACGCGAACACACACACACACACACACACACACACAGGGAAGAGGAAAAAACAAAATCCAAATATACTATCAACACAGAAGGGATATAATACAAACCCCAAATAAACTATCCACACAAACGTACGCGAACGCATACAAACCCCAAATAAACTATCCACACAAACGTACGCGAACGCATACAAACCCCAAATATACTATCCACACTCGGGAGGAAGAAGAAAAAACAACCAAATATACGATCTACACAACGTACGCTAACACACACACACACACACACACACACACACACACACACACACACACGCACACCACAGAGGGAAGAAGAAAACCATTATACACTATCCACACGGAGTGAAGAAATAACCCTTTATATATATACTATCAACAGAGAGTGAAGAAAATAACCCATTATATTCCATCAACACAGAGTGAAGAAGAAAAAGTTTTTTGAAAGCACCTAAGCCCTCACCTGCAATGACCAACTCTGCCAAACACCTACACCCCACCCCACCCCCACTTCCAACACTACAAAACCCATTTAACCCGTTATTTTATGGCATCAGTGTGTGCTTTAGGAAACATCAAGACACAAAATGATGGATGAATAGACTGACTATTGTTTACGGACTTGCATGCCTAAAGAGCGTGCGTGAAGGAAAACATCCTTCCATTTCAATTCTAACTAAAACATGATCCAGAGGGATAGAGAGGTGAAAGAGCACAATTTCATAAAGTGTGAGTAAAAACAAAACACGCCATCCTTATTATACAATGTCAAGACCAAGAGACACTTACGTTTTCTTTCTGGTCTATTCTCTTTTAGAAGGTAGTATGAAATTTCACATCAGGGCCAACGCATCGGCTCACATTGTCAATTTTTCCATTTCCATGTCTTTACTGGCACAAGTTCTTCATCATCTTCAATTTCTTCTTCTTCTTCTTCTGAATCCCTCTTCTCTGTTTCGTCTTGTTTTTTTTTTTTTCTCTTCTCTTTTCTCGTAGGGAACTCTGAATTCCAGTGTCCTTTCCCCTGACAACGATATTAGGTATCTTGACTTTTGTCTCTCTTTCTTAGACGAAGCAGGTATTTTGGAGACAAATACCCATTTACCTTTGCAGATATAGCAAACTTCATTAGCACACACTTTCGTATGACTTTCATCAAATCAACGACCAAAAGAGTAAGTTTTGTTGCCACTTTCGCCTGTGAATTATGCTTTCGTATGACTTTTAGCAAATATTTGACCAGCAGGTCGATCTGTGCTGACTCTTCCATCTTCGTGATCGTTTGAGAGCGGAATGAATACTCTGACGCTAAGACACTCTCCTTATATATAGGGACCTGCTGCGTATGAAACCTAGTCAAATGTAATTTTGCAATAAGATGAAACGATTTCATTGAGGAAGTAAAAGGCAATGATGTACCGTATTGCCTCACACAAAACCTGAAGTGTTAGCTTAGATCCGTGTCAGCAGTTTCGAAGACATAACTGAGCTTTCATCAATGCTCTCCATTTATACCACAAAACCACGAGTCCTGATTCACGCCAAAAGAAATTTCGTTCGGTCCATAACAAATAGTATCACATCCGAGAAACGCAAAAACGAACTTCCAGAAAACTGAGAACGACGGCTTACACCTACAACGTGAAATGTATGAGTTCAAGTAGTGCGTAAAACTTAGTCAAATTAAATTTTTATAGTCAAGACGAAACGCTCTCTTTTCGAAGAAGAAAGCAGACACCAAGCGACAATGGCGATCCGTGTCACACAACACTTTTCAAAATGTATATGATCAGAGGTTTGTTCTAGCGATCTGCACGGTTAAATTAAATGTTGATGTATTTTGCAATAAGACGGACACAATTTCCATGGGATCGCCCATGGAACCATTGTTCGTGCATTAGTTTAATTTTTTAAAATATTTTTTTTTATATAAATCGCCTATAGGATAGACCCAGTAAAGCATGGCCATTCTCGTCACTGTGTGAATAGCTACTCAAGTCAATTCGAAGTGAACGCGGTAAGAAAATAAGTATAGCCAATGAAATGGCTTACAACGGGTGATGCATTGTTTTGTTCTAGGACTGTGTGGCATAATAATCCCTATGTTCTTGCGTTGTTACCATTACAGTGCAGACAGACTGAAATGTGAACTTACAAGCCCTCTTTGTGTGTGTGTGTTGTACCATTTCTTCTTACCACATCAAAATACTGAGCGTCACAGTATTGGTTCGCGTTTTCAAGCTGACCATTTTTTTTATATCTCACTTAAACATTTTAACATAAACACTCACACTCACATCGGTAGAGTCAGAACAGACGTGTTACAGTACTGAGGGGCATGTTATCTTTTTTTTCTTCAAACTAATAAATTTGGGGTTTGTATGAAGTAAAGAACCGAAAGTACAGTGAAACTCAAGGATGATGACCCAATCTGTCTGTCTATTGATGCGTGTATTTACTTAAGAAGAAATATGACCTCTAAAACACAAAGAGATACGGCAAGCATGATTAGAATGAACATAACGATGTTTTCCTTCACGTCCGTGTAATTTAGAGTTTCAATCCTCTTTGAAAACAAACTTGGTCTCCTTTTGTAGGGCTTGAAATAATAAAAAACCTGAAAAAATCTTAAGCACTTTGCTATAGATAATTTCATCAACAGACTAAACAACATAAATGCCGTTACAATACTAGAAAGCCTTAAATCTTCTATCAAAAAGAAATGCATCAAAAAATTAAAGATTAACGATAACTAACCAATGAAACCGAATTTAACAAAGGCAGTGACATGTGAAGAAATGTCTCTCACTTTGGAAAGGTAGGCGAATGTACTCTGTCATGCACCATCAACTTGAAAAAAAAAATTATAAACAGAGAGAAACCTGAATTCAAAATTCAGTTGTTTTTTTTTCTTCAAAATTGTTTCGTTTCTTTTTTCTTTTTTTGGAACAAATCTAAGCACTAATATAGAGTGGAAAAGGGAAAATGCACATACAAGCTTTGATATTTCTGAAAAAATGAGGGGATATTCCTAACGTTCATAACCACCTATGGACTTGGACTTGTCTGTGACTTATCCACAAAACAAGATGTACATATTTCTGGTCAAGCTGCAAGTGTGTGCGTGTTTTTGAAAATGGTAAAAATGGGATATACAATTTTCTCGTGATACTTATAAAGTGAAGAGTCTGTGCAAGTGTCAAAAGCCAAAGTCATATAAGTTTTGTATTTTGTACGGCTTGTAAAGATTTCCACTTTAGAAAATGTGAAGTATCACAAGTTTTTATCACAAACAGAAGTGGAACATAGGGGCTTGCAAGAAAGAAAATAACCCAGACAGTTGGTGTCATCAAGAGTGCTAGAGACGGTACCCGAACTTGCTTGCTTGCTTACTTGAATTAAAGTGATTTTCGCCCTAATGGAGCATATATCACTGGTTTAATAACGCACCGCGTGATTTTTAATTACTCCTAGGGAAGGAAAGAGAGCCTCATCTCCCAGGCTTTTATGTATTCACAGACTACTTTTAAATTTAGCCACTCAGGTGTAGGACTAACTAGTCCTTAACAACCTGACTGAAAGGCTTTAAACATGAGTGGGAATAGTCTCACCACACACTCATATTTCTGTCCGAGCGTGGTAAAGGAGGAAAAAGGTGCTCAAAAAGACAGCCATGGGTGTTAAGTACTCAACAAAACGCTAGCCCGTACTTATTTCAAATCAAGTCCCGTTTTTGCTAATGGACAGTAAAAAGTACCAATAATGTGTTAACCACTTGTGCAATTAGTTCAAATCTAACGAGTCTGTTAAATTTCCTACTTCCTAACATATCTATCTAATATTAGTACTTAGTGTACATAAAAATAGCCATACTGATCTTATTTAAATTTTTATGTCTAAGAGACATATACCAGTTTGGTCACTGTTAGGTTTAAAAAGTTAAATTTGTTGCGGTGTTCCAATGGGTCAAGTTTGTTTCGAGAATAGTTTAGTCAAGGAGGGATACCAAGCCAAATATGGTTCCCTATTTAATCAAATGCAATCTTTTGGAGCCCTAAAAATGTTTGTTTTTTCTATTAGAAGGTAACACGTCTCTCTTTTGCTTTCACGTTCTTTCCTGCACTCCTAGTCTCATGATTCTTGATATCAGGAAATGCGTAGCCATGATGGGCGGCAATGTAAGCAGCGGCTTCTACCAGTTGACTGAGGGGGTATCCAGTGTAGGTTTGTCTGTTGAACTGGGGAAGAACTCTGACCCTAATCCCCATTGAGAAGGTCTTGGTTTAAAGGTGTCTAGAGATTTGTAGGCAACGTATTGTATGGCTGTAATAAACTGCCCTGCTTTGTTGACGTCATACAATGCTTGATCTAGTCCCATTTCGGTGTACTTCTCAACGAGGGTCAGCGTCCCCCTCTTCCTCCTCAACCGCCTCAATTTCCTCTTCTGGTTCTGATACTTATTGTTTAGTTGAGGTAGATAGTTTCAAATCCGCTGCTATGGTGTCTGTCGCTGTTATTGTTGTTGTGGTTGTTCTTTCAGCTGAGATTGCATGTAGTATCGGAGTGAGAAAAGAACGTTGTTGTTGTTGTAGGGTTTAACGCCATTTTTCAGCACGCGATAGGCTATACATGGCGGCCAGCATTAATGGTGGAGGAAGAACCCGGGAAAAACCCGGAAAGAACCACCGACCCACGAGAAGCTACTGGCAAGTTTTCTCACATACCCACATTAGCCGAATCCGAGACTCGAACCCACGCAGACAAAGGTGAGATGACAGTGATCCGTAACGGAGAGCGCTTTAGACCACTCGGCCACTCTGGGCCCCAGAACGTAGTGCCTCCGATAATTACATTTGAGTTTGCCATACCGTTTGTCTAACATAATTGGCCCTTTGTTTTGCCACCACTCTTTCCGGGGCAGGTTGTTTGTTAGGTATTGTCGGCTGTTGACTAGATGTTATTTGTGTTCTCGAGGTGGGTGGAATGCTAACTGGCTAGGTCTGCATTTCTTGCTCCCGCTACTGTTGCGTATATTACTTCCCTCCACACCGAGTTCTGGGCCTAATTCTTTTAATTTCGTTGTACCCGAACTTACATTATCCATATTATCACCAACAAAAAAAACAAAAACGCACAAACCTAAAAGAAACACTCACTCACTTTTTTACAGAACATTACTATTTTTAAAATTTTGATAGGCGACGGAAACGAAGGACTTAGAGTCGCACTTTCTAACCAAGATAAAGAAATCATGTGCTGATAGACTCACTTCTGTATTTTTTCTTCTAACTGACTAACATATCATAGGCAATGGAATGTTATTTCTTTTCGAGAGTATGGGGTAGCCCTGAAATTTTTTTTTTGGAACTTGAAGCTATGGCGATCGCTTAGGTTATAAGATGGCGGCCTCCTCTGACGACAGGCTTTCTCACAAAATAAGGTCTGCTTCTTCGGAAAAGAGAAGAAGAACTCTTTGGTGTCGATACAACTGTTGACAAAGCCTCTGTTAGGTTCATGCTGCTGCTGTTGCTGCTCTCTCTGCTGTTTATGAAGTCTGTACTTCTCCATCCATTCTTCTTTCTCCTTCTTGAATTCCTCCTTGAAGAGCTCTTCTTTCAGGTCTTCAGTGACTTTTAGCATTCTCACATTTTCTATCTCTTCTGGCTTCGGTATCAGACTGTGTCTGACCCTATGTAAATTCACGTAGGCTTCGTTTAGCTTAGCTAGTTTGGAGCACATCTTCGTAGGAGGATGAGTTAACAATGGATGGGCAGACTGGAAACTTCCCCGGTTCTTAAAGTCAAAGCGCGGACGTGAAGGAAAACATTACTACACGGTTTTCTAGCCGGAACGTTCAAATAGTGTTATGGGAGGGATAGAGAGAAGTCAAAGAGCATGAATCAAGATTCCTATAGCCAAATAAACCACAAAGGCATTTTTTTCTTCAAAACACAACATTTTTTATTCATACTAACAAACAACTCTAACATTTTTTTTAACAATAATCCAACACTATAACATCAAACATTTTTTTTTCAAATACCAAACATTTTTTTTTCAATTCACACTCTACTTTAAACAGGGCTGACAACGTTGTGAATGAAATTGTGATTTCCACTGTCGGAAGTCATTTGGCCATTGATGGACACTACGTTTTCTAGTTAGAGACAAACGATAAGCATACTGGTCACAAAACCATCGATGTACTTTCACATCGTTTCTAGAAGAATGACGAGCATCAAAATGAGTCACTAAATGTTCTAAAGAATTGCCCAGGCTGCAATCATGCAGAAAATACACACAGTACTGTCCACACACCAAGGAATATGTGCCTTGTTATTTCACATTATTGAATCGTGTGGTCTGAGCATTTCTTCTCATAAAGTCAATGATATCGTCTTCCAAAGGGGGCAGTCCATAGGAATGAAAGTATTCCACACATCCTTCTTGAGGAAAGTAGACGGCTACCCAGTGGGTTCCTGGGAGATGACTGTCGTCCGTGTTGATCACATAAGCTTGATGGTTTTGAGGTGTGCAATGAGGGAGTTCATCTTTAGCACAGACGACAGGATTCCAAGAAGCAGTGTACAAACTGTGGTTCAAAAGGTAATAAAGTTCTCAGGTATCCATTTTTTGTTTTTTTTCTTCTTCACAGGTAATGATAAGTGGTCAATTCGATCCTGACTTTTTGCTTGAAAATGTCTGACGAATAAACGGTTATTCGTTCTATTTCCTCACTCTGATTCAGGAGAGCTTCGATGCGATGGATCTCTTGTGTGGTTAATGGTGGACAAGAATGTTCACGCAAGTCTTTATACCACTGGTGCAACACGTCTTTGTTCGAGATGAGACTCCAAGCTTCGTCCAGATACTCGTCCAATTTTTCTTCTTGACTTAACATCAGGCATTTATCGTGTTGAATTTGACTGGGATGATCGTTTTGACATTCATAACAATTTTTTTGATCAATTCCTTAATTTTTTTCTGTCAAGACTATAGCATAACAGGAAACTAAATGTGATTCTTGTTCTGGCCATCTAGACTTCATCATGATGACTTCTTCGTCTTTGTCTTGGGATTCTCCTTCCTCAGGGATCTTCACATTCCATGTCCAAAGAATCCCTACTATACAAACATTGATAAAAATCCTCCATGACTTCTAATAGTCTAGAATGACTTCTCTCAAACTGTTGGTTTATATCGTATTGTCCAATTCAGCATACAGGATGACGTTCACCGTATTATCTGCGGGTAGATTTTCTGCAAACTGAAATTCCACACGCATCTGGCCAGATTTTATAGGGTGAAAATGTCCCTCCTCGCTGTCTTGACTTACAATTCGTTAGAGAACCGTTTTCGAAAATGGAGTTTCACTGTAACTTTCCCTTTGGAGAATGGAATATTTTGTCCCAGATCTCCTTTTATAGCAATGTTGACAGTGTCTAAATACGACTTACTGACGGGCAAATAGTGAGGATGTACAAATTCACGGTGTACGTGATAGGTGTTTGCACCTTCCTGGTCATTGTTTGTGGTACTATCCACTTTGAAAGGAATGACACGCAGTAACGGAACAGAGGTGTGTCCCACCACGTTGTACTCCACCACATCGGAATACACAAAGATCAAATTAAGTCCTTGGTTCAGTTCTACCGGGTTTCCAAAAGCTCTGTAAAAATCCATATTACTTTTGATCTTGGGCTCATATTGTTTGCGACCATTTCTGCATGTCCGCCCAAAATTTCAAACAAACTACCATTGAACCTGAGGGACAATGTGTCCGTATCTTGAAATTTGATCACGAGACGATGAGCCACTTTATTGTACTCAATCTTCACACTTTTTTTTGGCTCTGTTCAGTGCTTTGCCAAAGGCTAAGTTGAACCTGTCCGCAATAGTGTCCACCAAATGTTCACCACTAAAATAATAACCTGAAGGAATTTTCAAGGTGTAGATGATGAAGGCTGGATTGCTGGCTGGTCTTGTGTCCCCTAAAAACCCTATTTTGTTGATTTCTTCCTCCAATTGGGCATTCAGGATTTCCACCTCGAAAGTGTCTTGCTTTTCGGTGATGTTTTTGATTTGTGTTGGGTGAATGATTTCCACTAAAGCCACTTCCCAATGGGCTTCGTCATCTAACTGGATGGTCTGAGGTAATTTGACCGTGTAACAGCATAACGTGTTCTTGGGAAACACCTCCATGGAACTGTCACTGGGTAAGGTTAAGTAAAATTGGTTGTTATTGCTCATAATTCCAGAGTTTTGTGGCTCTCCGAGGCGATACTGGAAGTTAGAGGAGTGTCTCCGCCCAAAATGGGGTTGTTGTTGGAGTGGTGACTGGCACTGACACTGGACACAAGGTTCCCGTTGTTCCCGTTCGAGGAGAATCTCAGGGAGGGATTAGGAAGCAGGTAACCGATGTAACTGCTCAATACAATGGTCCACAAGTGTTTGTCTCCTTGTTGCAAACTCAAATTGGCAATGGCTGCACCGATGACACAATACACCACGAAGGTTTGGCAGAAAAAGACGATTTGCATTTTAGGCACACGTTTTCCATACCACACCCACAAGGGTTGTGTTTGTAAATCTTGCAGAGAAGAATTGGGTGAAGGAGTGATCGCAGTAGCTGAATCTTTGTGAAATGGCATGATGGTCACTTCTTTTTATAGTGCGAGGCGTCGATGCAAGAATGAAAACTGGGTGGATATCCTTTCCAACGTACTTTGACTTCTTTGACACGTCGTTTGCCCACTTTACGGTTTCTGCGTTTGACAATGCCTTTGATGTCGTACACGTCGTCTTTTTTGGTGACACGACTTGATTTGAAATAAGTACGGGCTAGCGTTTTGTTGAGTACTTAACACCCATGGCTGTCTTTTTGAGCACCTTTTTCCTCCTTTACCACGCTCGGACAGAAATATGAGTGTGTGGTGAGACTATTCCCACTCATGTTTAAAGCCTTTCAGTCAGGTTGTTAAGGACTAGTTAGTCCTACACCTGAGTGGCTAAATTTAAAAGTAGTCTGTGAGTACATAAAAGCCTGGGAGATGAGGCTCTCTTTCCTTCCTTAGGAGTAATTAAAAATCACGCGGTGCGTTATTAAACCAGTGATATATGCTCCATTAGGGCGAAAATCACTTTAATTCAAGTAAGCAAGCAAGCAAGTTCGGGTACCGTCTCTAGCACTCTTGATGACACCAACTGTCTGGGTTATTTTCTTTCTTGCAAGCCCCTATGTTCCACTTCTGTTTGTGATAAAAACTTGTGATACTTCACATTTTCTAAAGTGGAAATCTTTACAAGCCGTACAAAATACAAAACTTATATGACTTTGGCTTTTGACACTTGCACAGACTCTTCACTTTATAAGTATCACGAGAAAATTGTATATCCCATTTTTACCATTTTCAAAAACACGCACACACTTGCAGCTTGACCAGAAATATGTACATCTTGTTTTGTGGATAAGTCACAGACAAGTCCAAGTCCATAGGTGGTTATGAACGTTAGGAATATCCCCTCATTTTTTCAGAAATATCAAAGCTTGTATGTGCATTTTCCCTTTTCCACTCTATATTAGTGCTTAGATTTGTTCCAAAAAAAGAAAAAAGAAACGAAACAATTTTGAAGAAAAAAAAAACAACTGAATTTTGAATTCAGGTTTCTCTCTGTTTATAATTTTTTTTTTCAAGTTGATGGTGCATGACAGAGTACATTCGCCTACCTTTCCAAAGTGAGAGACATTTCTTCACATGTCACTGCCTTTGTTAAATTCGGTTTCATTGGTTAGTTATCGTTAATCTTTAATTTTTTGATGCATTTCTTTTTGATAGAAGATTTAAGGCTTTCTAGTATTGTAACGGCATTTATGTTGTTTAGTCTGTTGATGAAATTATCTATAGCAAAGTGCTTAAGATTTTTTCAGTTTTTTATTATTCCAAGCCCTACAAAAGGAGACCAAGTTTGTTTTCAAAGAGGATTGAAACTCTAAATTACACGGACGTGAAGGAAAACATCGTTATGTTCATTCTAATCATGCTTGCCGTATCTCTTTGTGTTTTAGAGGTCATATTTCTTCTTAAGTAAATACACGCATCAATAGACAGACAGATTGGGTCATCATCCTTGAGTTTCACTGTACTTTCGGTTCTTTACTTCATACAAACCCCAAATTTATTAGTTTGAAAAAAAAAAAGATAACATGCCCCTCAGTACTGTAACACGTCTGTTCTGACTCTACCGATGTGAGTGTGAGTGTTTATGTTAAAATGTTTAAGTGAGATATAAAAAAAATGGTCAGCTTGAAAACGCGAACCAATACTGTGACGCTCAGTATTTTGATGTGGTAAGAAGAAATGGTACAACACACACACACAAAGAGGGCTTGTAAGTTCACATTTCAGTCTGTCTGCACTGTAATGGTAACAACGCAAGAACATAAGGATTATTATGCCACACAGTCCTAGAACAAAACAATGCATCACCCGTTGTAAGCCATTTCATTGGCTATACTTATTTTCTTACCGCGTTCACTTCGAATTGACTTGAGTAGCTATTCACACAGTGACGAGAATGGCCATGCTTTACTGGGTCTATCCTATAGGCGATTTATATAAAAAAAATATTTTAAAAAATTAAACTAATGCACGAACAATGGTTCCATGGGCGATCCCATGGAAATTGTGTCCGTCTTATTGCAAAATACATCAACATTTAATTTAACCGTGCAGATCGCTAGAACAAACCTCTGATCATATACATTTTGAAAAGTGTTGTGTGACACGGATCGCCATTGTCGCTTGGTGTCTGCTTTCTTCTTCGAAAAGAGAGCGTTTCGTCTTGACTATAAAAATTTAATTTGACTAAGTTTTACGCACTACTTGAACTCATACATTTCACGTTGTAGGTGTAAGCCGTCGTTCTCAGTTTTCTGGAAGTTCGTTTTTGCGTTTCTCGGATGTGATACTATTTTTTATGGACCGAACGAAATTTCTTTTGGCGTGAATCAGGACTCGTGGTTTTGTGGTATAAATGGAGAGCATTGATGAAAGCTCAGTTATGTCTTCGAAATTGCTGACACGGATCTAAGCTAACACTTCAGGTTTTGTGTGAGGCGATACGGTACATCATTGCCTTTTACTTCCTCAATGAAATCGTTTCATCTTATTGCAAAATTACATTTGACTAGGTTTCATACGCAGCAGGTCCCTATATATAAGGAGAGTGTCTTAGCGTCAGAGTATTCATTCCGCTCTCAAACGATCACGAAGATGGAAGAGTCAGCACAGATCGACCTGCTGGTCAAATATTTGCTAAAAGTCATACGAAAGCATAATTCACAGGCGAAAGTGGCAACAAAACTTACTCTTTTGGTCGTTGATTTGATGAGAGTCATACGAAAGTGTGTGCTAATGAAGTTTGCTATATCTGCAAAGGTAAATGGGTATTTGTCTCCAAAATACCTGCTTCGTCTAAGAAAGAGAGACAAAAGTCAAGATACCTAATATCGTTGTCAGGGGAAAGGACACTGGAATTCAGAGTTCCCTACGAGAAAAGAGAAGAGAAAAAAAAAAAAAAACAAGACGAAACAGAGAAGAGGGATTCAGAAGAAGAAGAAGAAGAAATTGAAGATGATGAAGAACTTGTGCCAGTAAAGACATGGAAATGGAAAAATTGACAATGTGAGCCGATGCGTTGGCCCTGATGTGAAATTTCATACTACCTTCTAAAAGAGAATAGACCAGAAAGAAAACGTAAGTGTCTCTTGGTCTTGACATTGTATAATAAGGATGGCGTGTTTTGTTTTTACTCACACTTTATGAAATTGTGCTCTTTCACCTCTCTATCCCTCTGGATCATGTTTTAGTTAGAATTGAAATAGAAGGATGTTTTCCTTCACGCACGCTCTTTAGGCATGCAAGTCCGTAAACAATAGTCAGTCTATTCATCCATCATTTTGTGTCTTGATGTTTCCTAAAGCACACACTGATGCCATAAAATAACGTGTTAAGTGGGTTTTGTAGTGTTGGGAGTGGGGGGTGGGGTGGGGTGTAGGTGTTTGGCAGAGTTGGTCATTGCAGGTGAGGGCTTAGGTGCTTTCAAAAAACTTTTTCTTCTTCACTCTGTGTTGATGGAATATAATGGGTTATTTTCTTAACTCTCTGTTGATAGTATATATATAAAGGGTTATTTCTTCACTCCGTGTGGATAGTGTATAATGGTTTTCTTCTTCCCTCTGTGGTGTGCGTGTGTGTGTGCGTGTGTGTGTGTGTGTTAGCGTACGTTGTGTAGATCGTATATTTGGTTGTTTTTTCTTCTTCCTCCCGAGTGTGGATAGTATATTTGGGGTTTGTATGCGTTCGCGTACGTTTGTGTGGATAGTTTATTTGGGGTTTGTAGGCGTTCGCGTACGTTTGTGTGGATAGTTTATTTGGGGTTTGTATTATCTCCCTTCTGTGTTGATAGTATATTTGGATTTTGATTTTCCTCTTCCCTGTGTGTGTGTGTGTGTGTGTCTGCGCGCGTATGTTGTGTGTGTGTGTGTGTATTGGTCTCTGTTTGTCCCTATAAAACTCACTTTTTCCCTATCAGATACACTCTACCTACCTACCTACAGTAGCGCGTATTCAGGTCAGCCACTTGCAACACTGTTGCCATTTATCCCCTAGTGTTCAGTACAGTGACGTCACTGAGGCTGGAAATTTTGAGACTATAAATATCGACTTGGTGATTTCCACATTTTGTAGCTATACATATATACTAGAATTCATAAACAGGAACGTCACTCAAGCTGAGGCTATAAAAAGATAGTGGGATTTTCCAAAGGAAAAACCCACAAGTTGGAGCTATAAATAGATAGTGGGATTTCATAGGAATTTCAGCTGATTATAGATACATAGGTATTTATCCACGATCGTCACAGAAGTTGATATTGTAAGTAGTTACTAATTTTATCGATTTTAGTCTAAACCATTGTAACTTAATTTTCGGGGATATGTTTATTTTCCTTTAAATTCTGGGACAATTTCGTCATTTTAACGTTACTTTTAGTCACATCCATTTTGTCGTTGAGCATTTCCTTGATTATAGCTATTTATAGCATCATTACAATTATGCAAATTTTTGAACACCCCAGCAAGATTTCAGGTCTTGGTAATGCTTTATATATAAATCTCTCGCTTGTACTAGTGCATGTATGTCTCTGTCTCTGTTGTGTTTGACCCTCTACCATCATTGTCCCTAGACAATCCCACCATGTTCAATTCCCCTTGTCCCTAAATAGACCCACACTTTATTCCCCCATGTTGAATTCCCCTTGAGGCTAGAGTGACCCAAGACTTTTTCTCCATGTTCAATTCCCCTTGAGGCTAGAGTGACCCAAGACTATTTCCCATGTTCAATTCCCCTTGAGGCTAGAGTGACCCAAGACTTTTTCCCATGTTAAATTCCCCTTGAGCCTAGAGTGACCCACGATTTTTCTCCATGTTAAATTTCCATTGAGGCTAGAGTGACCCAGGGGTCTCTGTAATGCTAATTCTCATTGAGGCTAGGGTGACCCCATTCACTACTCACCTGCTAGGAAATCTATCTTAACACATACTAATTGATTTAAAATATATTATGAAAGCAGACTAAACAAACTTATCTGATTCATTTTAACTAAATAATCAAAAGCAATAGTTCATCCAAACTCACGCACACACTTTATTCACTGGCTGATACATTATACATGTACGTTGATACGTTCATCAGACGATAAACATACTGATTTATCATTTTTTTTTAACCGTCATGATATCATGTGCTTATACAAATGGATGTTGATTTTTGAACATTTGATTACCATTACATATTAGTTTCAATAGTAACACATGTTTACTGAATATGTGTCCAATGTCCACCGTAATCGACATGGAAAAGTACATAAACGTTTTAAAAAATAAACAAATTTGCACATAACGTATCTTGGACTCTCAGTTATAACGTTAAGAAAAACAAAAGACGTCATCCGTTACTTTCAAAACATTTCGTGCCTGAAGAAGCATACATTAAATGCGAAACTAGTTGCACAGAATTTTCGGCGTTGGTGTTGTTTTTTATCACAGTTATAACGTTCTAAATTCACAGACCCCACTGAAACGTGATAAACAGTGAAGTTAAATGATGTTTTTCCTTTCAGAAATGGAACTTCGCGATTTAGTATTTGGTAATTATGTCATGCTAAGGGAGGCTTCTCAATAGCAGTAAAAATTAGGAGCTGATCCCCAAGCATCCGATCTCGTAAGAAATTTGCAAAAGTTAAAGAAGAAAATCGTAACGAATATTACCTGAGACTAACAGAGAAAAAGATTAAAACGAACAATAACTCCGAATAAAAAGGAAGTAAAATGACAATTAGTTGAGAGTATTTGAACAGCCAATAATCAGTCACAACACTACAATGAACCATTTAAATATCTTCATGAAAAATGGGAAGTTAATGCAAGCAGGCGGTCTAATATTATTATCACCGGCATTTGAGTTCTAAAACGTTGAAGCAAGTATGCGTATTCGATGGTATACGAGCTAGTTTGATGGGTTACACTGTACTGAGGTATCATTTGTTCATAAAAGGATTATGTACTATGTGCATGGAAAATAGTAATTTATTTTCGTATTCACTTATGTTTATAAAATGTTGAAATTTGTTCTTTTACTTACGTTACTTTCAAACAGATTGAGAAAAATAGAGTTAAATCCGAAAATGTTTTGATGGCGTGTTTAGGGCCACTTGCCCCCATTCCTTAAGAAATTCATGTAAGCAAGAAAATGTTTTGATGGCGTGTTTAGGGCCACTTGCCTCCATTCCTTAAGAAAGTCATGTTAGCATGAAAATGTTTTGATGGCATGCTTGGTGCCACTTGCCTCCATTCCTTAAGAAAGTCATGTTAGCATGAAAATGTTTTGATGGCGCGGTTGGGACCACTTGCCTCCATTCCTTAAGAAAGCCATGGAAGCATGAAAATGTTTTGATGGCGTAATTGGGGCCACTTGCCTCAATTCCTTAAGAAAGTCACGTTTCCATGAAAATATAAGTCAGTTAGATACTGTCATCGGTTTGAGTGACATCAGATAAAAATAGACAACACTTGGAAGATTGAAATTTAACTTTATATGTATACATTCATGAAACTGTTGCGGAATCTGAATCGAACTCGTTTGAATACATGTAATAGAAGGAGAAAGAGATGCTGACATATAGTCTGTCTTTCAATATAGTGAAATTTAATGAGGTCGATGATGTAAGGTACCATTACAGTGGAATATGAAAGTTCAACATTAAAAGATAACATATACAGAAACATATTTACAGTAAATGACGGAAGGAATGTATGAATGTATGTATCTACATACATATATATATATATATATATATATATATATATATATATATATATATATATATATATATATATATATATATATATATATATACATACATCCCTGACAATAACTTTACGCATTATCTGCTATCAACACAGTAGGGGAGAAAATAACCCATTATCTATTATCAACACAGCAGGGACGAAAATAGCCTACTATCTACTATCAACACAGAAGGGAAGAAAATAACCCAAATATCAACTATCAACACAAAAGGGGAGAAAAATAACCGTAATATCTACTATCAACATAGAAGGAAAAAAAACCATTATATGCTATCCACATAGTGCAGGAACAAGGGTTTTTTGTTAAGGGAAGAAACAAATATACAAACACATACAAACGTACGCCCGCACATCAACACACATACAAACACACATACACACAAACGTACGCGCGCAGCACACACAAATATCAGTAAAGGAGTTAGTGTTTATAGTCACATTACTCGCATTCACACAAATTAGCAACTTGAATATTGCATCTTTTCTAGTAATCTGGTTAGCCCTGAGAAGGGCTGTTTTTTTAAAGTCCATATTCACCTCTTAATGGTGGCACCTCCCAGGTATAGCCCCACACACGCAATGTCTGCTCCAGTCCTGCTCACAATTCATGCGCATGGTTGGGAGCGTAGAGGCGGGTTGAGTTGCTTCATCCTCCCAGTTTTCAGTTTGGGGAATCACATGTACTTGTGGTAGAGGCTGTGGTGCTGGTAGTGATTGTGGTGCTGGTACTGGTTGTTGTGTTGGTACTGGCCGTGGCGGTGACCTCACATCAGGCTTCACTTCATCAGTGGCTTTAGTATGAGGTGAGCCAGGAATCTTTCCTTCTTCTCTTCCTTCTTTTTCCTCTTCTCCTCTTCTATTCTGGCTTCCTCCTGGATCGCCTCCATGGGCAGCTCATCCAATAAACGTCTGGCATACTCCAGGTGCATCTGAAGTTGAATCAGTTTAGCTATTCTGCTCATTTTGACACTGTTGACAGGTCAATGATGGGTAGCCAGACTGACGAACGCTGCGCTTTATATATCAGAAGCGCGGACGTGAAGGAAAACACCCCCTTACACAAAAACTTACAATACCACTTCACTATCCATAACATGGAACACGTGGACCTAAAAGAAACACTCACATTTCGTTTTACCTTTTTACTTACAAACACATACACACTATTTGACAAGACAGGGAAACGAAGTGCTTATAGACTCACTTCTATCTTTTGACATAAAAAAGAGAAAGGAAGTGCTTATAGACACACTTCTATTTTCTAACTTACACAAAACAGACAAAAAGACAGACACAGAGTTTGGCAATTTGACTAGTATCTCTTTTCTGGAGTGTTGGGTTAACCCTGAAATGGGCTGTTTTGTTGAAGGAGAGTTATGGCAATCTTTTATTGTGTAAGATTGCGTCCCCGTCTGGCGGCAGGCTTTCCAACAGAGTACGGATTGCTCCTGCGGAAAGAGAAGGAGAACTCTTTCATGTCCCGGCAGTCCACAAAACCTTTGTCTGGCTCCTGTGACTGTAACTGCTGCTGCTGTTGTTCTCTGCTGCTTCTGAAGTCTGTCCTTCTTCGTCCAATCATCTTGCTCTTTCTTGATTTCGTCTCTGAAGACTTCTTCTAGTAGGTCTTGGGCTACTTTCGGCATCCTGACATTCTCTATCTCACCAGGATTGGGTATCAGGTTTTACCTGACACGATGCAAATTCACGTAGGCTTCGTTCAGTTTGGTTAGTCTTGAACACATCTTCATAGGAGGATGAGTCAACAATGGATGGTCAGACTGGTAGGTCGGACGGTCGTTTTAACTAAAGTCGTGTTCGCCCTTACGGGCATGTACGACTGGTTAATTTCCCGTTTGGGACTAATTTATTTTTTTCGAGGGGCAAGGAATGGTGCCACTTCTTCAACGCATTCATGTACTCATATGGGTGCTGATTGATTAACCGACAGGTCGTGGGACAATAAGTCCCTTTCAACCTGTATATAAGACTATCTCGAGTGTGATTGGACCCAACACACACTCAAGTTAAAAAATGTCTATGTTGGAAGTCATAACTACAGGATAGGACGTCTCATAGGATTGGGCACTAGTTTTATGACGTCACCTTGGTTCCGTGCGTACACGCTCATCGGGGCACCTGCTTATAGACGAGTGGGAATCGGCCCAGACACTCGTCTTGTAATGTCCGAGCAGGCAGGGAGGAAAGGGACTCAGAGGAGAGGTCCAAACGTCGCCGGAATGTACCTGAAATGCCAAAAGTAATATTACCAAATTCAACCCAGTTACTTATATAATGTGTACTCCCTATTACCAATTCTGAGTTAGCCACAATCGTAATTAGTCTCGGATTTAAGTATTAAATTTTCCTATCTTAATTAACTCCAAATGCACAAAATATGCATTGATACTTTAAATCAAAAGAAATTTAGGTCTAAGAGACCAAATGAAAATTTGAATGTCAAGTCAGGTATTGTGGTTTTGATTTAGAACGGTGGTCAAAGGATCATATTAGGTATCAAGGAATTATCAAGTCGAGATTTCAAGCCAAATTGAAATCTCTTAATAAGAGGCAATGATTAGATAGCCCTGAGAAGTACTGAGGTTAATCCTCCTCCGGAAATAGTAGAACCTTCAGATGTTTCGGTGGTGAAAATTTATATCTGTCATATTCTTCTACCGACATGATTTTCGGGCAGATGATATCCCTATGCCCAACTGCTCAAATTCAGGTGTTATCTTGAATTGTGGGGTTGCCATGCTATGGACCTTAATCAGTTCATTGGCTATCAATATCACTAGTGGCATCGGAGTCAGATGGAATTCATCATTTAGTTTGTGGAGGCTGACTGCTGCTTTCAGGAAAGAATTATCATGTCTTTTTGTATTTATCTACAACCAGTCCTAGGTGTTCATTGAAGTTTTAATGCACTAATTTGGTCAGCCATCATGTAGCCTATTACAAGTTGTTCTTCTTGGTCAAATATGAAGTTGACCACCTCTGCATTTTGTTTAGCTGTAGGTCGGTTTTTCGGCTTTGTTGTTGTTGTTGTTGGTGCTGCTGAAGCTGTTGCGTTTGTCTTGGTTTGGCCTGTTCTGGAAAATCTAGAGAAGTAGGCAGTTTTCCTTTTTATTTTGCTGCCCTCTTGTTGTAATTGTGGTTCCAGCGGCTACAGCAGCTTCAGTAGTTGTTTTGGGTGTGGTGCCACATTTACCACTGTTGTTGTTAAGTTCGTTTGTGACTGTATCATTGGTACCTTCAAGTTTGCATTAGGTTTTTCATGTAAATTTTTGCCTTGCCTTGGCGATGATTTGATTCACCTCAGTCGATGTTGATGATGGTGTTGCTATTGGAATAGGTGAGTTTAAAGTTGGAATTACTGAAGGTAATGTCCTTGATTCTTTGTGAATATCTTTCGGTTTTTTGTTCTTGTTGTCTATGGTGATTCCTTTGATCCGGTTAACCACCATTGCCTCTGCCCCCTTGGTTGCTTCTGTTGCTTTATTTTTAACCTCCTTATCCCTTTGAGGTGCCTCTGCTTGTTAAGTATTATTCACATAGTCAGTTGATGTTGTTGTTATTACTGGCAAGTTGAGGCGGGCCTCATTGATTGTTTTTCCCATTGGTATATTTCATTTCTGCTGTTGCAACTTTAGTGGGGGTACTAATGGTGCCGACCTTACTAGTAAATTTGTTTCGTGAATCCCTCGTTCGCTCCAATTGTTGAGTATTTTGTAGTCTTCTGTACGTCGGTCGTCTCTGTAGGCCACTTCTTCAGTTATTTTTGTTTGAACTTGCGTCCCAGTTTACCTGGAGTGTCGTCCTTCTTGCTTGGGCTCGAATGCTCCATCCTGATGCGATATTCAGTCCTAAACCTCGTATCGCATTCGAAGCTTATTCTGGGATGAGTATTTCCATATCTAACGTCAAGCAATATTTGCTATGATGGTCGCTACTCTCTTGGTCGATACTCGTCAGACTGGATACTTCCACGCTTCATATTGCTCAAACGCGGACGCGATAGAAAACATCCCTACACTGTTTAGGGTCGGAACGCTACAGAATGGTGAAGGATAGAGAGAAGTCAAAGAGCATATATTCACAGTGCTTTTGAAAACAAACCACCAAGACTCTTTTCAAAACAGAACACTTTTTGTATTCAGACAAACAATAACCAACATGTAATTTCAAACAAACAAACAAATAAACCGACTATTTTTGACAAGGTCGACAACTTTGTGAAATCATGTTAGACATCCACGGATGGAAGCCATTGGGCCATTGATGTACACTACCTTTCCTAGCTAAAGATAAGAGATATCCATAATAGTCACAAATATATCGATCTACTGTGTCATCGTTTCTAAAACAGTCACGATCAAAATAAGTCACTAAAAGTTCTAAGGGATATCCAAGACTGCGTTGATGAAAAAAATACATACAGTGTTATCAACATATCATTGAACCTGTGCCTCGTCTGGGCATTTCTTCTCATAAAGTCGATGATGTCGTCTTCCGAAGGCTGTAATCCATACGAATCAAAATACTCCACACAACCATTTTTTGGAAAGCAGACGACTACCCAGTGGCTACCCAGTGGGTTACTGGGAGATGAGTTTCGTCCGTATTGATCACATAATCTTGATGGTCTTGAGGTTTGTGATGAGGCAGTTCACCTTTAGCACACACGACAGGATTTCAAGAAGCAGTGTACGAACTATTCTCAAAAGGTAATAAAGTTCCCAGGTATTCATTTTTTGTTTTGTTGTTTCTTCTTGTTTTTTCACAGGTAACGATAAGTCATGAATTCAATCCTGAACATTTGCTTGAACATCTCTGACAAGTAACCGTTTCTATGCTTCGTCTCCGCACTCTAAGCCAAGACAGCTTCGATGTGATGGATCTCTAGATCTCAGTAGAAGAGAGGAATGATCACGCAAAACTTTATATCACTGATGCAACATTGCTTCTTCTGAGATGAGATCCCAAGCGCCCTCCAGTTACTCGTCCGATTTTTCTTGACTCATCATCAGACATTTGTCGTGTTGAATTTGACTGGGATGGTTGTTTTGACATCAAATCACTCTTTCTTTATTAATTCTGTAATTTTATCCGCTAGGTGTTTGGCAAAACAGGACACGAAATGTTCTTGTTCTGGCCATCTGGACCTCATCACTATGTCCTCTTCGTCTTCACGGCTTCCACGATATCTTCCCATTCCATTTCCAAAGAGTCTCCATAATTCAAAGAGGGATACGTGTTTTCCATAGTTTCTAGTAGTCTAGAAGGACTTCTCTCAAACTGTTGACTTCTATCGTATTATCGAATTCTTCATACAAGTGGACGTTCACTGTGTCGATGAGAGCTTCTATAAACTGAAGTTCCACAGTCAGTTGACCTGATTTTATAGGGTGGAAATGTCTCTTGTAGCTGCCTTGGTCTGGAGTGAAATCAAAGGCCCATGAAGTGTAAACTCCTGTATGATCTTTGTACGAAATGTCATGGCCGGTGTTAGTCTCTAACTGTCCCGTGGCTTCGTACAGGGACAAGAACGATCTCAAGTAATTCTTATGGGCACTAAAGTTAGGTTCCAAGGGTCTGGTATACAAGGTTTTGCTATCGCGACTGACTTCGATTTTGGACGCTCTGTAGTGCTTAAACTGGAAAGGAGTTTGATAGTGGGCTCCGTTGAAGGCTGCAATTGCTAACTATACTAATGATTAAACGTTTGGGTAACATGTTTTCTCTTGCACGCGTAGTATCGGATACTTGGCGATCGTTCTGCTCAATGTGTGGCTGATGTCGTTTCCCACTTTTGGTAACACTTCCATGTGGAGTCAGGCTTCTTGGATGATGGTTTTGTACTCGTTGGAATGAGTCATTAAATGGAACACGGTACTGCTGAGATTCAGTCTTAGGCGGATATCCACTCCGTTCAGCAATTACATTTCTTGCAACCACATGTCCAAATGCAAACGATTCATCAATTCTAAACTACGTCCTTGCATGATTTTCTTTCGACGGTAGTTAAAGCCCGCATTGTGAGGATCGTTAGCTGTTATCACGGCTGTGTCGTTAGAATTGTCCTCTCCTGCTCTTTCAGGTTTCCATACGATGCAAGCATCCGGATGAGTGTTCGTTGCCTCATTTCCTTAAGTTAAGAGATTTTCCAGCTTCATTCGGCAAGGGTAAGTATCCATGCTGCTACTGACCATTTTTTAAAATTCAAGTACAGGTCCACTTCATTCAACAAGTAATGCACTAAATTGTTGACGGGAGGTTCTCTAACATCGGCTCCCGGAGCGTTGATCACTTTGACTTTCAGGTATAAGTAATTGCTATTCAAATCGATGTAATCTTCGGGCTGCCCTTTGGTTTCAAACTCAATGGGAACTGATTCCGTCAAAGAGGAGACGAGATGAAATTCTGCCCATTGGGATTCTTACATCGTCATCATAGTGGGTGGCATGGCAAACAGATCCAGTTCCGACTTGGAACAGACACAAGATTCTCGGTGCATCATTTTTTCTCTCTCTGTTTGTGATTGAATAATCAAAAACGTCTAATTCTCGGACAGTGTTTTTCTTAGTCTTTCTACCTCTGGGGTATGAAGTCCTCTGGAGGGGTGTCTTCGTATTCGTCTCTTTCTACCTTTTTCTTGCTGTGGCATGAGGGAAGTAGAAATGCCTGACTCAGCAGTGTTCATGGTATTTATAGGAGTTTCTCGTCGACCCAAAATGTCTTTGCCCGTTTGAAGCAACACATTTTTGCCTGCTCTCAAGAAAGCTTTTTTGAGGCATTGTTTGTCGATTTTGGAGAAATTCGTAGCCTTGCGTCAAAGCGGTATCTTTCAAGGCACGCAATCCTCGTGTCATCATCGGTTTCAAAATGGGGCCTACCGAGCGAAAGGCAAATTTCAACATATTTCCTAAATCATATCCTCTTTGTCGAGCCACTCCTCCGTACACAGGATATATGACTTACGAGTCGTTAGAGAATTGTTTTCGAAAATGAAGTTTCACCGTGACTTTCCCTTTGGCAAATTGAATATTTTGTTCCAAAGCTTCTTTTATAGCAATGTTGACACTGTCGAAATGCGACTTACTGACGGGTAAATAGTGAAGATGTACAAAGTCGTCGCGAACGTGATGGGTGTTTCCACCTCCCTCGTCAGCGGCCATGGTAGAATCCACTTTGAAAGGAATATCAGGCTGTAACGGAATGGAGGTGTGTCCCACCACGTTGTACTCCACCACATCGGAGTACACAAAGATCAAATTGAGTCATTGGGTATGTTCTACAGGGGATCTAAAATACCTTGCAAAATCCAAGTTGTCGGTGATGAATGGTACGGACTCACCTGGCTTAATCATCTTGACTTCTCCACCAAAACTGAATGGCCAACGTTTTGTTATCCTGAAATTTCATCAGTAGGAGAGCAGCCAGTTTAAGGTTTTCCAGGGTGACACTTTTTTGTTTTTTCTCCAAGGCTTTGCCAAACAGTCCATTAAATCTGGCAGTAATCGTGTCCACCAGATGTTGACCGCTAAATTAATTTTTTTCCGGAATTTTAACAGTATAGATATTGGAGTATTGGAGTATTGGGGCATACGTGTCGTTTATTAGAGTCATCTACAGTTGGGGTTTATCCAAATAGACTTGCACTTGGGCGTTCAGAACTTCGACCTCAAACGTGTTTTTCTTTTTAGTGATGTTTTCGATTTGTGTAGGGTTAATCATTTCCACCAAAGCCACCTCCCAATGAGCTTCGTGATCCAGTTGGATGGCCTGATGTAATTTGGCAGTGAAACAGCATAATGTGTTTTGGGAAACACATTGTGACATAATGTGACCTGAATGGATGCTTAAATTAAATGACAACACAACACAATGTGATGAAAGATGGAAATTTATGAAATGAATTATTACAAATATATATCCTCTACAAATACAGTGATTCTTTCAAGCTCTAAAAACACGATTCATTCAATTACTTTACACAAACATTCACGAATGGGAAAATAGAAAGTTAATTCCTATATTTTCATGTAATGAAAGTAAGATTCATGTAATTTCATGTAACGAATGTTACTCAATGTACTCAGTTGAAACACCGTATGCTCCATGTACTCAGTTGAAACAACATAAACAACTGAAACAAACATGATCAATTGTAATCAACATAACAATTGTATCAAACATAACGGTAACGTTAAGTAAAACTGGTTCGTTTCTTCATTGTCAACCACACAGTTCTCCTGCATTCTATGGTTGGCCCACACTTGTATTATCCACAGACACCCTTCATGGATCCTCCATGTGCATAAGTTTACAAATCAGCACTTTCGTCCTTGTTTGGCCTTGATGGTCGCACCTGCTTCAATCTCCATACAGACACACAGACAGCCAGACAGACAGTCTCATACACCTGCACGCACACACAGACAGCTAAAATAAAACCAAACTAGCCATAATAACATGTACGGGATTAACATTTATAGACACATCTACTAAATTAAACTCTCAGTAGCAACTTATAACAGTTCAAAAGTTCACAACGTTTCAAATCCGCGTAGTAAAAAAGGAGCAGTTTCACGCTATGACAATAAAATTTAATATGTTTCACATATCAAATAAAATAAAAATGTAATGCTTACGCCTATGGCTGTAGAACAAAATGGATAACGTACACTTCTTGACAAGATCCCAAAAGACAAATGTGTCAATTAGAAAAGAAACTTGCCTTAAATCTACACGACAATGAGTATTAGTAAAGGTAAAATACCGGTGCATACCGTGCTTTATGTTTCTCTCGCCACAAACGATATACGACGAGATACATACTAGTTCCGCCACTTAACTAAAAAAAGGACAATTATCCACCCAATGTAACGTTGGTTTTAAGCATGTACAACGAAAAATGATCAATATTTTTATATCGGAAAGTTTGCTTACAATGGCTATCTTTAGTGGATAGAGTACTCGTTCGACTGTAAAAATAGGGGGATATGATCGACCCTTCACCCTACCCAGACAATAACCACCTCAGAAACGGTCACTGTATTTACTCCTAATATTTGGTTACAAGTGTCATTCTGTAGGAATGTTACTGTTCGGTGACATTTAAGTATACACTACATACGTTTGTGTCCAGCATCATTCTGAACATCAAAAACAAGTAGTGGCTTTTTTCCCTTCCCTTCCCTTCCCTTCCCCATAACGATTGAAGGATCAAATGTCGCGGCCATTGCTCGGTATCTGGAAAAATCTATCTGGGTGCACGAACATGAAATTACACAAAAATAACACATTACGTAAACCCAGTTATTTCAAAATGTTAGTACATAATACAAAGTCTGCATTGAAGATTTGGAACGTATATAAAGTTGACACTCAGATCATCATCTGAACATGCGTGTGGTGTCCTGTATTCTCTATGTAAACTGTACCAGGTCCTGAATATGTATCGTGTCAGGTGATGTACATGCATGTGTAAAATGTCCATTATTGTATATGGAAAGTGTCATCTGACGTTTATGTAATGGACAAAGTACTGTCTATGTACAGTGTCAAATGATGTATATGTAAAGTCAAGTACTGTCTATGTACTGTGTCAAATGATGTATATGCTGAGTCAACTACTGTATATGTACAATGTCAAATAGTGTGTGTGTGTGTGTATATATATATATATATATATATATATATATATATATATATATATATATATATAGAGTCAAATGATGCATATGTAGAGTTAAGTACTGTATATGTACAGTGTCAAAAGATGCATATGTAGTACCATGTATTGTGTATTGATAGAGTCAAGTATTGTATATGTCGAGTGTAAACTATAGAGATCTTATAGAACACTATCCTAAAAGTATCCATTATGAATATTTATATATAATATGTATTTTCCATGAGAAATATAAAATACTTAAGTTGTGAATTCCAAGTGAGTGAATACGTACCATTGCGATTCTATGGACGTACTTAACGTCATCTGCTAAACAAATAGGCATACTTTGACTACAATCAATCTCACCATTTTCAACATAATAAAGTCCCAAAAAATAACGGCAACCTTATCACAGCTGATATGTTCTTACTACATGCAACGGCAACCTTATCACAGTTGATATGTTCTTACTACATGCACTATGTTGTGTCCTCATTTTCATGTCCATCCAAACCTACTTCATCCTGGCATGTGTCATCGTCTGCTCCACGGCGGCCGATTTCATTGCGGTGTTAATCAATAGCTGAATGTACAAAACGTTTTCCAATGCAAACATCGAACCAAAATCATTACTATTCTTTGTGTTGATGGTAGGATTGGCATAATAGGAACAAAGTGGTCGACGTATTTCACATATCTATAGCCCGTTGGACAGGTTCTCTCGGATAAATTAGCAGGTTTACCAGCATCTTCGCTAAGGAGTCGAATTTTCAGTGCAACGAGAACCGCTCTTGCTCAAGTAATGTCGCACACAGTTATTTCATTGAGAACAAGGAAAGCCTTGATGGCTAGGTTAAGCTGCTCGATATCGTGTTATAGACCAATGGCAACAACAGGGACCTTCGTTCTTATTCAGAATAAAGGTCCAGTCTGAAACCTACCATATTTCTTGATCAGTTGTCTCCAGATCCAGTTTCACTAAATATATCGTTTTCTTCGTTTGTCATGTTGAGAATTCTTTTGCAACGATTAATTCTTCCCTATACTTTTCGTTGTCATCAAGGATCAACATAAAATCATATAATCTTCTGAAACAGCCGTGTGTTATTTCTGATCAAATTTAAATTTGAGGATTTCCTCGACGTTTGTCATCAATAATAAGATTCCCTGTGCGAAATATTTAACGTTGGAGTTATTAGTCATTCCTTCTCATACCTCTTTCCCGTTACTAATACTCTGAATCGTCAGACTATCACACACAAGCTAACATTCAGTCACAGTTTTGTTAGACGTTCTTAAACTTTTGGTGAACTGGGGCATGGGTGTTCATCTTGGCAAGATATATAGAAACCGTATTTTTTTATACTTTTGCTTGTGAAAATTAAAGAACAGACTTGCACCAGGTTTCATGTGTTGTACGATGCTAATTTTTTTGAAAGCCGTTTTCACAGCCTTGATGTAGAACACGATAGCATCTTAGTCGACAATGTTTTTAACTATTCAGCTGCACACAAGCAATACAGAAAACTAACCCGAAGCTTTCGTTGTCACACTAAGGATTTCATCAGCAGACTGATTTAATCTCTACTGACTGATTGTCCCTGCTATGCGACAGGTTGTAATAGCCCCTTTCCCTTTTTAGCGCCGCTTTGTGCGCACAGATTTAGATGGATTCTTAACCACCCGTTCGAACCAGGCCTATTCCCGATTTGATATTTATTACTGATTTTCAATTTATAGTATTTCCAGGGCAAACAATGCGAATGTGCCGTGATACTTCAGACGATCTTGAACTTGTCTTCGATATTCAGTAAATCTCGTAGTGTCCTTTTTATTTCCCCAATATAGTCACTATGGCATACACATTCACGAATCGATCTACATCCGAGCGCACAACCTGCCGCATTTCTGGGACAATCTGTTGACATCGCTCACCATTCCATCAAGCGATGTCAACAGTCAGTAGAGATTAAATCAGTCTGCTGATGAAATCCTTAAAGTGAGGACGAAAGCTTCAGGTAAGCTCTCTGTATTGTTTGTGTATGCGGTTGAACATTTAAAAACATTGCCAAATATAGAATATTACTACACAGTTAAGCTTTCACCAAAGAATACGATAACATCAAGTCACCAAGTCTTGAACTACTGATATATTACTCTCGCTTGTATGGCTTCATCCTGTCTTTTTCCAAAAGCGGACTTGAATAGCTTTCTTCAAAATCTTGCGTAGATCAGACAGATTTTCAGGACTGTTTGCACGTGTTATTCAGGAGGTAGGTCAAAGGTGATATGCCTTGTGTAAATCAATCTAGCTTCGGAAGAGAGTTTCCTGATGTAAAGCGCCTGTTGCACAGTGTAGTGGGCTGGTAGTTTCCTGATGCAAATCAAAGAGTACTTGTGGTGTGTTGAAGTGGACTGGTAGTTTCCTGATGCAAATCATAGAGTGCTTGTGGCGTTGTGAACTGAGCTGGTAGTTTCCTGACGCAAATCAAAGAGTACCCGTTGCGTGATGTAGTGGGTTGTTAGTTTTCTGATGCATATCGTAGTGTACTGTAGCATGGTGTAGTGGGCTGGTAGTTTCATGATGCAAATCAAAGGGTACCTGTAGCGTGATGTAGTGGGCTGGTAGTTTCCTGATGCAAATCAAAGAGTACCTGTAGCGTGATGTAGTGGGCTGGTAATTTCCTGATGCAAACCAAAGGGTACCTGTAGCGTGATGTAGTGGGCTGGTAGTTTCCTGATGCAAACCAAAGGGTACCTGTAGCGTGATGTAGTGGGCTGGTAGTTTCCTGATGCAAATCAAAGGGTACCTGTAGCGTGATGTAGTGGGCTGGTAGTTTCCTGATGCAAACCAAAGGGTACCTGTAGCGTGATGTAGTGGGCTGGTAGTTTCCTGATGCAAATCAAAGGGTACCTGTAGCGTGATGTAGTGGGCTGATAGTTTCCTGATGCAAATCGTAGAGTGCTGTTGCATAGTGTAATGGTCTGGTAGTTTCCTGATGCAAACCAAAGAGTACCTGTAGCGTGGTGTAGTGGGCTGGTAGTTTCCTGATGCAAATCGTAGAGTGCCTGTGGCGTGGTGTAGTGGGCTGATAGTTTCATGATGCAAGTCAAAGTGTACCTGTAGCTTGGTGTAGTGGGCTGGTAGTTTCCTGATGCAAATCGTAGAGTGCCTGTAGCGTGGTGTAGTGGGCTGATAGTTTCATGATGCAAGTCAAAGAGTACCTGTAGCGTGGTGTAGTGGGCTGGTAGTTTCCTGATGCAAATCGTAGAGTGCCTGTGGCGTGGTGTAGTGGGCTGATAGTTTCATGATGCAAGTCAAAGAGTACCTGTAGCGTGGTGTAGTGGGCTGGTAGTTTCCTGATGCAAATCGTAGAGTGCCTGTGGCGTGGTGTAGTGGGCTGGTAGTTTCCTGATGCAAATCAAAGAGTACAAGTAACATGGTGTAGTGGGTTGGTAGTCTTCGCTTCATATACTTACCCCCAGCAAATATCAGTGAACAGTGGAACAAAAAATGTCAGCTTCCTGCAAAGTATCCCCTATGCCGCTACTTTTAGAGCCTACCCAGCAGGTTTCAGTGCTTTGTGCATATCAATCATTCAAAGTAATCGCTTACTTCTGCAGCCATTGCGCAATGCAATTTTCTTTGCTTTATTATGATTGAAGTCTAACAGATGGATTGTACTACTTCGTGTTATTTGACTAAAAACGAGATCAAAGGTAACACTTAAATCCTGAAACCATTGATTTCATGACATTCAAGCGATATTTTGAGGTCTGATAAAATAATGTTTAATTTTTTTTAAAAATAAAAAAAAGCATAATAGTTGAGAGTATTTAATCTGTTTTAGGTTCGAATACATATAGATTAAAATATATATAATCTGATCATCGGTCATATCATGTAATTCGTACGAACCTCATCTCACTCACTGCACTAAGGATTTGTAATATATATTATATTAAAATGATTTCTAACTTGTCTGAAATTATTGATAGTGTTATTATGATATCTGCTCCGTGACGACCGTATCGATTTAGATTGCAGGGCAATTTTCCGCAGTATATACGTACTCCTGATACCGCGTCTCGGATACTTATTAAAACGAAAGCAACGGGCATGAAAACTTATTATTTACAATGTGATTTTTATCACACGCTTATTCATTTATTGTTTTAGCAAGCATGTGTGTTTGTGTGATTGGATTTTTAACGTAGCATTAACAATTTTTCAGCCATATCGCTACGATGTCTGCATTGTGGCAGTTTATAGTGACGTCTAACGCTGGGGCATCATGCCGCAGACATGTAGCATGATGTCCCACCCAGCCACATTATCCTGACACCAGGCCTACCAGTCGTAATACTAACTTCCTAATGCTGAGCACCAAGCGAGGCAGCTGTTAGTACCATTTTTGTAAGTCTTTGATATGACTCGGCCGGGGTTCCAACCCACGACCTGCCGCTTTCGAGGTGGACGCTCTAAACACTAGGCCACAGGAACGGTCGTTTCTCAGTAAGTATCGAATCCTTTCTAGTCAAACATGTTTAAAAGATGATCAACTACTTCTTATTTTCTTTTTACTTTTAAATTACAGAGGTTGCTCTTCTATATTCATTTTGACATGGTCTATCTTTCGATAAACGTAGGTACAAACCATCAAATATCAGTCGATTTCCTTCCTTTTTCGCGTGAATATAAAACTGTAAGAGCAATGTTTGCCGGGTTATCCAGACTGAAAGTTTTGACTCCAGTTGCTCCATTTTCAAGATTAGGTTTTCCATACGGCTTTTCTTCCTTCTCTTCTGCTAGACCAAGCGTAACGGCAATGATGTCGTGGGCATCGTCCAGAAACCAACAACCCCTGTGGACAAGAGTGATAACAGTAGACTTCAGAAATTATCTTTTAGACCAATCCCTTTGCACAAGGTATAAACCATGCAATATAGAGAATTTTAGGAGAGATAAATATTCCTGAAAATACATCTGATTTGCAAACATAATGTTGATACGGTTAAAGTTGTTTTCACCATATAGACAACTATTTCAGCATGAAAAGTACGTTATGCAAGTAAAGATCCCGCCTGACCCAAGTAATATCTCTCTCATATCAAAACGTTTGGTATACTTCAATGCAATGACTAAGAAAGTAGGTTAGTAAATTACTAACAAAATGGGCTTGTCAATGACTTGACAATATCGGTTAATCAAAGATTTGCGTACTGTATGGGACATGAAATCTTCATTGAAAATATCCTCTGTACAATTTTACAAGAAGAGAAAGACATGCAGTTGAAAGCGTGTCTTGCACATATTGTACATTGAAACTTATTCAGCATCATCATAATTTCTGCAAATGTTGAAATTTCAGCATTTCATCTGGAACACAGTTTATCTCAACTTGCACACTGGTAAAGCACATGTAAAATGTGTTTCGACTAGTATAAAATACAATTCCTTGAATGCAGTAAATTATCGACAATTTCATGCTCATAAATATTGTATTATTTACGGAAGGCAGATCATATCATGCATTCAAAACGTTATTCTTGTTGAACCGTTGCATGTGTGTATGCTATGAAAACCATTAAATTTCCTTTCCGAATAAGCTTGTTGTCTGTTTGGTTTGTGATAAGTTTATGTTGCAGCTTTATCTTTGCTGGAATAATTTAGAACCATAGCTCAGGCCAATAAACAATTTAAAGTAAATGTACACGTACGAACAATTTGGTAACGCTTGTGCATCATTATATTTAATTTTTTAAAACGTATTATGAACATTAATAATTGATTGGTTGATTGCTGTTTAATGACACATTAAGCGATGAAAGGTCATATCTTGCCAAGCAATTGGTATAACGTGCCTTGCCCAAGGACATTTCACCGCGGACGAACTGGCGTGGGCTTGGTGATATTCAAACTTGAACAACACACTAACTACTGATCCACAGTCGCTCCGGTCATGATACTCAAACCGTTTGGAGTGGACGTTACTCTGATACGTATGTTTAAGTAAATTAATCAGTTATTGTTTCTCAATCTGCTTTCTAAAATTTCATAAATCATAAACAAAATAGAAGTTAAAGGTTTTTTTTCTTCTTCAAATTCCCTCTTTGAGAAGCAAGTGATATACAAGTCCTTTTGTCCGCACATCAGTGTTTCCATCTGTCATTTTTGTCGTTGCTGCATCATACTTTTATTTTAATACACTTATTAACACCAAACATGCAATGTGGGCCACTGTAACCTACCTTTAAAGGTCTTTTCTGCGCTATTTAACAATCTTTCATCGGCTCTAATTTTACTTTCTTTCTCATTTGTTGAAATTTAAGTTCCGATATAAGTGCATTGCCAGATGAACACGTGTGCGATGCAACAACACAAAGCCACTTTCGTCATTTTATTCCAAATAGTGATTCATGCAATGAAACGGGTAAAGCTCACAACTCAGTTTGAAAACGGGCACTCACCTTTGGCCACATAATGTATTTTTGACCGCCGGCTGGCAGCTGAAACCTGTGATCGTTTTCCACGACGATATCTTAATGGGTTGAACTACTTAATTCGTTAAATAAAGCACACCCATCAAAATTGTTTTCATGCAGATGAAATTAACTATTTGCTTGATTAATTTCTGTATTAAAGGGCAATAGATCAACAAAATTTATCCGATAACTAAGTCCTTTACTCGTAAAAATCACTTAAGTTTTCTCTTAGGAGGTAAATGCGAGTCAGCACCAGATAAGGTTATCAACGAGTTTATTTCTTATCAATAGCTCTTTTGTCAAGGTGTATCGTACTTAATGAATACACGATGTCAAATGTCCGAACAGTCTAAAATAAATGCGTTACCATATACAGACAAAATGACGTCCGTGTGTGACATATATCCAGACATGTGTGCGTTAGGAGTGTATATTGATGGAGTGATGATCTACATGCAGTGTTCGAGTATCCAGTACCTTTAGTATAAAGTGTGCGTCTAAAGAGTAAATTATCTTCTATCAACGTACAATAGGTGTGTTCGATAGTCCAGTTCTCGTTTTTTCAAAACTTTTTGAGGACGACAATTCAGGCTCAGACTTAAAGTCTAACGTTTCTGGCATTGTGTAACTTCGATAAAAATACTTCTATAATCGTTTTCTTAATTTTCGTTTTTCAATCAGTGTGCAGAATTGAAATATCATAAATGTAATCCAAGTATAATATCTTGCATCGTCTTCGCAAAGTTCGTATGAGCACGAAACTCAATGTTCAGCTCCTCAAACATCCCAATGATGCAGCGTATTCTCGAAACCTTTTGAGGAAGAAACTGTCCAGATCCCAACTTTCGACATTTTATAACTTTATTTAGAATAATATGTGAATCGCAGAACTTCCAGATTTATCTTTGAGTCCCCTACTAGATTGCCAAATTTCTCCGACCTAGGTGCACCCTAAGTATCATATCAGATTTTGGGATCTTGATCATGAAGTCGAATTCTTTGCTCTTAAGATTTTGAGAATAATGACTGATTGAAAACAGCACAGTAGTAGAGGAACCATCGTAATAAAAGCATCAGAACGGTGCATTTTTGGAACTTGGGCTTCCGTATTGTGCACAAAACGTTTCGAGAATGAGGTCTGTTTTAGGGTTTTCGAATTTCACTCTTAGAAAGATTGAAGAATACAAACGTGATGTGATTTTTGTGGCGGATAAAACTGGTTATTTCGTTGTTGTTTTGGGTTTGCGGCACTTTTTAGCGCATGATAGGCTGTACATGGCCGCCAGTATAAATGGTGGAGGAAGAACCCGTGAGGACCCCAGTAAGAACCGCTGATCCACGGGAAGCTCCTGACATGTTTTATCACGTACCCACAATTATTTCGGGGGAAAAAATACATTTATGCATTTTGCATGAAATTTTATAGTATTTAATTTTATATAATTGTTGGAAGGTTGTATTTCTGTACAATACCGTGACGAACTCCAATGACGCAGTCCTTTTAATCAGTGATTGCTCATTTAGTGCATTTCGTATTTCGTGTATTTACAACTGAATTGATTTAGATTTATAAGAAGAAACCATATATATTGTTTCAGTATATATATAAATATATATATATATATATATATATATATATATATATATATATATATATATATATATATATATATATATATATATATATATATATATATATATATACACACACATACATACATGAGATTTCACCCATTAGCTAACCTTTGATAAATTATTGTTATTGTATTGCTTCGCTTTTCATTCGATGACAGGAACAAATCATTCTCTCTTTTGCACCGCAATTAATCCATGGTCTGTCCCACACATTTCCTCGATAGTGAAGCATACATGGGTTTTTAATATTATTTTTGTATCAACTATGCCCTGGAGATGGCTGATAAAGAAAGTCAAGCACAAGCAACTTTTACAGTGTTTATCACTATAGAAGCATACAACCTAATTAAAATCTCGCGGTAAAGACAATGATCCAGTGGCGCAAAGTCAATCCGTGCATGATGCTTTTTTGAGAGTCAACATTTCCAGTGCGCAAAGGCCGTGGACAAGCTAAGAGAAAGTTGGAACAGCCTTTGCAGGATATTTCACATTTATACATGATCTCAGACCAAAATTATGGTAGAAACGCAAGTGATCTGCAGAAGCCGGTTTAAACTCTGACCAAATATGAACTTGCTAAAGCAGAGCTATTTAACACTTTCTGTCCTAGTGTATTTACAATCAAGAATGTGTTAGATATTTGTTCACTTCCAGATAGGCATTGAGTTTTGATGATGTTGTCATAACAACAGATATACTCAGTTAAATGTGATATAATTAAATACGAGAATCAAATCATAGTTTCCATCCCATATTAGTGAAAACAAAAGAACGAAGAAAGTTAAAACAAAAGAACGAAGAAAGTACTGAAAAGAATGGCGCTGGGTACAAGAGGAATCTATTGTTAAAAATATCCATGGGATTAACTGTATGGGTACAAGGTACATCTCATGTTAAATTGACCATAGCTATATGTATAAAAGAAACGAATACCTATAGAAAAAATTACAACACTTATACACAATACAAAACAAAATATTACACCTACAACTTCTACAGGTCTATATAGCCAAATTGGAATGTAAGAGGATACAATGTCAGGAGTGCTCTCACATCACTCAGTCTTATCAAAGACGAACACATTTACAAATTTGAAGGAGACTGAAGTTTTCGACTGAAAATATAAAAACAGACATAAAGCAAACAAAGGCATGGAACATAAACACAGAAGTTTAGCAATGGTGGATTAGTATATGTTTTCTTTTCACGATAAGGTTGGTACCTGAAAACGCCCGCTTGTTGTCCTGGATATTGAAGACGACTGTATCACTGGTGCCACGCTCTTCAGCAAGGGCTCATCCGATCGTAGTTTATAAATTTGCCGACGACGATGGAGAACTTAACATCGCTCTAATTTTCCAATCTCCTTTTGTTTGCTGGTCATTCTTGACGAAATCCACTAAGAATACCAAACTGACTTTATATAGACTACGCTCAGATTGAAACTAAATTTGAGTCTACACCAATCAGAACTCGTTTGACATTTCACCCACGGCATGTGTTGTATCGGCCAATAAGAATGCATTGTCATATATAACGTTAATTTTCAGACCCGAATGCTTGACGAGGCGTCACGTGACATTCAGATTCTTTCTTCTAAAATGTCAGAATACAACCAACACAAATTTCAAAGATCAATATTTTGTGAATATTCACCGCTTCAATAACACATCAAAACAAACAAAGAGAGCGGATTAGAATAGTATAGTATCTCCATGTACGCTGTTTCAAAATGCAAATAATATGAATTGTTTTAGACATTGGTTTACATGACAAGCAAAGCTCTGTAGTTAAACCTGACTTACAACGGTAAAGCATAGTTTCACTTTGTCATTGTTAGACACTACGCTTATGAGCTTAAGAATGTACCCATAATGGTTACTAAGCTATTTATCTATCTTCTTTATATTGATTAACTTTTCTATTGGGAATCCAAGGTTTTGTTGGTGACGAAAATGCGCATAATATTGGCCACACACCATGGAATCGCATCCTTGTAATCTCACATTATTGAATCGAGTGGATACAGCAATCTTGTCATAAAGCCTGTGATTTCTTCTTTCATAAGAGGTAGTCCGTACGAATCAAAATATTCCACGTTTTGTTCGTTGAGAAAATAGACTGTCACGAATTGGATTCCATATCGTCCACGTTGATGACATAAGCTCGAACATCTTTATGTTTTCAATTAGGAAGTTTTCCGTCAGCACAAGCCACTGTAGGGAGATACTGTAGTTGCCAGGTATTCATTTGCGTTGTTTTCCATGCTTTAAGTATAAAATATTACTTTTCTTTCAGATATCATTTCTTCATTTGCAAGGATATTGTCGAATTCTGCAAATAAGACAATGTTCTCTGTCTTAGTTCCACACGTAGTTAACCTTATTTGATAGGGTGGAAACGTCACCCATTACTGAAAAATCAATTTACCACAAACTATGTCCTCCTACGTTGGCGTGTCACGAAATGCAGTGGTTACAGTTTTGTCTCCTAATTGTAAATTTAAAAAATCTATTACGATAAAATACACTTTGTTCTTTACAAAAATTGAGTTTAAAATATCTTCTGCTCCTCGCACATGATGTTTAGGATTCTTCAATGTTGGTTTTCTACTCGATAAAATGAGCTATGAAATATAAACGCTGCTACTTCGATTCAGTCACAAACGCACATACGCGCCATCTACGAAATACGTCTTGCAAACATAGGGCACTGGTGATTTTTTTCCGTAAAACCAAGGATTATTTTTTTCTAAGTGTTCTTGTTCTTGTTCGTTGAGTATTTTCATGACGAAATTGTTGTGATCCGGGGAAAATTCAAAACTTCAGTGGGATGAATGATTTAAAAAAATCCAAAGTCACATCTCAATAAGCCTCGTGATTCATTTCCATGGCTTGAGCACATTATGCCATTAAGCAATACACGTGTTATTTGGGCAAGACATAACTAGAACTGATACTAGGTAAAGTGAACTAAAATTGATTATTTATAGTTCAGTTGTTCTTGTCTCCGAAGGGTCACTCGATGTAAACGGAAAATTATATTGCAACTTTTCCAAGGATTGCTATGACTTAAGGAATTGTTAACATCGTTGGTGTGGCAGCCGATTTTACTATTACCTTTGTTTAAAATATAATATAACTATTGTATAATTTCACCAGAACTGGTGGCTGTATTGGAGAGTTTATTGATGAGTAAAACACTTCCACATACCTTCTTTCGACTTGGAGACTTTTCAAGTTACTGGCTTCCATTTTATACCATCGATTTATTTTTCTGTACCTTTTTTTCACTAAAGTTTTCGGTTTTTTCATTTTTGTCTTCTTCTGGGGAGGGTATTCGTGTCAGGTGGAGACAATTTCAATGAGATTAGAACACTTTGTACCAAAGGTGTTTGAACAAAGAAGGTTTAAAACATTTCTATTTTCTTTCTCTTCCATAGCTATGGCCCTGGCTGTAGTCGAAGTTTTTGTAGCGGCTGTTTATATTTTCTGCGGTCTTCATCACATTCTTGAAATTTATAATAGAACTTCTGGCTGTCTCATTTAAGTTTTCTGGTGATACCGCTGAAGACGTTACAATAATTGTCCTTACCGTTGCAATTTTTCCGTTTCTAACAAATCTTTTCAATCCTTCAAACAATAATACCTCTTGTTGTAGGTGTGATAGCTATGTATAAGTAAGACTGGAGACTCCTTTAGGTATCCTTTATATATACCAGCGATGGAGTTCCATCCACGATTTTATTAGGGACTAAATTTAATCCTCGTCCAGATGATCCAGATGTACATCATTCTAGAAAGTACCAAGAGTGTTTTGCTACACACGTACTAAACGCCATTCAGTTATGGCTCCTTACAAGGGATCATCACTTCGGATAACAAGTGAGCTATAAACATCGGAAGAAATTCTCATGTTTCAACGAGCACTTTATTGTTTGAAGTACTGACTGTAATTTGTTTTCCTTTACCATTTGTCCATGAAGTGCCGTTTCATCTAAATCGTTGTTTCTGTGTAATGGTCAGAGGAACCGATCCTTTCAACGCGTTTGACAACATTCACAGACTGTATCGATAATGTTGTTAGAAACATTTCGAAATTCGATTTGGTAAGCACTAACAATACACCCCAGAGTTTCACTGAAAGAGGAGGAATGACATTTTTTTCACTTTTCAGTGGAATCTTTGGACTAAGATATTTTCACAGCGAACTCTTGTAAAAGAAGGTTTGTTCACAGGAACTGAAATTATTCTTATCCTCTCTTATACTGGAATTCGTCTCCACTGCCTGTCGGGACGTGGTATTAGTTTGGGTATACTGAACGACGAAGCATTGTCCGTGGATTCAGTCGTGCAAGTTCTTGTTTGAAAAAAATCAACATTGCAACATCCATGTTCTGTCATACAGTTATTTCTTAGAAGGTGCGACCTTTTTATATGTTTGTTCCTTGCTTGTTTCAGTTGGAGTTATATATGTCTGATATATAGCGAGTATCATTGTAGCTATGAATTAGCTGTGGTAAACATGAACCGGATTTTATTTATGCAAAGTACAGGCACCTTTAAATTCTTTTCTTTAGGGTTCTATGAAATCTTTTCACATCAGATGATTTGTTTTTATCTGCGTAAGTGGGAAATATCCGATATTTTCATTACATTTTATGTTGTGGAACGATTGCCCTTCATCAAATGGTCCTTTTGAATATTTTCATTACATTTTATGTTGTGGAACGATTGCCCTTCATCAAGTGGTCCTCTTGAATATTTTCATTACATTTTATGTTGTGGAACGATTGCCCTTCATCAAATGGTCCTTTTGAATATTTACCCAGAATCATTATGTAAATCATCTCCCTCTTTTGATTTAACGATGTTTTTTTTTTTTCTTCATCTGGTTACATGTCAGCCATGTCTTATTGCCAGTGGTCATTCACGCGTATAACATAATCCCTTGTATGTGGAATCGTTTTCGCATATATTGATATTGTTGTCATCACTATGATTTATGGATATCAATACTGGCAATTTTGTGGACATTAATATTGGTGATTTGTGTACCTTAATAATGGTGATTTTTGTCGACATCAATATTGGTGATTTGTCGACAACAATATTGGCGATTTTGTCGACATCAATATTGGTGATTTTGTTGACATCAATATTGGTGATTTTGTTGACATCAATATTGGTGATTTGTCGACATCAATATTGGTGATTTGTGTACCTTAATAATGGTGATTTTGTCGACATCAATATTGATGATTTTGTTGACATCAATATTGGTGATTTTGTTGACATCAATATTGGCGATTTTGTCGACATCAATATTGGTGATTTTGTTGACATCAATATTGGTGATTTTGTTGACATCAATATTGGCGATTTTGTCGACATCAATATTGGTGATTTTGTTGACATCAATATTGGTGATTTTGTTGACATTAATATTGGTGATTTGTCGACATTAATATTGGTGATTTTTGTCGACATCAATATTGGTGATTTGTCGACATCAATATTGGCGATTTTGTCGAAATCAATATTGGTGATTTGTCGACATTAATATTGGTGATTTTGTCGACATCAATATTGGTGATTTTGTTGACATTATTATTGGTGATTTTGTTGACATCAATATTGGTGATTTTGTGGACATCAATATTGGTGATTTTGTGGACATCAATATTGGTGAACATCAATATTGGTGATTTTGTGGACATCAATATTGGTGATTTTGTCGACATCAATATTGGTGATTTTGTTGACATCAATATTGGTAATTTTGTTGACATCAATATTGGTGATTTTGTCGACATCAATATTGGTGATTTTGTTGACATCAATATTGGTAATTTTGTTGACATCGATATTGGTGATTTTGTCGACATCAATATTGGTGATTTTGTGGACATCAATATTGGTAATTTTGTTGACATCAATATTGGTAATTTTGTGGACATTAATACTGGTGATTTTGTGGGCATAAAATATTAGTGATTTTTGGATATCAATATTCGAGATTTGTGTCGGTTCTTAAATTCATGGATTGGAAAGGTGGAGAGGTTTCACAGATCGTTGTTTTTCCTAGGGTCTTTAAAGGTACTGTCTGTAGCAGCGACATAAATTGATGCTTAAAAAAAGTAGCGGATTCACTGAATTACCAGATGAGGCAGTTACAAAAGACTCGACTACTTTTTTTGAAGACCAATTAATCTTACACGAGATGATAAGTCGCTCCGCCCATCGAATCATGTGACATGACAACCTGTTAACATCCGACAAATATTCAGATTTTGGCAAAGAAACGGGCCAGATACGGTCAAGCATGGGGAGGGGCCTTGTCCAAAATGTCATAAGTGACCTGACTTTCTTTGAAAGGGTTCCAAAGCAGACGTCAATGCATATATTTACTCAAAGTGTCTATATTACCCAATAAACGTGAAAAAAAAGAAAAAAAAGCAAAAAACAAAAAAAAAAAAAAAAAAAAAAAATGGTCAAATTTCAAGTGGCAAGTAAATGCACATTTATATTTTTTGTACATTTTTTTAAGCAGGTTGGGGTGGATTGGTCCAGAAACCCCGTCCCACCATATTTCAGTAAATCATGCACATCGGTATACTGTTGTCAACAATAATATATTATTTCTATTATGTTCGTGACATGGAGTTTTGATTAGTCATGCAAATATATGCTCAATATATCAGAAGAAAAATATTTGAAACCACTGTATTTGCATTTCTTCAGCATTAATTACACTTTTATCCCTTACCACTCCTTCAGGTCGATGACTGAATGTAAAGAGTCATTAAATTGTCTGAAAGATAGAGACCATACTAATGTTTCTTGGGACAAACAAACATTAAAGAGTATATTTTTCGCGATGAAATAATCCAGCACGAGGTCCGGTAATTCATAAAGAAGAAAAAATGCAAACGACAATGCCCCAAGTTAGAGTGTTCACGGCCTACATTCTAGACACGGTAAGTTTTACAAATATTTTTTCACGGCCTACATTCTAGACACGGTAAGTTTTACATATTTTTTTTCACGGCCTACATTCTAGACACGGTAAGTTTTACATATATTTTTCAATTTATATTCACTTATTTGTTTCCTTCAAATTATCGACAGGACATGTTTTTTCTACATAATGTTCTTGCAAAATATATGTGGTAATTGGCATACTTGTATCCTGTTCAGCTGATCGTGCGGCCAACCACAGGTTAATCATCCAAGTTTCGTCTAGGTTTCGGGCACGAAATTAATCTAACTAATCCTTTAGATAATCGGACTATCTAATGTTAGAATTACGATGACCCCAGTGACTCCTTTTCACCATTTTCGAACGAAAGGTCGATAAACCATTCCAAGAGTTTTAAATATTTATATATTATGCCAAGAGCAAGCTTATGGAAGGAAAAGGGTGGTTGTATGGAGGTGAGTCTAGTCTACGCTTGCCGATTGCTCACTCGAACAGCGTGATTGGCAAGTGGCGATTGGTGAGTTTAAACAAAGCCTGGAAGACGAATCACCAGTCGATAGTTTTTATTTTAGTTCTTATCTGTCTTGCCAGTGATACTATTTATAAAGTACGACGCCTGACATTGGCCATGATAAACAAGTGCTGACGCCGCAGAAAATTCAAATTGTACACAACTTAGGTCCCAAGTAAATGGTGAAGCAAAACCTATAAAATAAATCACTAGTGGGATGATACAGCTTAAATTCATTGAGTGTGATCTCTGATAACATTTAAGTACCATATGGTATCTAGAAAGAGAAAAAAAAAAACTGATGCCATGTCAAAGTGCAATTCGTCTATGGTAGATCTCACTTCTGTTCTTGACTTTTGAAGGTATTATGGGACCCAAAAAATAGAGAATAAGACAATTCTTACTTACATTTAGTCAATAAAAGTAATGAATGAAACTTGCCTTCTGCGAATCTCATGAAAAGCATTCAATTGTTTTATCTAATAATTTATTAGCAGACACGAGAATCTCAGTACCTATTATCTATACAATTATCCGAGGGATCTTGTGGGGCAAATAAATGCAATTTGTTATGGAGTTCGGTACAAAAACCTGAAAACCCATATAAAAATAACGAGGTTAACTAAAATGTTTTAAAACATTGACGGGGTTCGTAATAGAACATGAAATAGTATGTGCCAATATCGGAAAAAAAACTGAAGAAAATTTAGGTTACTGACGTGTCTATTAGGTCGCAGAAACTGTATAAGTTAATTCTTGACAGCACTTTTTTCTCTCGAGCATACACTTGAAACGTGTATTACTGAATCAGTAATCTCCTTGATGTCTGTCTTATTTCCTTATTTGTACTCGATTATGTGAGCGGTACCGCAATTTATTTTTTGTTGGATTGCCAGTGATAAGGTAATTACACTTTTTAATTATATCATTTATTTCAAACGAGATATACGCCTCTGTGTTTCTTTTGTGATATCAAGAAGAGCCTATAGAATAATGATGCAGTACATCTATCCGTGATTGACCTAGAGAGTATTGTAACCGACCTAGCTTTTATGAAAGGACGCGTTATACCGCACTCTGATTACAATTATTATCTATTTATAATAATAAGAATTGACAGGCATCGGTAAAGGCTCATATTCTGCTGACATTTGGAATTCCCGTGTTTTAGTAACCTATCAGATAAAGCGTTGCATTTCGTGTTCGGGAGATTTATCGTTGAAAATACTATATTCCGAATGATATTTTTTACTGCCATAAATGTCAAAGATATAAATCAATTGGTGAATCGAAAGGTTATCAGGTCGTGACATCATATCGGTGTTCGTCAGATACGTCTCATGTCAGACTTTAATCAGATTACTTCATACAAAAGGTAGCGAGTACTACTTCTTCCACTCGGCTTTTGGTGCAAGAAATCTGTCTACCATTTAAATCAATCATACGAGTTTCCGTGCCGGTGAGGGACATTTTAGGCGCGTAGATGGCAGAGAACACCCACTAATCTATTGTTATTTATACGTTACCTAACAATCTGGAGTTTTTCAGTATGTATTCAACCCACAAAATATTTTTCGAAAGTATCTTGTCACTGTTTGCCTGTGTCACAGCGGAGTACTAATAGTAAATTGCGCCCAGGGCGACGATGATGGTCCAAGTTTTTTTTGCGCTACAAGACCTCTGACGCCCAAGGTAACCGCCCCGCCCCCAACCCGTAAATACGCTACTGCGGTGTCATTATAAGGTTGCCGATAAAGGCTTAGAACATTTATCAGGGCTAATAAGAATTTGTACAGATTAATGTAAGAGTCCTTATGTGTACATTCTGTTGTATTTTTGTACCTTTAATTTAAATGTACAAAATTATAGTCTAACGAAACACTTTTGCACCAATGAAAATGAACATGTGTTGTGCACATTTTCTTAGTTCATAATTCGACAAAGATGAATAATTGTTCAGTTCGTGATTTTCATTCGGAGGCTTCACACACGATCGGACAAACGTTCGTCTTCTTATCAATGGCTTCTCTCTCCCCCCCCCCCCCCAATCCTTTCCCTTTTTTCCTAGATTCACACGTCATTATCATCATTAACCATCCAGCAGTCCAACACCCCTCTGCCAGTACATGTTCAGCATCCAACAAGAAAAACAGATACTTTAAATCTCTAATTACAAAATATCCTGTAATAAAATGTAACACAATATTGTAACCTGTTAGTGATTACTTAGTTCATATATAGGTATTCATGGTTAATGTTGAGTCTCTTTAACTCATCAACCTAATATATCGCTATGTATATCGATTACTTAGTTCATATATAGGTATTCATGGTTAATGTTGAGTCTCTTTAACTCATCAACCTAATATATCGCTATGTGTATCGATTACTTAGTTCATATATAGGTATTCATGGTTAATATCGAGTCTCTTTAACTCATCAACCTAATATATCGCTATGTATATCGATTACTTAGTTCATATATAGGTATTCATGGTTAATGTTGAGTCTCTTTAACTCATCAACCTAATATATCGCTATGTATATCGATTACTTAGTTCATATATAGGTATTCATGGTTAATATCGAGTCTCTTTAACTCATCAACCTAATATATCGCTATGTATATCGATTACTTAGTTCATATATAGGTATTCATGGTTAATATCGAGTCTCTTTAACTCATCAACCTAATATATCGCTATGTATATCTTTACACATCTGCATATTCCAACCTCTAAACAGGTATGATATATGTTATGTATACTTAATTTAATTAACTAATTAGTTGTTTTTAATTTTTTAATTTTATTTTATTACATGCTGTTGTAATGTAAAATTATATGTTGGACTTGATCTTGTCCAAAATTGAGTTCATTTCTGCTGGACCCAAATTTAAAAAAAAATATTGTATTCATTGTAAACACCTAATCCATAGCTAAATTATTCTTTGTATTTTTTTGGTTTAAAACTGGTTAACAATCAGTGTTATTATTAATAGAAGAAGTAAATATGTTTATCTGGGTCTACATTTTGGGATTTCCTAACTGAGCTATACATAACCCGTACTTGTGTCTGTAATTCTTGGATTATTTCGCGATTTAATTCGCAATACCGTAAGTTCTATTTTCTCATTTTCACCTTGTATTCTAGGGAAATAAATTATTTGTTAAATTTTTCAAATCTTGTTAGCTTTCACTCTTTTCTGTTAATTATTTTAAGAGCACAGACTCATAACAATATAGCTTTACACATCTGCCTATTCCTACCTCTAAAGAGGTTTACTTTGTTGTCTATGAAATGTGAAAAAATTCCTTTTAAAGAAATTATGAGAGATGGCTCAGATAGCCCATAAGCTGTTGAAGCCTGTCTGTTTTACTTTGGCCGGAAGTATGATTTCAAGTTTAGTTGGAACACCAACGATATAAACCAGGAGCAACCCTGCAGACTTGAAACAGTTAAGAATATGTAGTTTGACTATCGTATAAGTATTGACAGCATTTGACATTTAATTTATTCTGAATTTAATTAGATGGTTCCAATTCTAGCACACACCTATGTTGACAATAAAGTAGCGTGAACGTCCTTGACTACCTGTATATTGTGAGTTAATTGAGATTTTTACGAATCTATAATCTCAATAACAGAAAAAGCGAAACAACAAATTTACTAAAATTCAACAAATAATTTCTTTTCCTTGAATACAAAGTGAAAATTTAACAGTAACTTACAGTATTGTCAATTAAATCCCAGATAATCCTAAAATTTCTACAAGTCTTAATATACATAGTAATTCGAATGAATTTCGGGTATAGAATGTGCTTACGTACAAATAACATTGAATATGTCAATGTGCCAATAGTCTTGATGTATCAATTCTGATCTTACAATTAAAGACCTTTCTTCCAAATTTGGGGGATCCTTTGAGTCCTTTGTTTGCTGGACAGCGAGTGACGATACCACCCTACGAAACCCCTAGTTTCATATGTTTCACGTTTGGGTAGTCCCGTTCTCTATGGCCTAACTGGTCACATTTCCATGAATGAAGCAGCCTTTTGGCTGCTGGAAAATCAGTTTGAATATGAATAATTTGGCTACAACCTCAACATGAGTGGTTACTCCGTCGGTTCTTATCCTCTCCAGCATTTCTTTTGTGCGTTTGATTCCACTTGATTTTCATAAGAGTAGCAACATGTTTTTCTGATATTATGCCCTAACTGCTAGTCCAGCTCCAGTGTACAATGCTTATATATTCAATCTTAGAAAATTACCCTCTATCTATACATAAATATCACCTTTCAATTTTGTTTCTAAAACTAGTTAAGAAATCTTGGAAACACTTCATGTTTAGGTCCAAAGAAGCACGATGTCCATCAAAGAGACGCATACAACAATTTATACAACTTCCGATCTTGTCATCCCTCGTTTTGACTATTTTGCGACCACCTATGGTAACATGATATTTTTATTGATCTGTTTGAATTAATCATGTCCAATAATTTTATTGAAATGATCCTGTCCAATAATGTTATTGAATTAATCCTGCCCAATATTTTTATTGAACTAATCCTGTCCAATAATTTTTATTGAATTAATCGTGTCCAATATTTTCATCAAGCAGAATTTCTTCATCTGATAGATAATGTTTTTGCCTGTATCATATTCTAGCTGTTAGTAGTGACAGTTGGCCAGAATATGAATCCCAGCATTCTGCCTATTTGATATCATTGACTGTCAACGGGTTCGGTTCTGTTGCTTATCTTCCCATGGCTTACTGAGCCTGGACCAGTTCATGCACTTCTATAAGGCACACATGTTACCTCTAACGCTTACTTAAACAAGACCAGAGAGTGAGAGTGGTTAGTCAGGTAGCTGGGCTTGGTACTGTAAGCAGCACTGGTTTGGTTTTCATGAAGATTGTAGCTTTATTCTTCATAAAGCTGTAGGACACTTACTTCGTGTTTGTGTGTCATTTGAACTTTAATGTAGCAGTTTGATGGTAGCGTTGGGATTCCAATAATTATGTGTGAATTTTTCGGCATTGTTCAATTGGTTGGAATTGTATTTTACAATTCTGGAAGCTGTGGATTCAGTGAAACTGTGTGTGATAGTAGCAGTGACTGGCTTACTTTGTGTATCACGTACAGTCGTTGACTGCTAAGTGCAAAGGATTCCAATAATTATGTGTGAATTATATGGAATTATTTAACACGGAATTGTGTTTGACAATTCTGAAAACTGTGAATTCAGCGAATCTGTGTGTGATAGTTGCAGTGACTGGTTGTACTGTGTGTATCACGTACCGTTGTTGTTTGCTGAGTGCAAAGTATGTATCACTGTAACGAGTTTACAGGCATAAGCCCATACATTCGTAGAAAAGAAAAAGTAGTCCAGTAGCTGTGAATACAGTGATATAACTTATAGCACTTACATACAATTTGTTATTATGTCGGTTGCGGATGATGAAGAAGTTGAAGGAGCAATGGTTGCTTCAGGATGACCACTAACAAAAGTGGCAGCACAGAATTTGATGGAATTTACCGATACTGAGATTCCAGAGTATGAAGAGGAACTTAACCTTGACCGCATGAATAATTAAAGGAAAGAAATCGAAGAATTAACGCAAAGATCAAATAAAGAGAATTGGAGTTAAGACAGAAGGAGTTTGAATGGAAAATGGAAAGAGAGAAACTAAAATTAGAAATGATGCGTTTGGAATTGAGTTAGAAAGAGGTAAACATCAAGAAAACGTGACGGAAGAAAACCCATCTTCAATGCCATTTAAGTGTTACGTGGCTAGGCTCTCAGAAATAGTAACAAGAAAAAAGTGAAGACAACAAGCTTTGCAAAATTTAGAAAATATATTATTTCCTTAAAAAAACAAGGTAAAAATGAAAAATAAAAAACATAGGGTTTTAATAATCAAATCCAACAATAATCCAAGAATATTCCAAGAATAAAAAATTAGCAGTCCTAGTAATAAAATGGTGTAATGATGTATACTGTAGCCAGTTAGTACTGACGTGCCAATTGTTCTTTTTTTGATCCACAAACAATAATCTTCCGGTGTTTTAATTCCGAATAAAATTTCATTAAATGTCTTCGTCCAAGAATTAAGTTTGATCACTTATATATGTTCCAGGTTAAAACATTAATCTCTTAGAATCCAAATAATTTGAAGAATAATTAAAATATAACTCCAACTGGTCACAACAGAAAAAAAACCTTGATAACTAAGTGTTTGAAAGCTCAACTGAGATTATTTCTCAAAACATCGGTATCAAACCTAACCACTGCGCAAACCCGATGCACGGGTTGGGGTCACGTAATAACTTTCTAGAAGCTTTACATCACTTACTCAAGTACAGCCTCGATTTTACTCTTTAAATCACACATTAAGAATAAATAAAAATAGTTGTTTAATCCAACTGTTACTAATTTTGAATCAAGGTCACGAACTAGGTCAGCATAAAGATACCAAGTTTATTATTAGGTGTTTACAAAAAAAAAAACAGTCAAATCAAACTACTTTCTGGAAAATGCCAAATTCCAGTAAACAAAATTACATTAATATAACATGTAATAGAATAAATTAAAAAAAAATTAAATTAAATATACATAACACTTCCCCCTAAGGAAAAAGAAAGATTTGTATGATAAAGCTTTCTTTTTACCATATATTAAATATACATGAGGTAAAAAATATAAGAAGAACTCTTATGAATTATACAGAATGTACATGGAATAATACTTTTCTTTACACGGGAAAGTGCATCTGCTATTACATTATCTTTTCCCTTGATGTGCCTGATGTCAATATCATATTCCTATAACAACAAACTCCACCTTAGTGGTCTTTGATTTCTTTTTCATCTTGCTGATTAAAGTACGGGGGTTGTGGTCACTAAACACAATACTCGAAGAAGGAGATGAACTAATGTAAACTTCAAACTGTTGTAATGAAAATATCAAAGCCAAACATTCCTTCTCGATTGTTGAATAATTTCTTTGGTGCCTATTTAATTTCTTAGAAAAATAGGACACTGGATAATCAACAGCATATTCATCTTCTTGAATCAATATTGCTCCAGCCCCAACATCACTTGCATCAACAGACAGTTTAAAAGACTGGCTGAAATTTGGAGCTGTAAGAACTGATGCGCTTTTAAGTATGGCTTTTATCGCATCAAAAACCTCCTGACATTGTTCAGTCGAAAGGAAATTTGTTTTCTCACTTAATAAGTTTGTCAAAGGTTCAGCAAGTATAGAAAACTTGAAACAAAATTTTCGATAGTATCCGGCCATACCCAAAAATCGCATCAGTTGCTTTTTATTTACAGGCACGGGAAATTCAGAGTTAGCCTTGACTTTTATCATCTATAGGTTTAACTTGTCCATGTCCCACTATGTGTCCTAGAAATGTTACACTAGCACGACAGAACACACTCTGAGATCAATTAATTGTCAAACTTACATCTGTGAGTCTGTCAAAGACTTTCAGAATTGTTGCTAAAAGTTCTTTCCAGGTGTGGTTGTAGATGATGACATCATCAATGTGAGCATCACACTTGTCTAGACCAGAGGTGATCATATTCATCAGACGTTGAAAAGTACTTCGCGACCATTTTATCCCAAACGGCATCACTTTAGATTGGTAAAGTGCATCTGGAGTCACGAATGCCGAAATTTCCATTGCTCTTTCCGTTAGTGGAATTTGCCAAAATGCTTTTAGAAGGTCAAATTTGGTGACATACTTGGCATTTCCGAACTTATTAATATAGTAATCGATTCATGGTTATGGAAATTAATCTGTTTTATTCACACTGTTCAACTTATTATAATCAGTGCACTTACGGAAAGTTTTATTTGGTTTCGGAACAAGCATGCCTGGTGAACTAGCCACATTTATTGGGCTCCATGAAATCTTTCTCCAGCAAATGCTGAATATCTTTTCTCAAGTATTCCTGTTTGAGAGGGTTCATCATGTACGGGTGTTGTTTGACAGGTTTAAAATTTACAATTTCAATGTCATGGAAAATATTGTTGGTTCTTGTACGAACATCTACAAATAAGTACTCATATTCAAATGATAACTGTATAAGTTCATTTCTTTCTTGCTCTTGCAAATGTGAAAGTTTCTGGTCCAGAGCTTTCATAAGTTCTGAATTTCGAAGATTTGTCACTCCAATATCAGTAGAATCTGATGATATTCCTTCACTTAAATCTTCACTGAGTGGGACAGGTACAATTAAATTAAGCTCCTATAATTTAGTTAGATCCCAGGAGTACTAATATTACAGTTTGACTCAATCTTTTTCTTCTTAACTTTGTAAGGTCCGTAATATCTAAACTGAAGAAAAAATTGAAGAATGAGCAAGAGAGACAGAACTCCATGATTACAAAACTCAAAAGCTCTCTCCATTGTAGTTCCGTTAAACCATACTTTCACTTTTAACTTGAATTGATGGATGCCAAATTCAAGCATAATCAGCTGGAAAGTTCAAGACCTATCAATTGACCCCGACCCTTGACCCGATTGGACAGATCTGTGAAGACCAAATTGAGTAAAAGACTTTATCAAAGATTTTACTATTCGTTTAGATATATTATTCCTCAGAGGAATATAATATGGAAACCTTGTTGACGCACACATAATGGTCAACAAGTATTGGTTACCTGACTTGGTCTTAGGTAGGGGACACAAACAATCTAGCATAATTCTGTTTTGTCAAATGCATGAATAGGTTGCAGTTGAGCCTTAGGTTTCTTCGGATTGGCTTTCCTACCATTTGACAAGTATGACAAGTTCTACAGTATTTACAATCATCACGTTTGATTTTGGCCAATAAAAGTGAGTCAAGATCTTTTATATGTCTTATTAATCCCTAAATTACCAGCTAAAGAAGTTTCATAGGACGGACTAAGTATTTCCGGTCTGTAAGATTTTGGAACTACAACTTGATAGTTGACTGACCACTCATCACCAGCAGGTACCTCGGTAGGTCTCCATTTTCTCATAAGAATTCCATGTTTAATGAAATAACAGACAGGAACTTCAGTGGCTTCAGTTTCAGTAATGGCCCTTCGAAACAAATATGAGATCTCAGGATCTTTTTCCTTCTCGACGATAAGTGATTGTCGTTTATCACTTTGATTAGAATAAAGAGAATGGGTCGTTAAAAGAGGATCACTGTGATCAATACATTCTGATTGATCCAAACAAGGAGTGAAAGTAACCTCATCAAAAGCCTGACCAGTACATGTGTCAGCTAAAGGAATAATTTCCGTAACAACATCATTCTCAAGAGCTTCCTTTGTCATAGCTCTGGTAACTGCACAGGCTGGGTATAAAACAGGGATTTCTTTTTCACTAGGATCGACTTTCTGATCCAAACAAGGTTTGTCAGTTCTAAATGGATCATTTATATAGCTAGGCTTGGTACTGTAAGCAGCAATGTTTTTGCTTTTTCTGAAGATTTTAGCTTTATTTTACGCAAAGTTGTAGGACCCTTCCTGCGTGTTTGTGTGTCCTTTGAACCCAAATGTAACAATATATACATGATCAAGTCAACATTCATGTTCTAAACTATTGCCTCGGGATGCAATGGGCAGTATGTCATGCACAAATGTGATGTCAAACATAAAATTTTATGAAACTACAGTAAACCAGTGATGGCCAGAAGCACCACATGTCCCTTTGACATTCCGTGTATTCGTCAAGTAAAGTTCACAGTGAAGCCATTTGTTAATTGAACTATCTATCTGTCAATCTATCTATCTGTCAACCTATCTATCTATCTAATGAATATTATGTGATTACAGCGAGTTGTTCTGCTGTTTTCATAAAAACCGCTGTCGTATTTTCATTTCTTCCAATCAATTATAACTGATTACCATTATAACCTGGATTTACTGTTTGCTCGAAAACTGCTAATTGCTATATTCTCAATGTAGTCATGTCATCTGTTGAATATTTGAATTTGTTCATTCTTGCTGCTTTTTCCTAGGTGATCGATATGACTGTAACTACATCAATCAATGAAACTATACCACGTCGCCTTCATTTATCTCAAGCACATATTCTCTCTCTCTCCTCTTACTCACATTAGAAAAGTTCATTACATAGATTTAATTTTCCTATTACTGACAAAATGTTCATGCATAATGACGTATAGTTATTAATAAATTATAGTTTGTATCAGTGCAGTAATTCGTTAATTTTGTCGCTTGTTTTTGCAAATAAATAAATATATACAATCCTCACTTCTTTATGTATCTCACATCGGTTTGCTATATAAAACTAACTGTTGCATACCATACAGTGGGGAAGACTAAAACTGGAGTGCTCATTGATGTTTATACTTTTAGTTATTAGTTGTATTGATTACATTTCGAACGAGGCATACAAATACAGCGTTGGCATATGGGATTTTAAATCAGATCTTCTGTTTCGAGGACTCAGTTTTTCCAGACGGAAAATACATAAACGTGTATCATGATCGAATTCGTATTGACACCGTTGCCTATTTTCGAAGGATTTCTCTGATAAGTATGCTATTGCAAAAGATGTAACAATAGATTCGACAATCGGGGAAACATTTGCATCAAGGAGAAAGATGGAATTACTCTTTGACGTTAAGTCCTTGCGTTGCCGAGGAAAAGCGCTCGTGAATTACTTGAAGTCTGGGAAAATTGTGGACAGAATCTAGGTGCCAGTTCGAGTGCCTAACATGTTTGACAAGAAACGTAACAATGTTCTGTTTGCTGATACATCATCGACGTAGATCATCGATGCAACAACGATCAAGACAAGGTGATGAACAAATGAATCAATCTGTAAACTGCATGTATTCTGTAAAGGTTTTACGTTGGTAACACTACTTATGCCAAACTCTTGGCAAGTGGATACAACATGCCGAAAAGGTAGATAGAAAAACACTGTCCTTCACTCGGTCAAGGGTTTGGAATTGAAACACCCACATATATTGTACGAATTTTATTAGTGTCTGTGACACGGATGTGATATTTATTGTCCTAACAGCGAGCTATAAACCCATATACCAAAGCTACTGTGGAAGACTTATATTAAAGAACTGATCAGTGACGTCAGAACTCAGACGTCCAAGGATTTCGAGTGGCGGAGAGGTGGGAGCACAAATATGATGGACATCTGAAAACTGGCTCAGAATTTCGATTCGTCGTGGAGGACTGCAAGGTAGTAATGTCAAACCTTTGGATCCTCTTGATACTTTGTTTAGAGGACCTACCAATGCATGTTGTATGGTGCAACTTAAGGAGAAAAAGTCAATATGTCGAACCGTGTTCGTTGTATCCTTATGTATGTAAATATTCTCAATTCCCGACTTGCTATCCCGAAATGCTGACAGAACACATTTGAAGTTCAAAACATTTGCAAGTAGGAAGAACTGATCGTATGCAAAGTTCTCCTACCTACCGGTTTCTGCCATCCTGTGTTGCTTAATTGTTGAAACGTAAACCTGACGCTTTAGTTGTGTTACACATGCGCTATAACATGGAGTAAACACAAACTCCTCCGTTTCAGCGAAGAAGAGTGATCTTTGACAGAACGTGGGTGACTGTGCTGTTGTTCCATGTTTGGTCGTGGATACCAGTTATCAAAGGTGTGCGATGGCTGGTATGAACCCACCACAGAACAGTTCATTCGTGACGGATGAGTCCTGGCATTTTTCGATATATGTCAACGAAATTCTAAAACTAAAAAAGAAAGGCTAGCGGCGATCCGATGTTGTGTCAAACACAAGAAGAGAAAGAAACATTTAAGAGATGGTACTGATCAGTCGATGGAATCGAATTGGAATTTTTCGGGCCCAGTGAGAGAAGACTGGCCTTTGCAATGTCATTTTGAATAGTTTTTGGGGGTAAACTATCTCAGCGCCAAATTCCCAAGATAGATATTTTAGATAAAGGAAATCTTAAATACATCGCAGTCGTACAAGAAGATATCATCATGGTAACTTACAAAATGTCGCTTGAGTTTATCGAACTGAACGAGTTTACCAGCGTGATTATTACAAGGTAGTAACAAACGCCTGTTTGAAGTTAGACTCGTTTGGGAACACATATGTCTCCGCTTGCTTTATGTTCACACAAACTAGTTGTTTGCACATCGGTCGGCGTCGAAGCTATTAATGAAAGACTGTAGGGGCTTTGACCGACCAACGTCTCGAGGACACCATTCTCAGTATTGGAATGTGCAGACATAACAAATACAGTTACCAGCATGGAGATAAGAAATGACAAATACTAAATGCAACGTGAAGGGACTCAGACTGTGTCAACGTTATTGACAGTGAGCTTGGACGTGCTGAAACAAGCCTTGGAGTAGAAAAGGACAACTAATCTCTCGTCAAACGCATGGTTTCTCAAAGGTTTACACGTTTTTCTGATCATCTAGTAATCAGTAAAATGTGGGATAAATTATATCAAATCGTCTACGAGAGACAAGTACGACTTCCCGATTGCAGTTCCGTACGTGTTTGCATAAAAATAGAGTTAACACGATCAGACCGTTCTTACCAGAGACTTCAACATAGAACGACCATCTTTAATGCTGCTTTCCACACATAAAAAGACGAGTGTACTGCTCTATGATAAATGATCCCTGGTTCTTTGCACCATGGAACGTGCCACACATAGGATGTCATAATTATTGGAGTAGAAGGCCTGTCTATACATGCTGTAAACCATACCAAATGGCTATGGAACTGTACTTTCATTTCGAGTTGCCTTAATCGTGAGGGCGTATTTCATAGCGAGTTGCCTTAATGGCGAGGGCGTATCTATTCATAGCGAGTTGCCTTAATGGCGATGGCGTATCTATTCGTAGCCGAGTTGCCTTAATGGTGAGGGCGTATCTATTCGTAGCGAGTTGCCTTAATGGTGAGGGCGTATCTATTCGTAGCCGAAAGCTATTTAGTGCTACACAAATCTAATAAAGAGAATGCTCTCGCATTCTCCAACTAAAGGCTAAACTTAAACGAAAAATCTTACTCGTGCAGTTACTGTTGTAAGGCATGCAGTCTAGAGCGCCTATATATCACTGGACCTTTTGACAGAATTACCAATTTAACGGTCGTATTGTCGCTATAACTAATCAAAGGCCGTCAATTTTTTAAACGTAGAGGACTAATTACATTGTCAAGGAATTGTGGGTAATTAATGTGTATGCATTATCCCTTGAGTGGCTTAATTATGTTTTACGTTATTTAAAAAAATAAACGAGTTCGGTTCACCCATTGCTGCGCGAGCTGAGTGCTCTTGCAGTGGGAAAACCAAATACTTGAAGTTCTCTGGCCGTGCATCGCTCCATAACCTTAAAGGAACAAATGTGATGGTATTATTGTAACAGAACAAAAGTTTTTATTTTTTTCTCAAGAAGCTGTTCACTTTACGAAGCAATCTTCAGCTGTACAACCGATATCTTGGCTGGAGAACCGTAGTAATACTTGTGCTGCTATCGGTGGTGACTTTGGCTCAGAGGACGATAGTGGTTTTCTCTTGTTGAGGGAACAAAGATTCTAGGCCAGCGGGTCTGCATCGAATTAAATGGTTCCTGAGTGATCTTTGGGAAGACTGAACGGCAGCCATGCGTGGTGGCTTTTGGACCATTTGACGAGATCGGTAGAACCGACAAGACTTCGTGAACGTCATCTGGACGCCACGGATTACATGTTCCGTTGTTAAATAATGAATCAGTATCATTATATGAGTGAAAATGGAATCAATTTATTCAGTACCATTGTGAGTGAAAAATCAAAGATACATGAATATATCCAACTTGTGGATAAAACATTATTCGTATTTTTGTACTAATTCTATGCTTTGATCACCGCTGGTGACAAAATCATATCTTATTAATAGTTGTGCAAATCCTCTACCTTGATACCTTGGTAGATGAAACATTGTTCATTTTTGTGTTAACATTCCAAACATTAATCATCCATGGCGATATATCCATATATCAATCATATTTGTTTATAAGTTCCATCCGATTATTGTTGTTGATTACTCTTTAAGTTACACGTTTTGATTAGTCCGGGTTATGAACTGTTTCATTTCCTTATATCAGTTGTTTAAATCAAGGGGCATCACTCTGTTAGATCCATTGTTGGATTTTATGGGCGTCAGATTCATTAACTTTGGAATCACATTTTTTAATAAACATCTCATTTGCAAAATTGCTTTCAATGTCTTAGCTTTAATCTAATCCCAACCCGGATCATCTTGTTACAAACATCGAGTCACTACAGTAGTGAATGGGGGCACTAGAGCCTCAATGGGAATTAGCATTAAAAACACCCCTGGGCAAATATAGCCTCAAGGGAAATTTAACATGGAGAAAAATCGTGGGCAAATATAGCCTCAAGGGGAACTGAACATGGAGAAAAATCGTGGGCAAATATAGCCTCAAGGGGAATTGAACATGGAGAAAAATCGTGGGCAAACCTAGCCTCAAGGGCAATTGAACGGGGGGAATAAAGTGTGGGTCTATCTAGGGACAAGGGGAATTGAACATGGGATTTTTTAAAATTTTTTTTCAAATTTTTTTTTAAAAAAGGGGTAGGCAATCGAAAATCATTCTATTTTCGAGAAATGTGGGTGGCCCTGAAAAGGGCCTTTGGGTTTATGTTAATGTATCCATTAACATAAAGGGCATCTGCGGCATCTTCTTGCCCTCAAGCTGCGTCTTACTGGAGGGCCACAAATCAGTGTCCTCTTGAGGCAACCTTGTCTTTCTACGTACACTCTTCGTATCCACAGACTGGTGTCTGACTTGTCGACAACGGTCCACTTGGACCGGACATACATGAGCATGTCCGTCCTAAACATCATGGAAGACACAAGGGTGGATGATTCGACTGTGGTCCACATCTTGAAGCGACGAGAACAGGTGAATCAATGCAGTGAACTGCGCTTATTTATAGGTAGAGGAAGGCTTGAAACGGATTGAGTTTGTTGACCAATCCAAACACGCGTTACAAAATTCAGTCAGCCCGCATCCAATCCGAAGAGAACAGTCTGTGACGTCACGTGGTCTATATAGATTCGCTAGCGCTTGTGTGCAGTCAATCTATACGACAGTGATTCAACATGACGGAAACTCAGAAAACGATCCATTGGGGTGCACCAGCAGGGGAGACCGCCCAAGGGAACCCGGACTTACTTTCAGAAGAGGTGAATTGGAATTTTGTGGATTTTCTTACCTCGCAAGAATTTGTTCCGGAACCTTCGTTACCTTCTTCATTACCGCAAGTGGAGAATTTTAGACAGAGACAGAAAGAAGAATTGGAGAAATTTATACAACGACAAAAGGAAGCGGAACAAACTTTTCTCCTACAGCAGCAGCAAGAAGAAGAGGCAAGAAAAAAACAACAGCAACAACAGCAAGAAGAAGTAGCAGCAAAGAAACAAGAGGGTGAAAATCAAACGGTCACGGTACTGTTGGACATTTTAGCGGAGTTACGAAGTCTGAAACAAATGTATCAGACTTCTTTATTACGACCGAAGAGAATACGACCTTCCCGAGCTAAACACGTTAACCCTGTGACTAAGCCTACCGTACCACCCTTGATGATTTCAACCCAATCATCATCAACATTACGCAGTCCAGAAGTAGGCCTTGGCAGTGGCAAAGGCTTAAGGCAGTTAAAGTTGATTGCTTAAACTCACCCCTACACCAAAAAGGTCCTTTTCAGGGCCACCCACATTTCTCGAAAAGAAATACAATTTCAATTGCCAATAACTCAAAAAAAAACAAAAAACAAAAAACAACCCATTTTACCCCTATAGTACGTGTCTGTGTATGAGTGCGTGAGTGTACGTTCTTATTTTAAAATCATAACTCAAAGACACTTACCTTATATCATTAATTTATTCTTTTATCCATTGTTACAATCTAGTTCACAATTCACAACAGAACACTTTAATTAAAAGTTCATTGACTTCTTCTTTCTCCGTGTTTAGTCTCTCTGTTTTTTGAATTTCTTCACCGTCTTTTCCTCTTCTTTCTCCTCATTTTCTTCCCTTCTTCTTTTCTTCTCCTGTTTCTTTGCCTCTTGTAAATAGAATTGTCTTCTTTCTTCCTCTTCTTCCTCTGAAGAATCCCTCTCTTCTTCTGAAGAATTCCTCTTTTCTTCTGACTCCTCTTGTTTCTTTTTTGGGCAATCTAGAGACCAATGTCCTTTTTCTGGACAATAATAACAGGTATCTTGACTTTTGTCTTTTTTAGCCCTTTTTTTTCTTTTTTGACGGTCTGGACACTCTGAAGACCAATGCCCTTTCTTCTGACAGATATAGCAAGTATCTTGACTTCTATCTCGAAAGGAAGGAGAGTAGTCCGTCGGCTGGTCTGAAGAGAATTTTCTAATGACCCCTCGCAAAGCTCTGACGAAACGTTCGATTTGGTTAGTCTCTTCCATCGTTGTGCTCGGTTTGAGAGTGAAATGAACAGTGAAAGGACAAGACACACACCCTTTTATATACGCTGGTCTGCCATGACTATAAATTAGTCTATGGTGTTTAAACTTGAGTCATTTGACGTTTTGCACTCAAGATGAAACGATCCTATTCATTCGAGATGAAAGAAGAAGAAAGTACGAGGCAGAAACGTGATCTATCGCCTCGTACCAGGGCTGAAATCTTGGAACAAATTCATGCCAGTGATTTTGAAGAGGACATGAGTGAACCAGAATCCGAACCCTCTAAACAAAGTTCACCACCCTTAGTCAACCCAGAAAAATACTATTCCATTCGAGAGACGGAAAAGCGCTCCTCTAGAAAATTTAGAACCACGGCTTACAAATACACGGTGAAGTTTAAAGATTTCAAGGCTGAAGTGCCGTTAGAGAAAGCAGAAGTGTTCATCAATGGGGTGTGGGATTCTTCGCTCACCGCACTCAAGCGACAATGTCAACCCAAAGAAGACGATCGCTTGAGACTTTCCATACAACACGACGGTTTGAAATCCCCTGTTTGGATCGAGTTTAGCACCCCTGCAGAATTGACCGCTTCCAAAGTCATGGACAAGATTCAACACGTGCAACAATCCAATGACCAGTTTGACATCACCGATGGAAAAGCCACATTGGACATGACCCACGTCTCTCCTCCTCAAGGGACCGGACGCAAAAAGATGTTATTGGTGAACGAGCTTCGCGGCATTAAGCGTAGCCTTGTCCAAATTCACAATCCTCAAGAACAGATGTGTTTAGCTCGAGCCATCGTGGTGGGACGAACCTATGACAACAAGAACGACACGGCAGAATGGAAAAGAGCCTGGAAAAGTATTCAACAATCGGACCGAGCCAAACAGCGAAACGAAGCAGAACTCCTGTTACAACAAGCCGGACTGTCCAAAGACACACCCTGTGGCATTCCTGAGATGCAAAAATTGCAAGATGCCCTAGCTCCACTCTACACCTTGAAAGTGCACCCTCAAGAAGTGCGCGGGTCTCTGTTGTTTCGAGGCCAAGACTTTAAGGACGGAAAATACATTCATGTCTATTATCACGATGAACATTTCGATACCATTACCAGTATCACCGGATTCCTGGGATACAGTTATTACTGTGAGAAATGTGACCATGGTTATAATAATCGAGAGCAACACAAGCATTGTGGATTGAAATGCTCAGGATGTTTGGCCTCTTCACCCTGTCTGAGCGAAGGACCAGTGCCTTGTTCAACTTGTCTGCGCACGTTTGTCAGCCCTACCTGTTACCAACAGCATCTGAAGACGCAAGGTTCACAGCAGAAATGTGCTTGTCAACTCCTGAGATTGTGCCCTACGTGTGGACAAGGCATACGTACCAATAGTACCAAGGCATACGTATGTTCAGGAAAAAAAAATGTCACATTTGTCATCACATCGTGGACTTGGAACACCAATGCTACGTGTAAAAATACCAACCCCCGCCAGAGAAAGAGGACGGTCACAAGAAGAAAGGCAATTTCATCTTTTTCGATTTCGAATGCATGCAAGAGACCGGCATTCACATTCCTAATTTCTGCGTGGCTCATCGAGCGTGCGAGAAGTGCATTCAAGAACCTATCTTCAGTCATTGCCCTCACTGCAGCAAGATTCCTGGAGGGGGTGAAAAAATCTTTCGGGGACCGAACACGTTAGCCGATTTTGCCCAATGGGTTTTAGACCCCGTCGACAAGACGTGGAGCCAAGAGGACATCGAACGTTACGGAGATTGTCATCGTCATGCCACAGTGATGGCTCACAATTTCTCCGGATACGATGGACAGTTTCTTTTGAGATACTATACGGAACAAGGCACAGAGCGTCCTAAAGTGACTTTGAACGGAGCCAAAATCATTTTCATGCAAGTGGGACAAGTGCAGTTTAAAGATTCGATGAGTTACTTGGCCATGCCTTTGAGTCGAATGCCTAAAACGTTTGGAATGACAGAAATGGCTAAAGGGTACTTTCCACACTTTTTCAATACGGAAGCCAATCAACACGCCGTTCTCCCCCATTTACCTGAGGCTCACTATTACGATCCCGACAACATGCGTACCGAACAACGAGAAGCTTTTTACGCTTGGTACCAGGTTCACGCCTCGGACCCTTTCGACTTTCAGGAAGAAATGCTAAAGTATTGTCGTTCCGACGTGGACATTTTACGGCGTTGCTGTGGAAAATTTCGAGAACTGTTCATGGAACACGGAGGGGTCGATCCTTTGAAAGAAGCTTGCACCATTGCCAAAGCGTGTTCCTTAGTGTATCGACAACGATTCATAACTGAAAACACCGTAGCTGTCATCAGTCCCCAAACGACCCACTATGTCAAACGTCAATACTCGGTCAAAGCCCTACGTTGGTTACATTACTTGTGCGACAAGGAAGACAAATGGATTCAGCATGCCCGCAACGGAGGGGGTGAAAAGACCATCGGAACGCATTCGGTCGATGGCTGGGACTTAGAAAACCCCAAGATCGTGTACGAGTTTAACGGTTGCTTATTTCACGGATGTCCCGTCTGTTACCCTGATCGTAGCACTAAAAATCAGTTTTTGCAACGAACCATGGAAGACTTGAACCAGGACACTTGTCAGCGACGCCTAAAGTTAGAACAGGAAGGATACCAAGTGGTGGAAATGTGGGAACACGAGTACGATCACCGTATGAAAACCGATCCCGAGTTTAAACGCCTCGTGGAAAGTTACCAGTTCATGGACACACTGAACCCGAGGGATAGTTTGTACGGAGGAAGGACCAATGTCACCTGTTTGCTGTACCAAGCCGACGAAGAGAAAGGAGAAGAAATCAAATATTTGGACGTGTGTTCGCTGTATCCCTACGTGTGCAAATATTGTCGCTTTCCTGTAGGGCACCCGCAATTGCTGACGTAACACATCGACCTGGAAAACATTCGACAATACGAAGGTCTGATCAAGTGCAAAGTTTTGCCGCCCACGGACTTGTACCATCCCGTGTTACCTCACCATTGCCAAGGCAAACTGATGTTTCCTTTGTGCCGTACTTGTGCCGAAACGTGCAACCAAGACCAGCCTTGCCATCACAGCCAGGAAGAACGTGCCTTGACGGGAACCTGGGTCAGCGTAGAATTGTTCAAAGCTCTGGACATGGGATACCAACTGTTAGAAGTGTACGAAATTTGCCACTTTCCCAAGACACAACAATACCACAAGGGTGATCCCAGTCAGAAAGGCATTTTCGCCGACTACGTGGATGCCTTTTTGAAACTGAAACAAGAAGCCAGCGGCTATCCTTCCTGGTGTCACACTCCCGAAGACCAAATACAATTCAATGAGAAATACTATGAACAAGAAGGCATCACTTTAGACCACATCGAGAAAAACGAAGGCAGGCGATCGTTTGCCAAAGTGATGTTAAATTGCTTGTGGGGTAAAATGGCACAACGACCGTGTTTACCCAAGACGGAATATTTGACAGAACCTTCCCGCTACTTCCAGATGATTCACGACAAAACCAAATACATGAAACACGTGGACGTCGTTCGAGAGAATTTGATTTTGGTCAATTACGAAGAAGATCTGGACTTTGTACAAGAGGACCCTTTTGGAAATGTCATCATTGCGGCTTACGTGACAGCTCATGCTCGCTTAAAATTGTACGAAGCTTTAGAACTGTTAGGGGAACGCGTCCTGTACTTTGACACGGACAGTTGCATTTACATCCATCACCCGAGTCAACAGCACCCTGACATCGAAGGAGACCGTTTAGGAGCCTGGACAGACGAGCATCCCGACGACAAGATTCTAAGTTTCGTCAGTGGCGGTCCCAAAAATTACGGCTACGAATACCGGGACAAACAAGGAGAAGTGCACACGACGTGCAAAGTGAAAGGACTGACTCTGAATTATCGTACCAGTCGTGTGGTCAACTTTGGGGTATTGAAAGAAACCTTGCAATCTGGAGAGGATGGAAACTTTAAAGTGACCACCAACCAACCCAACAAGATTGTACGTTTACCCACTCACCACATCGTCAGTCGGCCCTTGGAAAAAGTCTATCAAATCGTGTACCAGAAGCGAGTGCGACTTCCCAATCATTTTACCTTACCGTATGGACACGTCGGTATTGGTCTGTATATAGAACGGAACCCTAGGCAAGATCGATAGTTCATTGGGACTACCAAGACCAAGCGAACAAGATGAATACTTTGAAAGAGATATCGTTCCAGTTTGGGGAATGTAAAAAAGTTGTATCTTCCTCTAGTGTGACTAATATTGGATAGATAAGACCCATGCATTGCAACGGAAAATGTCCGGAAGGAAACTGCGATTGTCCATGTGGTTACCATTGTAATTGCGTAACGGAGTTTGCAGACGAGTGCGATTGTGAGCCTTGCGATGGGAACGATGCTGTACGTTGTGACCTGAGCGATGCCGTAAAGCATCATGGGAACTTTGTTCTCACTACCCCTATCATGGAAAGTGATGCTGTGCGTGTCAAACCTGAGGGATGCGACAGTGATGCCGCTCGTCCTCTTGGACATTTTACTGGGTTTCGTTTAAAAGGGGAATGTTCAACTTCACGTCTACCCCTCTACGGATGTCATCCAGCCCTGAGCAAATTCCTGCCCATGTCACTGAACCCTCATCGAAACGAACCTGTGAAAGACGAATATTCGTTCCCTGTGCGTTTGTCGGAATACTGCGACTTTGAAAATCGTCTTCAATCGTTCAAAGGAAAATGGCCTAAGTATCTGGGAGGACCGACCCCCGAAGAATTAGCCACAGCCGGATTTTTCTACTTGGGCGAAGGAGATAAAGTCAAGTGCTTCAGTTGCGGTGTGTCACTTCTCCACTGGGAACCGCAAGATTCGGCCTACGTAGAACATGCTCGATGGTCACCGAATTGTCATTACTTACCCTTAGTGGGACCGAGACATTGAAGTAACTTACCATAATCTGTTCATGGATACTTTACAAGAGAACATTCGTGCTTTGCCTGTGGAGTTGAGAGAACGCATTTACCGAGAGCTGGTCAAAATACAAGTGATACGTATAGAACAATTGCATCCGTTACGTCACCGGTGTTTGAACCACTGGTACCTGAAGGCTATACAAGGACTGATTCAATTGAAAGTGTTCCATTGGACAGACATTGATCAACGATCCCCTAGTTTTAAAAAGGATTGGTTTGTTATGGACGATTCTATCTACTACATCATTGTAAACGTACTGCATCGAATTCCAGAGGAAGAGTTAACGAATTACCAACATCTTGAACAAAATGTCAACTTAGTGAAAGAGGAAACTTCTGAACGAATTGTAATGTGTAGATTAGTGACTAAACGATTTAAATTCGACACTGAAGTAAAACCATGTTTGTGCAAAGAGTACATTTCTTGTGTCAGACCAAAGAGGATTTAGTATGACCTATTCATGGATACTTTGCTAGAGAACATTCGTGCTTTGCCTGTGGAGTTGAGAGAACGCATTTACCGAGAACTGATCAAAATACAAGTGAAACGCAAACGCAAAGTTATTGAACCGTTTTTAAATTATGCTCTGTTCCAAAGTACAAGAAGACTGATTATGAGTGGATATTACATCAGGCACAAAGGTAAACGAGGCTATTGGCCACCACCCAAGGATTCCAAAAACAGTGTATATACTTATGGATACTTTACAAGAGAACATTTTGGGCTTGCCTGAGGAGTTGAGAGAAAGGATTTACCGAGAACTGGTCAAAATACAAGTGAAACGTAAAGAACAGTTGCATCCGTTACGTCACCAGATCTTTAACCACTGGTACCTGAATGGTATAAGAGGACTGATTCGTCAGAAATTTTTTCAGTGGTCAGACCTTGTTGAACACTTTCAGTTTGTGAATGATGATGAACTAGACGTTCGTAATTTTGGATACTTCGAGATTCACTTACTGCAACGTATTGAGGACGACGAGTTAAAGGATTACCAACATTTGTTACATGGAATCTGCTTAGAGAAAGACGAAACATCTAGACAAACTCTGACGTTTCAGTTACAGTATGTAACATTTAAATTCCCTACTGGAGAACGAACATGTTTAGTTAGAAATTACATTTATTGCTTCCGAAACAAAGAGACTATAAAATCAAGTTGCCATGCCACGGATTATGTCACATATTATCGAACAGATTCCGTGGAAGGAACTCAATGACCATATTCAAACCGTGGATCATTACCACCGATTATTACAAGAACTGTACCCATTCAATTTGGGACGACAAGTGGTGTGTGTCTTAGTGACTTGTTTTCTGGGATTTCGTTTACCAGCCGATTCCTTGTGGACTCTTTACGATCAGTACTTACCACCTCAATGGCCTTAAATGGTCACGAAAAACTCCTTTTGCTCAAAGCCTTGCGTTTTCATCTGGATACTTCTCGACCTCAACAGGAAAAAAAGATTCGTCAACTTTTAGCTACCCAAGACGTGTATGACGATGTGTGTGTAGCTTGTGACTTACACCCCCATTGGACAGATGTCCGTGCCTGGAAAGAATGGGGTTTTGAGGCTTGGACCCAAGAAGTGGCCTAGTATGCACGAGAGTTGTTCAAGGAAAAAAGTTACTTTTCAACCCGTGTTAGTGACGGTGCCAGAAGAACCCGTCACCCAGGACGGGACTGTCCTGGACAGGCCTGAAAGACCCTTTCGGGAGGACACTTGTGTGACCTTACCCCCTACTATAGAACTGGTTAGAACATTACCCAAAACATGTTGTTGTACAGACACTTGTGTTTATTCCACGTTAATGGTTATCATGTGCCTTTTATCCTTGTACTTAAGCCTTTGGCTTTTATGCATTTTTGTCTTTCGTATTCATGTTTGAAAAAACATTCAATAAACGTGTTCTGAAAAAAGTATATAAACTCTTGTCTTGTTTGTTTTCGTGTCACAAGTGACATTTCTCACACAATGGCTACCTCTGCTGTCTCTGCTCCCTCTTCCTCTACTGTCAAAGTCATCGACAAACACTTAGATCGTGCCAGTTGGGAGGCTTTGTATCTTCGCCATCCCTTTAACATGCTCATTGCTGGACCTAGCGGTTCAGGCAAAACCGAATTTGTCAAACGTTTGATCGAACATAAACATCATTTGATCGATCGGCCACCTCAGCGGATCGTGTGGTGTTACAAAGAGTGGCAATCGGCGTACAGCCTCTTGCGAGAAAGTCAAGGCGATTCCATAGTGTTTGTGGAAGGCATTCCTAAAGAAGACGACGGCATCGTCTCTGACTCCCGTCAAACCCATTTGGTCATTTTCGACGACATGTTAGGAGAAGACGAAGAAGAAATTAAACTGTGGTTCACGCGCAAAGGGCATCACCGTAATGCCAGTGTCGTTTACATCACCCAAAATTTGTTTCAACAAAGTAAAGCCCATCGCACCATCAGTCTCAATGCGCATTACGTGGTCTTGTTTAAAAGCCCTCGAGATAAATCGCAAGTGCAAGTCTTAGCCAAACAGTTAGGAACGCCTTGGCTGACTCAGGCGTACGACGATGTCACTCAAACTCCAAACGCCTATTTACTCGTCGATTTGAAACCTACGACTCCCGAGGATTTGCGATTTCGTACCCACTTGTTTCACCACTGGTGCCAAGACGGAGGGCCTGTCCTGTACACGTCTCCGTCCTCGACTTAATTTCACTCCACATAAAAAATCTATAAAAACCTCAGACCCTTTTTCGTCTGTCTCACACAACGTCAACATGACGTCCCTTCAGTCGCATCTTCCCGTCAAATTGATTCGTGCCTTGTATGGCATCAGTCGAGAAATAAATCCACAAATACGAGCTCGTGTCTTAGAAGCTAGTCTCAAAGAAGTCTTACGATGGTTCACGGTGACGGCACGTCAAATACTCCAAGGAATCATTCAGATTCCTCATCAAACCAAACGCTCTTTTGATCGAAACAAAGTCGCTTTGGTCCAACTGGCCGATCCCCGCATCGACACTCAAACCAAAAAACAAATCATTTTGAAACCTGGAGGGAGCGGTACTCTAGGAGGGGTCATCATTCGCTCTCTCTTAAGATGGGATCCTAATGCCCCCAAAGTTATACCCAAGAAAAAATCCAACGAAGCTCCAAGAAGAAAAAGATAAAGACCAGGTCCCCAAGGAGAACTTCTCCAGTGGCGGGACCCTCCTCTGACCAGACACCACCCCGGAAAAAGAAAAGACGCCCCCAGAAAAAGAAACAGAAAACGTCCCCAGAAAAAGAAAAGTCCACAGAAGAAAACTAGTCGCAAGTGAGGCACTTCTTCTTCGGCCAGGATGCAACCTTACACTCGCAAACCACGACCTGCCACGGCGGTGACTGCGTCTCCGGCAGCCTCACGTTCATCCACTTCTCCGTTGATGACACCAAGAACTGAAGAGTACTTGGAGAGGTTGATCACACCAAGAACTTCTCCGTTGATGACCCCAAAAAGAACTTCCCCAGTGGCAAGACCCTCCAATTTAGTGGCAGTGGCTGCTGCTCACAAAGTACCTTCTCCCAAAATCAAAGTCCAAGAAAGATCGGGCATGTTACAAAGTTTACTGGATTTGTCCAAGCAAGAACTGGCTCGATTTAGTCCGTTGCGTACCCCTGCACGACGTGTCATGCCTGTCCTCAAACTAATACGACGTAGAGACAATCAGTGGCGACGCGTTCCAGTATAAAAAAGGTGTGTGACCAAGTAGGGTATCAGTGTTTTTTGGTGCTCCTGAAGACTCAAAGATGTCACCCTCCAGAAAACCCCAAGGAAAGAAAAGGAAAGGACTACCACCACGTTTAGTCAAACATGGGGACATGTTATCTGTCCTGTCCAAAGCTTCTCCACCTCTACGTAAAAAACTCATTCAATCGGCCTTCAAATAGGTCATCGATACCGTGTGCGAATGTTGCTTGAACGTCTTGAAAGGCACGATCCCTTTGTCCAAACACCAGAAACAATGCTTAGGCAAACATCGTCACGTTCTTCGCCAAATGGTTGAAAAGAAAATTCCCATTCGTCAAAAGAAGAAGATGTTGGTCCAACGTGGAGGCATTTTACCCCTCTTGTTAGGTCCCATACTGAAAGGAGTCTTGGGAACCATGTTGGGAGGACTGGTGGGATCAAGATAAAAAGGCCCTCGGAAGTCCCAAGATCTCAGAATCGACCCCTGAGAACCCCATGGAAGGACGAAAACTAGCTTTAGTGCCTTACAAACGATGGATGGAATACCATCGGTGGCAAGAATAACGCACCCCGCATTTACCTCCCAATCCCAATTTGAGCGAGATGTCCCAGTTACAACACGAATTGCAGTCCTTGATGGATCGCCAAGATTTGTCCGAAACAGAAAAATCGCAAAAGGACGGTCAACTCTTGCAACGACTGCAACTCTTTCACCAGAAAGCTTTAGACGAAACAGCTCTACCCACTCTGAAAGATTTTAAGACCTTGATGGAAAGTCCAGCACCATCACCAATACCAGTACCAGTACCACCAGTACCAGTGACCAAGACAGAAAAAGGAGAAGAAGAAGGGTTTCAAACTCCACCAGAAAAAGTACGCAAGTTAACAACGCCACCTACCTCCAGAATTGGATGGATTAAAAAGATGATGGCCACCCCTTCTTCATCACAAGAGAAAAAGAAAGTGAAGACAGAAGTGAAACAAGAACCGATATCCCCCGCTCAGACATCCTCCTCTTCAACACCTATTGCCGGTCGCACACGCAAAGCATTGCAATCCAAGAAAATACCCCAAGAGAAAAAGAGTAGCATCCTCCTAGAGTGGGTGCCTTATTAACACACCAATCAACACACCAAAAAATGGAAAAAGTCTTAGCCAGCATTTACTACGATCCCTCCATCCTGCAGGTTACGCAGGAGTTCAAAAATTGTATCGTGCTGCCAAAACTCGACTGAAAAGTCTCCGTTTACCTCAAGTGCAACGATGGTTACAAGAACAAGCTACCTACACTTTACACAAACCCATTCGACGCAAGTTTGCCAGAAGTCGCACCCGAGTGGAAGGCAACGATCATCAATGGCAAGCTGATTTAGCCGATGTCTCTCATTTGGCCAGCTACAATCGTGGTACAAATATTTGTTTTGTGTCATCGACGTCTTTTCCAAATTTGCCTGGGTCGTGCCCTTGACTTCCAAATCAAGCAGCGAGTTAGTGCGAGCCCTGCAACGGGTGTTGAAACAAAGCGGTCGTCACCCTCTTCGATGGCAAACGGACAAAGGCACCGAATTTCTGAACCAAGCTTTCCAAAAAGAATTAAAGAAACGTGACATTCATTTTTTTACCACCGAGAATCCCGAAACCAAAGCCAGCATCGTGGAACGTTTTCAAAGCACTTTGAAAGAACGCATGTGGAAATATTTTACGCATCACCACACTCTGAAGTACATCGACATCTTACCGCACCAGGTGCAAGCGTACAACCAATCTTACCATCGAAGCATCGGACGTGAACCGCAAGAAGTGACTCCCGAGAACGAAGTGTTGGTGTTTGAGCGCCTGTTTGGTACGTCCCCGACGAGGGCTGTCCCCAAGAAAAGTGGAGAGTTGGCCGTAGGAGATTGGGTGCGCATTGGCAAAACCAAACGCACTTTCGACAAAGGTTACTTACCTAACTGGACGACCGAATTGTTTCGCGTCACTGGACGAGTCCATGGTCGTCATCCTGCCGTCTATAAATTGGAAGACATGAACGGAGAAGTGCTCAAAGGAACGTTTTATTTGCCCGAGTTACAACGTGTCACCAAAAAAGAAGACGACGTGTACGACATCGAAAGCATTCTCGAACGCAGAACCCGTAAAGTGGGCAAACGACGTGTCAAAGAAGTCAAAGTACGTTGGAAAGGATATCCACCCAGTTTTGATTCTTGGATCGACGCTTCGCAAGTCATCGACTATAAAAAGAAGTGACCATCATGCCCTTTCACACAGACGCAGCTACGTCGACCACTCCTTCTTCACCCAGTTCTTCTGTGCAAGATTTACAAAAACAACCTTTGTGGGTGTGGTGCGGAGAACGTGCGCCTAAAACGCAAATCGTCTTTTTCTGCCAAATCTTCGTGGTGTATTGTGTCATCGGGGCAGCCATCGCCAATTTGAGTTTGCAACAAGGAGACAAACAATTGTGGACCATTTTATTGAGCAGTTGCATCGGTTACCTGCTTCCCAATCCCTCCCTCAAATTCTCCTCGAACGGGAACCTTGTGTCCAGTGCCAGTGTCAGTCACCACTCCAACAACAACAACAACCCCATTTTGGGCGGAGACACGCCTCTGACGTCCAGTAATCCCTCGGACAGCCACAGAACTCTGGAATTATGAGTTACCAAAACCAATTTTACTTAACCTTACCCAGTGACAGTTCCATGGAGGTGTTTCCCAACAACACGTTGTGCTGTTACACGGCCAAATTACCTCAAGCCATCCCCTTAGATCACGAAGCCCATTGGGAAGTGGCTTTAGTGGAAATCATTCACCCGACCCAAGTCCTCAATGTCCTTCCCAATCAAAATTTTTTTAAGGTGGAAGTTCATGACGAGCAAGTGCAACAGAACTTGGATAAGAATGTCAAATATGACAATAAAACCTATAATGACAAAACTAAAACGTGGACCTACAACTTGTTTATTCCCCCAGGCTATTATTTTAGTGGTCAACATTTGGTCAGCACCATAACCTCCAGGTTTAATGTCGTGTTTCTTAGAGCTTTGGAGGATGCCAAAAAAAGTGTCACCCTGGAATACCACAAAACAGCTCGTCGCTTCTTGATGAAATTTGAGCGGAGTAAAATCGTGTCCATTGTATTTTGTCCTGAATTGTTTGACATGTTGGGCGGGAACATGGAGCTGAGGAAGATAGTAGAACAAAAACCCGAATTACCAGTCATTTACGACAACGAGTCTTTTGCTAAGTTTTTTCGTGCCCCAGTAGAACTGAACCAAGGACTGAATTTGATGTTTGTGTACTCCGATGTGGTGGAGTACAACGTGGTGGGACACACCTCCGTACCGTTACTGCGTGTCCTTCCTTTCAAAGTGGATAGTAGCACGATCAATGACGAGGAAGGTGGGAACACTTACCACGTCCACCGCGAATTTGTCCATCCTCACTATTTGCCGGTCAGCAAGTCTTATTTGGACACGGTGAACATTGCTATAAAAGGAGATTTGGGACAAAATATTCCATTCACCAAAGGAAAAGTCACGGTGAAACTCCATTTTCGAAAACGGTTCTCTCACGACTCGTAAGTCATGTATCCAGTGTACCGAGGGGTTGCTCGACAGCGAGGACACGGTTTAGGAGATATGTTAAAATCGGCCTTTCGTTCGGTGGCCCCGGTGTTAAAACCGATGGTGACACGCGGATTGCACGCCTTGAAAGATGCGGCACTGACACAAGGCAAAGAATTTCTCCAAAATGTCATCATCGACAAACAAAACCCCAAAGAAGCCTTCATGAGGGCATGCAAAAATGTCTTGCTGCAAACGGGTAAAGACCTTTTGAGCCGCCGAGAAACACCTATAAATGCCCTGCACGCTACCGAGTCAGGCATTCAGCAAGGACAAGGCAGAAAGAGACGACGAAGAAAACACCCTTTCACCAGACTTCAAGCTAGAAAGGCCAAGAAAAGAGGAACCGTTCGAGACTTAGACGTTTTCGATTATTGAGAAAGAGACAAAAAATGATGCACCGAGAGTCTTGCGCTTGTTATAAGACGGAACTGGATCTGTTTGCCATGCCCCCCACCATGATGACGATGCAAGAATCCCAATGGGTGGAATTTCACCCGGTCTCCTCATTGACCGATTCCGCTCACATCGAGATTGAAATCAAGGGACAGCCCGAAGATTACATCAATCTGAATAGCAGTTACCTATACTTAAAAGTGAAAGTGATCGAACCACCCAACGCTGACCTAGCCGATGATGATGCAGTAGCTCCCGTCAATAATTTCATGCATTCCTTGTTTAGCGAAGTGAACTTGTACTTGAATAATAAACTGGTCAGCAGCAGCATGGATACTTACCCTTATCGAGCCTACCTGGAAAATCTCTTGACGTACAGAAAAGAAGCCAAGAACACTCATCTGGATGCTTGCGTGGTATGGAAGCCTGACCAAGCGACTAGGTTCAACAGCATTACAGTTGCTGGGTATGCTCAAAATACAACGGGATTTGTAGAACGACGAAAGAAAATTCATCTAAGTCGTAGTTTAGAACTGATGGATCGCTTGCATTTGGACATGTGGTTACAAGAAAAGTATTTGCTGAACGGGGTGGATATCCGCTTGAGACTGCATTGCAGCAGTGCCGCTTTCCATTTGATGGCTGCTAATGATGCCACTTACAAAACCAAAATCGAAGAAGCCAGACTCTACGTGCTTCGCGTAGAAGTGTTACCTAAAGTGGGAAACGACATCAGTCAGACGTTGAGCAGAACGACCGCTAAGTATCCGATACGACGAGTGGAAGTGAAAACCTTCACCATTCCTGCTGGACAGCGATCCATGATCGAAGATCATCTGTTCCAAGGACAGTTACCCAAGCGTTTGATTGTTGGTATCGTCAAGAATTCAGCCTTCAACGGAACCTACAACGAAAATCCTTTCAACTTTCCTCATTACAATGTGTCCAAGATTGAAGTCAGTCGCGATGGCAAGACCTTGTGTACCCGACCTTTCGAACCTAACTTTGGTGCCGCGAAGAATTACTTGAGATCGTACTTGTCCCTGTACGAAGCTACCGGACAGTTAGGAACCAACACCAGTCACGGTATTACGTACGACGATTATGCAGGAGGCTACGCTTTGTGGGCTTTCGATTTCACTCCAGACCAAGGCAGCGACGAGGGACATTTCCACCCTATAAAATCTGGTCAGATTCGTGTTGAGATTCAGTTTGCGAGTCCACTGGATGCAGGGAACACAGTGAACGTCATCCTGTATGCAGATTTCGATAATACCATAGAAATCAACAGTTTGAGAGAAGTCATTCTAGATTATTAGAAGTCATGGAAAACTGTTATCCCTCTTTACCTAGTGGAGAAACTTTAGACATGGAATGTGAGGAGACCGTGGAAAAAGAATCTCAAGACAAAGACGACTACGAAGTTATAATGAAGTCAAGATGGCCAGAACAAGAAGCCCATTTAGTCTCCTGTTTTGCCAAACACTTGGTGGAAAAAATGACGGAATTGATCAAGAAAGATTGCTATGGATGTCAAAACGATCATCCCAGTCAAATTCAACACGATAAATGCCTGATGTTAAGTCAAGAATAAAATTTGGACGATTATCTGGACGAGGCTTGGAGTCTCATCTCGGACGAAGACGTGTGGCACCAGTGGTATAAAGACTTGCGTGAACATTCTTGTCCACCATTAACCACTCAAGAGATCCATCGTATCGAAACTCTCCTGAATCAGAGTGAGGAGACGAAACGAAGAAACGGTTATTTGTCAGACATTTTCAAGCAAAAAGTCAGGATCGAATTGACAACGTATTATTACCTGTGAAGAAGAAAAAAACATGGATACCTGGGAACTTTATTACCTTTTGAACCACAGTTCGTACACGGCTTCTTGGAATCCTGTCGTCTGTGCTAAAGATGAACTCCCTCATCGCAAACCTAAAGACCATCTAGCTTATGTGATCAACACGGACGACAGTCATCTCCCAGGAACCCACTGGGTAGCCGTCTACTTTCCTCAAGAAGGATGTGTGGAATATTTCGATTCATATGGATTGCCCCCTTTGGAAGACGATATCATCGACTTTATGAGAAGAAATGCTCAGACCACCCGATTCAATAATGTGAAATTACAAGGCACAGATTCCTTGGTGTGTGGACAGTACTGTGTGTATTTTCTGCATCATCGCAGCCTGGGCTATTCCTGAGAACATTTAGTGACTCATTTTGATCCTCGTTCTTCTTCAAGAAACGATGTGAAAGTAGATCGATGGTTTTGTGACCATTATGCTTATCTTTTGTCTCAAGCTAGGAAACGTAGTGTCCATCAATGGCCTAATGATTTCCAACAGTGGAAATCACAATTTCATTCACAACGTTGTCAGCCCTGTTTAAAGTAGAGTGTGAATTGAGAAAAAATGTTTGTCATTTGAAAAAAATGTTTGATGTTATAATGTTGGATTATTGTTTAAAATATGTTAAAGTTGTTGGTTAGTGTTAAGTGATTTTTGAATAAAAAATGTTGTGTTTTGAAAAAAATGCCTTTGTCTTTTGTTTAGCTATAGAAATGTTTGATTCATGCTCTTTGACTTCTTACTATCCCTCTCATGACACTCATTGAACGTTGAGACTCGAAATCCGTGTGGGGGATGTTTTCCTTCACGTCCGCGCTTTGACTTTAAGAACCGGGGTTGTTTTCAGTCTAACCATCCATTGTCGACTCATCCTCCTACGAAGATGTGCTCCAAACTAGCTAAGCTAAACGAAGCCTACGTGAATTTGCATAGGGTCAGACACAGTCTAATACCGAAGCCAGAAGAGATAGAGAATGTGAGAATGTTAAAAGTCACTGAAGACCTGATAGAAGAGCTCTTCAGAGAAGAAGTGAACAAGGAGAAAGAAGAATGGACAGAGAAGTACAGACTTCAGAGACAGCAGCAACAGCAACAACAACAACAACAACAGCAGCAGCAGCAGCAGCAACCTGAACCTGACAGAGGCTTTGTCGATTGTCGTATCGACACCAAAGAGTTCTTCTTCTCTTTCCCAAGAAGCAGACCGATCGCCAGAAAGTCTATCCTCAGAGGACATCGCATTCTTAGAAACTAAAAAAGATTGCCATAGCAAACAAAAAACAGCCCTTTTCAGGGCTACCCCAATACTCTAGAAAAGAAATGACCATCAATTTGCCAATGTGTGTAGGTAGAGCAGTGTGAATATAAACACTAACTCTTTTTTAAAAAAATGTGAGGGTATGAGTTTGTGTATAAGATTGTGTGTTTGTAAGTGCTCACGTACGTTGGTGTGGATAGTAGATTAAAATGATGTCTTTTTTTGGTGTTTGAGGTGTAGATTTGGGGTTAGATTGGATTGCTTTGCGTATGTGAATAGTCTATTGAAGTGATTAATGAAAATTTTTTAGAATAGTAATGGGTAGCATAAAAAGTGAGTGAGTGTTTCTTTTAGGTCCGCGCGTTGTTTTTTTTGGTCATGATCTAGGTAAGATCAATTTTATGTTTTTAGGGGGATGTTTTCCATCACGTCCGCGCTTTCAGTATAACTTGAAACTCGCTCGGCAGTCTAGCTACCCTTGTTGATTGATCAACACCACCAGAAGAATGAACACCAGAATTGTGAAACTGCTAGAACTCCAGATGGACCTGGAATATGCCAGGCGCATAGTAAATGAACTATCCGCGGAAGCCATAGTAGAAGAGGCAAGAATAAAGAAGGAAGAGGAGGAGAGAAGAGAGAGGGAAGAGGAGGAAAAGAAAATAGGAGAGAGGATGACTTACAAGATACCAGAGACAGAGGATTGGGATGCTGAAGCCAATCATCCCGCCTCTGCACTCCCAAGAAGAAAGGTGAAAGGAGACTGGGGAAGAAGATGCGTGTGTGTCGCCAGGCCAGGAAGGTGCCATCATTAGATAGGTGCATCTGGAGTTCAAAAAAAACCAACAGCCCTTTTCAGGGCTACCCAATACTCTAGAAAAGAAATAACTATAAATTTGCCAATGTGTGTGTAGGTAGAGTAGTGTGAATATAAACACTGACTCTTCTTTTCATAGTGTGAGGATATGTGTTTGTGTGTTAGTGTTTGTAAGAGCTCAGGTATGTTTGTGTGAATAGTAGATTATGGGTTTCTTAGCGTATGTGGAGAGAATAGTTTGGGTTTTATTATATGAAATAAGAAAGTATAGTTTGGGTTTTATTATATGAAATGAGAAAGTAGGGGATGTTTTCCTTCACGTCCGCGCGTTGTTTGGTCATGATCTATGTAAGATCATTTTTTATGTCTTAGGGGGATGTTTTCCATCACGTCCGCGCTTTTCGTATAACAACCCACAGTAATCGTCGTTCAAACCATTTTACAGAGAAGATGGCTTCAAACCACCTCGATAAATTGCAAACATTGCAAGACGTCCTTGACAATTTGGGCATGATGGAACAAATGCTAGTGAGACTCAATGAAGACCACTACTCTTATAGTCCGTATAGAGTAAAAATGGAGATTAACAACTTAAGAAAGGTAAAGGACATGATAAGTGGTGTGATGAAAGAAATAAAGGAGGAGAAGGAGGATGAAGAGGAAAGGATAAGGATAAGAGCATGGAATGAAAAAATTGAAAAAGAAGAAGAAAATGAGAAGAGGAAGAAAGAAGAGAAGGAGAAGAAAGAAGAGGAGAAAAAAAAGAAGAGAAAGAGTGTAGGAGAGAAAATAAGAAGTTGGTTGAGAAAAAGAAGAAATTAGAAGCAGAAGAAGAAAAACCAAAGGCCCTTTTCAGGGCCACCCATATTTCTCGAAAAGAGAATGACTTTCCATTGCCTACCCCTTTTTTAAAAAAAAATTTAAAAAAAAAAAAAAATCCCATGTTCAATTCCCCTTGTCCCTAGATAGACCCACACTTTATTCCCCCCTGTTCAATTCCCCTTGAGGCTAGGTTTGCCCACGATTTTTCTCCATGTTCAATTCCCCTTGAGGCTATATTTGCCCACGATTTTTCTCCATGTTCAATTCCCCTTGAGGCTATATTTGCCCAGGGGTGTTTTTAATGCTAATTCCCAATGAGGCTCTAGTGCCCCCATTCACTACTCACTACCATTTAACACGTTGCTCATATTATCCGTATTTTTTGTATTTTAAGCGTAAGATATTTATATTAAAATTCACGATACATGCCCTGTTAGAAAGATCAGTTTCACTTGGAAACTTATGGAAAAGAATAAGAAAAAGTTTTTCCTTGTTTACTGTTTTGGGGTCTTTTTTAATTCTGGAGAGATGAATTTGTAATTTATCCAGACGTGATAAGTTTGTGTCGAAAGGACGATGCACAACACTTCAGTAAGTTACAGGAAAGATAACTTCCATATATTTTATAAATTTTCATCGACAAGTTTCCTCCCATACTCTAATTTCGTACGCGAAATGTAACTGCTCACCATTCACTAAATTGATGGATTACTGATTACCTCATCTGACACATTATTATTTTTGTAATAGTCAATAAGTAATCGTCATGATACTTTCTTAAAAGCATGCATTTGATTCAGTCTGCTATCAGAATGACACAATTAAGCCAAAACAACCAACAAAAAACCAAAAAGAACATATTTCAGCTTTTCATTGATCATTTTACATGTTGTTCTTTACGGCTATTTGGGGCGGAAGCGTACAATGGGTAATTTTCATTCAACACTGAAGGAACCTAAGAAGAGGATGGAATGTCATGTAGCCAATGGAACACAAAAAAATATTCATATTTGGAATAAAATCTATTTGAACTTCTTTTCTTTAAAAAGATAGATATTTATACAAGAAATAATAATAATCACTGACATAAAATGCGCGTCGCATTAGTCAATCACAGTATCGAATGATTTTGATTTAAATATTACAACAGCTGGAACAACAACTGCCACAGCAACAACAGAAGGAACCACAAGAAAACTGCATGGTTGGATCGCAATGCAGTGTTTTGTCTCAGTGGTGTGTAATCTTTATCATGCACCATGTACCATGTAGCTGTGTCCTGTATGTATTAGTGTACAAACACCATGTAGCTGTGTCCTGTATGTATTAGTGTACAAACACCATGTAGCTGTGTCCTGTATGTATTAGTATACAAACACCATGTAGCTGTGTCCTGTATGTATTAGTGTACAAACACCATGTAGCTGTGCCCTGTATGTATTAGTGTACAAACACCATGTAGCTGTGTCCTGTATGTATTTGTGTACAAACACCATGTAGCTGTGTCCTGTATGTATTAGTGTACAAACACCATGTAGCTGTATCCTGTATGTATTAGTGTACAAACGAAGTAACTACAAGCAACGTTTCACAAAAGGCAATGGAGCAAGAAATATAAGTGACTATGACCTAGTTCCAACTGAATACGTAATACTCATAACAATTTACTTATATACCTTATTTACAGGTTGACGGTTTCAGGCAAATTGCATAATTGTTTACAACCATTTATTTTGTATGATTAGCATCGTTCCCAGCTTTACCCTCTTTCGCTGCCTATTTATTACAAGATTTCAATCAAAATTTACTTCATTTTGAAAGTTATTGTGAACTTTTAATGTACTGTTCGTTGATTGTACTTGAGCTATAACTCTTTTATGAAATGAGTTCTGACTTCACGTTTGATATTTTTAATTTGTATACTCATATAGTGTACTAGATATACACTACTCTTTGGGTGAGTGGGTCATGTAAGTTCAGACGCTGATAATCTGCATGATTAATGAGAAAAAAACTAATAATTGGAAATCTGATATTCGAAACCTACATTTTGTAGTTTGGAGTTCGTTTTTACGAGTTCCTTGATTCCGCCGCATCATTGCTTGCATAAATGTTGTGATGAGAAGTTTGCTTGTAGGTATATCTTGATGTCGCCTCTTTATTTATTATATAACTAGAGAGTATATGGTCTTGACATATTTTAAGATCGGCTCATCCTGGGAGAGAGAGAGAGAGAGAGAGAGAGAGAGAGAGAGAGTTCAGAAGAAAGAAGCAAAAATGAAACATGTCTAATAATGGAAACAACGGTTTTGTATAACATGTATAAGGGAAGATATATTTCCTAAATGAGAAAAGAAAGTGGTTCCAAAAACTGATGTCCCACTTGTGTCTACAGGCAATTCGTTCCGCGCAGATGGTCCCTGGAACGCAAAGGAATGTTGTCCGTATGACTTCAGATGGGTCCTGGAACGCAAAGGAATGCTGTCCGTATGACTTCATTTTAACAGAGGGAGAAATGAGAATGCGAGTGTCGAAAGAAAATCGTAAGTTTCTAGATGGGGTGTACACATAAGTGAGGTCAGATAGGCGTATTGGACTGAAACCAGTCAACGAAATGTAGCATTGTGAACAGAGTTTGTGTTTGATTCTGGAATGAACGGGTAGCCAGCCAAGGTTACAGAGCAGGGGGAGGTGTACTCAGATCTTCGTACTCTAAGGATGATCCGAGCAGTCATGTTTTGAACTTTTTTATGTTGTTGATGCTGCAACGAGCAGAACAGAAGTGAATTACATTAATCTTATCTTGAAAGTACTAAGGTACACACGTGTGTTTTAGTGGCATCAACCTAAGAAACATTTCGGATGGATCTGATGCGTTTCATTTCCAGATATGTAGCCTTGGCTATGTTCATTACATTTTGGTGTAATGAAAGCGTACTGTCTCGAGTGACATCTAGACTAGATTTGTGAATGTAATGTTGGTGCTGATACTAATTGTCTGAGGTAAAGGACACGAATGAGAAAGATTTTGCGTGGCGATCAAAATGGCTTCATATTTATCATTATTCATCTGTAGCTTCTGACATGTCATCATGACTTTACACTGGAAACGCACCTCTCAGCGCCTTGGATGGCAGTTTCAACTTCAGTTTGGCAGCTAGAATTGTATATTTGAGTATCATCAGAGTTCAACTGGCGAGACATCGCATGCGGTCTATGTGACACTTGAGAGCGGCTGAGTGTATATAATGAAGAGATCTGGGCCGAGAACAGAGGCTTGTGGAACACCAAAACATAGACCAACTTAGCTGGAATGTTTTCCATTTACGGACACAATTTGTGTCCTGTAGTCTAAGTAGGACTTGACTCATAGTAAGGCTGTATCGTGAATACCAAATACATGTTGGAATCAGTGATGTAATATATCATAGTATATTGTGTCCAATGCCGCAGACAAGTCAAGGAGAGACATTGATGTTATGTAGTAAGTCCACTTTCCAAAGCAGACAGAAGATTGTTAATTTCTACTCTTAGAAGGGCAGTTTTAGTACTATGGTGAGGGTGATATGCAGACTGTACATTGCTAAAAAGAATATTTGAATTCAGATGAGATACAAGTTGAGATATAACAACTTTTTCTAAGTTATTTTTAAATGAATGAGAAGTCAGAAACGGGAGTATTTCTTTAAATCTTTAGGGTCAAGTATCAATTTTTTCAACTGAGGCTTTACAGTGGCAAATTTGAAAATTAATGGCAATTCCCCGGGTGAGGTAGATGTATTGATATTATTGGTTAGTGAAGGCAATATTGAATCCAAGCACTCGTGCAGCAGTGATGTCTGAAATGGATCAAGTTCATGTGACTTTGGGACGCTCTGCATTACAATTGTATTTTCCAAATCCGTAAAGGCAGGTTCAAATGCTATCAAAGTCTGTCGTATAAATTCTGTTTCAGAACTGTATGGTAACGGTGAGTCAATTCTGATTGTGTTGTCAAACTCTAATGGAATCAACTTTGTCGTGGAAGAAATGTGCAAACAGTGATCTTAGTACTGTAATAGGCTGATTTTGCCACATGTAACATTCTTATCTGCTTATGAACTGTGAATCTGGTGTAAAGTCAAATCCCCTCAGCCTTACGGCGTTCTTTTTTAGTATTGTAAAGCTGGTCCCTAAAACTACCGTACCATGGAGAACACTTTTGAATTCATACTCTTTTCTTGTTTGCTGGGGCATGTTTGTCAAGCAATAAAAACGAGCACTTGTTAAGTTGTACTGCTGTAGGAGGTAACGAAGTTGTTTGCTTGGATGACATGCGTTTGTTGGCTTCTATTTATAATACGGAGGTATCTTTTAGTAGCAAACAGAGATGGAGAGTTCGGGACTGAACATTGAGATGGTTCATGACGTAGACGTGATCTTATATACGTTTGTGGGACACTAATGAAGACTAAAATATTATCATCAGTCAATGAAGAATCCAGTCTAAAATGTGACCATGTTGATAGGTGGGTTGGCAAACGGACCGTCTGAGGTTTAAATCATATAATTACATCTATATACAACACTTTTATACAACAGGTTGTAATACGGACGAAAATCGTTAAACACCCTTCAAAGCACTTGGCTAAGTAAAAACAAACCATTAAACACACACACACATCTCTCTCTGTCTCTCTCTGTCTGTCTGTCTCTATATATATGTGTGTGTGTGTGTGTGTGTGTGTGTGTGTGTGTGTGCGTGTGTGCACAACTTCTAAAACATTTTAACAAAAAGCCCATCCATTAGGTATGTAATTATTTACAATGTTAAGAAAACCACACTTCCATTAGACATATTATCATGCAAACTTTTAACAAAACAATACTTCCATTAGGCATGTAATCATGATATGTTTTAACAAAAATGATTTCCATTAGACGTATACTCATGTTGAAATTTTGCATGATTATATTTCTAATGACAGTGTTGCTTTGTTTAAATTTTACACTTCAATTGAACATATAACCATGTAAAGGTTTAACAAACAATACTTACATCAGACATAGACTCATGTAAAGTGGTGCCAATTCAGAATGTTCTTTGTGTTTATTGTTTGGCTCTATTTTGTAATTACCGTCGATACAGAATCAGTGTGTCTTAGGTCAGTTTCAAATTTTTTCCACTGTACACACACACACACACACAGACACAGATATATATATATATATATATATATATATATATATATATATATATATATATATATATATATATATATATATATATATATATATATATATATATATATATATATATATATATATATATATATATATGGTGATTACTTGTTTCTTGCGTTTTTCGATTCGATGTAATATTGAAAGTAAATCCCGTATCAATCGATGTCGGGGAATACAGTTTACTTGCAGGCCACTGACAACAGAGCGGGATTTTTTTTTTATTTATATTTTTTTTACAATAACGAACACTTTCTTTCGTTAGGCGCTATTGAATGATATTGTTGTATGCAATTTTCACAATCTCTAATGAAAGCTTGCATAAAGTCAAATAACCAATAAATTATATTATTATATGCTCTTTTTTTTCTCCGTTAACTTTACATTGTCAGAATCGTTCAGTATTTTACGATATGATATACCTTCATATTGCATTCACGTGCATAAAGGAACTACTTTCCATTGCAAACAAACAATGGACACAGACGCCAGCACTTTTGATTTGTAAAAAAATCATGTACACTCGCGTAATAGGCGCTTTACGTTTTGGTTGTCTAAATTTGTTTGTGAATAAAGTAAAGCAGATGTTTCGTGGACTGCTGCTTTGGCACATTCCGCATTACTTTTCTGATACAGTGTTTCGGATTTAGGCTAGCTATACAGTAGACACAAGAAAGGGTCCTTACAAATAACATACAAGTGACAAGGAATAAACTGTCTTTTTTAACTGTTAATAAGAACTGGAAAAATATACTTACAGTTTTACATCCTGAATTTCTTAAAATTGTACCTTCTTAGTTCTGCAAATCCGAATTACATTAGCCATGTCATAGGTTCTCAATATTGATTACGCATTTCGAAATTTTACTGTAATTTTGAATATAAGTGCAATTACATCCTCCATACTGCACTCAAAATGAAATAAGCGGTAAATTCCATAGCGTCTTTTTGATGATTGCAATTGAAAGACTCCATATTTTCCCCACATTATGATTTAAAACATTCAACTACAGAAAAAGAAACACATTTGCAGATGTCAACATGCTTCTCCCTCGCTCTTCAATCATATGTATTTCATGTCGAATTGTCACATATAAATCCAGTCCATAATCACGAAATTTTGTAGAATCGAAAAAATACCAAAATCTATTCATTCCAGATCAAATGGAAAAAATTGTTTCAATGCGCATTCATTCTCAATATGACTCCAATTTTCAATTTTAACAAGAAACGCCGTTTTCTTTCGAAAGTTATGTCGAGCGCGCGACTAAGTTCAAATTTATCTGGGCGGAGTTATGTGCGCAGCAATAATGTTGTTGTTGTGTAATGATGAATCTGCGCTTGTGTATTTAGTTTGGAATACAGCATACATTCAGTTACTTTTTTTCTTGTAGTGTATTTTGTTAATATAATTAAGCATTAGGTAGAATAAGAAAATGATCATATAATAAAAAGGTTACTGCATTTGTATGGGAAAATACGAACTTGTTTTGTCCGATGGATATACTGCACTCCTAAGGTCGTGCAGTATTTACATCCGAAAAACTCGTTCTTATTTTCCCATAAAATTGCACTAACCTATAATTTTTAAGTCGAATCCAATTACAAGCATCATAGACCCTGATCTGCCATCGCATATTGTGCCTGCTGATGGTCTATGTCATTTTTGTTAAATGTATTACATCAGACAAGCACATATATGCAGATCTGCCGTCGCATCATGCAACGGCAGATCTGGGTCTGTGCAGTTTGCAGTTGGACTCGACTTATAAGAAGACACATACGGTAATTATTTTGTCATGAATAATGTTGCCGTCTAAATCATCTACAACAGAAGCTGTATTTAATTATTAGATAAAAAGGATACAACGGATACAGTTCCTATTTATGCGCTTTCCAAAACATATAGAGCGCTATTCTCTTCGAATAATAAATTGAAAGATACAAATGGACAACTAGAAATGTCAAAAACGGACCGTAAACTATTACGAGCATATATTGATATTCAGAAATCCCCAAATGCCATATAGAATGCACAGTCGTCTAAACAAAGAATGCATAAATACTACAATCTTGAAAGCGGAATAATTTATATGTGTATGTGTGATTCATGGCAGGCTGGGACTAAATGTAATTAGAATGGTTGTCTAGTGCGGAAGGGTAATTTTGACTTTAAATACAGACACGCATTATATTTATCCATTTATCCTAGTTATTCAAAAGCACTCGATCACCATTCCAACTGACCTCTCTTCTACTTGAAAGGTGACTCACGTGTTCAGTTTCATTTAGTAATGCACGAGTGCACGAGAAGTTATATAACGGAGTTTAATCTACCCCTCACCCCTCGTTTGTTGTATTAATACAGTGTTTCTGGCCCAGAATAAATATACTTGTCAAGGGAGATATAAATACCATACCTGGTGAAACTTAAGAAATTTTAAGAAAGACAACATATATTCTGGATTTGGTGTCTTCCGTCTGTGGCAGAACAGCCTTTGAAGTATCAAGCAACGCAATTTGTTTTTCTATGTGTAATGCAGGCTGCAGTCAGACAATAGTTTAAAAACATGCAGTATTATACTATAATATTAATAATTGTTTCGGATGCTTAAATATGGCCAATTCAAACATTCGAAGCAGATGCAAGCATGAAAATATGCCCTAAGCACCAGGCCGGAAATTAACTGGAACCGTTATATTTGATATATTAGCTATCAATAGATGATTTTGATTTGATGACGTACTTTAGCAACGCAGAAAGTGAATAAATAAGATAAATTTTCTGTAATAAATCTGACATTCAAAATAAGTTTTTTTTTGTTCTTTTTTGTTGTTATTTGTTTGTGGTTGTTTTTATAAGGTAGTGTATTTAAACTCTCTTGGCACTAAAGAGGGGCAAACATATCCTGCAAAAGCGCTCGATATTTGTACTGCACGAACCATCAAGTAACCGCGTCGACATGTCTGCTAACTTCCGGCAATAGTTTGACCCTTCGGTTTATCTAAAGTCAGACGCATGCAAAAAACACACCTGATTTCTTGTTCTTTATACGTTTTATTCGAAAACGTTTGGGTGGGGGTGGGGAAACACAAATAAGTCATTAAGAAGATCCATTAATGTAAATACACCAGCATATATTGTCTTAAGTTACTGTCATCTGGAAAAAGGAGACGCTATGAGTTACATGAGTATGGCATGAAGGTAATGTCTTTCCTGTTTTCAATATTTTTTTTTTGGAAGAAATTCCTTTTGGTTTTTTTTTTTTGACGTTAGACACGAAAGGGCAAAAACAGTTCTATATATAATAACTATACACATGAGTTCATCGAATAGTAATTAGTGATAAGCAATAAATATATCATGAAACGTAAACGGATTTTCTCCTTTTCAGATGTTATTACAATTACCAGACAAAATTCCCAGTGACTCATACCATTCAGTGGAGTTTATACTATGCATTTTCCCCAGCCGAGCTTCCATACAAGTAAAGCGGAAATTTAGTGTACTACTTAAACAGTGTTTGGTTATCAATAATGATCCATTGAAACTTACAGGCGTGTTGTTTAGTGAACAGCGACATTTTGCCTAATGTTATCGCAGTTTCTTTGAATGTCTTAGTAGAAATTCAGAGGATTTGCAAAATTACACTGTATTTCGCTGATCGCCTAATGAATTACTTCAGAGAAATTCCTACACACACGCAGTAGCATTCGCTTCCGTTTAATCATGCTTTTTATTTTTAGTCAGCAAGTACTGTTCTGTTTTCTGACTGGTTTACTTCTGGCGCAAATTACAATTTGGAGGCATCCATTTTTAGGACAGGTACTTTCGGACATAAAACAATCGTGAAATGCTTTAATAGCGCTGATATTTTTTAATACAATGCCACGATTGTAGTTGTATTTTAAGAGCCAAGTACACAGGAATAGAAATCTTGAGTATAAGTGATTTATATCTCTTGGAAACAGGTTGCTGGTTTACAGGTCACATTCGTTTTCATGATAATCCAATGTTCTATTCCTAAATTTTGCCATTAAATGCAAGCTCTAAATACATTAGAAACATGTTGCCTTTACACTTTACTGTTACATTACTCAATTAAATGTAAGCCTTAAATACATTAGAAACATGTTGCCTTTACACTTTACCGTTACATTATTCCATTAAATGCAAGTCCTAAATACATTAGAAACATGTTGCCTTTACACTTTACTGTTACATTACTCCATTAAATGTAAGCCTTAAATACATTAGAAACATGTTGCCTTTACACTTTACCGTTACATTACTCAATTAAATGTAAGCCTTAAATACATTAGAAACATGTTGCCTTTACACTTTACTGTTACATTACTCCATTAAACGTAAGCCTTAAATACATTAGAAACATGTTGTCTTTACACTTTACTGTTACATTACTCTATTAAATGTAAGCCTTAAATACATTAGAAACATGTTGCCTTTACACTTTACTGTTACATTACTCAATTAAATGTAAGCCTTAAATACATTAGAAACATGTTGCCTTTACACTTTACCGTTACATTACTCCGTTAAATGCAAGTCCTAAATACATTAGAAACATGTTGCCTTTACACTTTACTGTTACATTACTCCACTAAATGTAAGCCCTAAATACATTAGAAACATGTTGCCTTTACACTTTGCTGTTACATTACTCAATTAAAATTCTTGGACAAAGGCATTTATTGAAATTTTATTTGTGGTTCAACAAAGATCTGTAGACACATCATTACTACACTGACTATGGCATACGTCGTCGCCTTCCATCTTGAATCTCGGATTTGAACTCTGATTCATTAGATTATTCTTTTTTGCTAGGACTTCTAATATTTAATTCTTGGATTATTCTTAGATTATTTGTGGATTTGATTCTTAAAACGGTAAGTTCTTTTCTTCATTTTTATCTTGTTTTTCTAGGGAAATAAATTATTTGCTAAATTTTACAAAGCCTGTTGTCTTCACTTTTTTCTTGTTACTGTTTATGAGAGCCTAAACACATAACAATATTGTATAGTTTAGTACTAGACATGTTTAATGGCAAATATATTTTATAGCGGGTATGACTAGATTTGTATAATGGCAAGTATATTTTATAGCTGGGATGACTAGATTTGTATAATGGCAAGCATGTTTTATAGCTGTGATGACTAGATTTGTATAATGGCAAGTATGTTTATACCTAGGTGACTAGATTTGCATAATGGCAAGTATGTTTTATAGCTGGGATGACTAGATTTGTATAATGGCAAGTATGTTTCATAGCTGGGATGACTAGATTTGTGAAATGGCACGTATGTTTTATAGCTGGGATGACTAGAACATATGTTTTATAGCTGGGATGACTAGATATATATAATGGTAAGTATGTTTTATAGCTGGGATGACTAGATATGTATAATGGCATGTATGTTTTATAGCTGGGATGACTAGATTTGTATAATGGCATGTATGTTTCATAGCTGGGATGACTAGATATGTATAATGGCAAGTATGTTTTATAGTTGGGATGACTAGATTTGTATAATGGCATGTATGTTTTATTGCTGGGATGACTATATTTGTGTAATGGCACGTATAATTTATAACTGGGATGACTATATGTGTATAATGGCATGTATGTTTCATAGCTGGGATGACTATATTTGTGTAATGGCACGTATAATTTATAACTGGGATGACTATATGTGTATAATGGCAAGTATGTTTTATAGCTGAGATGACTAGATTTGTATAATGGCAAGTATGTTTCATAGCTGGAATGACTGGATGTTTATAATGGCAAGTAGGTTTCATAGCTGGGATGACTAGATTTGTATAATGGCAAGTATATTTCAAAGCTGGGATGACTAGATGTGTATAATGGCAAGTAGGTTTCATAGCTGGGATGACTAGATTTGTATAATGGCAAGTATGTTTCAAAGCTGGGATGACTAGATTTTATAATGGCAAGTATGTTTCATAGCTGGGATGACTAGATTTGTATAATGGCAAGTATGTTTTATAGCTGGGATGATTATATTTGTATAATGGCAAGTATATTTATACCTAGGTGACTATATTTGGTTGACGGCAGGTATATGTTACGGTTGTGATGATCATTTTTGTATAAAGACATGCATATTTTATATATGATTTGTATAACGGCTGGTATATTTTAGAGCTGGGAAGACCATGATAATATAAAGGCAAGTATATTTTATTGCTGTGAAGACCATGCTTGTATAAATGCAAGTATATTTTAAAACCGGGTGACTAGAATTGTATAATGGCAAGTGTAGTTTAAGCTGGGTGACTAGATTTGCATAATGGCAAGTGTAGTTTAAGCTGGGTGCCTAGATTTATATAATGACAAGAGTAGTTTAAGCTGGGTGACTAGATTTGTAGAATGGCAAGTGTAGTTTAACCCGGGTGACTAGATTTGTATAATGGCAAGTGTATTTTAAGCTGGGTGACTAGATTTGTATAATGGCAAGTGTAGTTTAAGCTGGGTGACTAGATTTGTAGAATGGCAATTGTAGTTTAAGCTGGGTGACTAGATTTGTATAATGGCAAGTGTAGTTTAAGCTGGGTGACTAGATTTGTATAATGGCAAGTGTAGTTTAAGCTGGGTGACTAGATTTGTATAATGGCAAGTGTATTTTAAGCTGGGTGACTAGATTTGTATAATGGCAAGTATATTTTAATGTCGTCATTCTACTTACTATATTTTTGTGTCATATTTTTACCGAATAATAAGAGCATATTTATTATCTCCCCTGAAAGTAATTTAGGTGGACCGAACATTTCCAATGAAATCCATAGGTAGATTTAACAGCAGTTATCTATTTTGTATTTCATTCTTATTTCTAATTTATGTGGCTTAACACATCTTTCCGAAAACTTGGATTTTGCAAGTTCCTATAATAATTTTCCTCTAAAGTCCGCGTATTTTCTTCCTTGCGTAATATCCGCAGAAAATTAGTTAAGTATTTCAATTAAACACAACCGCTCACTTTCTACTAAACACCTAATTTCATTTAAATTTCTCACCTTAATGCCACTATGCTTATTGTGCACATTACACACGCTTAAAACATATTCAGCCTCTGCTGTAGTTTCACAGTTTAGATATATACTTTGTGTATTGCATGCAAATGAACTTTTAATCATTTGGGTATCAGTATGGTCGGTATTGTATAAGAGTCACTCAGTTACTCCACTGAATTTCAGCTGATCCCCGTCTATATTAAGTACAGTTAAGTACAAGTACAATTATTGAAATTAGCCATACAAATCTCATGAGGTATATCATAAGACTAAGTTTCCTATTAAGCAGTCACCATATGTAGTACACTATTCCTGAGGCACAGATGACCTTAACATAACCCAGCAAAAAGTCAGCCGTCAACTCAAAAAAATCTAGGACTATGGAGTGAAAGAGGGTGTATTTTTGTGTATATCCAAGATATATTATATCTTGTATTAATATTACTTTAGTTCAAAATCTGTTCTTTATTATGTTCTTTATTAAAATTTAAGTTCAAGACCTGACCTATTTTATAGCTTAGAATGTTGTAGAAAAGAACTTTTGACGCTCATCCGGGTCCTATTATTGTGTATTATATTTTTATATTAAGGTTGTTTACATCAGAATTATTAATTCCCATCTTAACAATCTAGTGGAATCAGGTTTTTACAAAACTTGTTGGTTTTCGCTCCTTTCTATTACTTAGTTTAAGACCATAGATTCAATTTTATTGAATTGTACCCAATATGTTACTTTTCGCTCTTTTCTGTTACTTAGTTGATGACCATAGATTTTGTAACACTGATATATTGATGCCATCTAACTGTATAGCACTTTTGAGCCAAATTCAGATTGTATTTCCAGCAAAATCATCAGCAATCGTTTTGATTTACCTTCAAAATTAGAAAATAATGGAGAATTTTATCGGATGGGAGAAGATTAAAAACACCAGTATCATTTGAAATGAGCCAAAAATAAACAAGATATTACGTAAGATAACTGGCGGACCTAAAAGTATACAGGTCTGCTGATAGAACTCTCAGATCAGATTGTTTTTAATGATGACACTGTCTGAAAAGTGTTCCTTAATATTATTAGATCGTTGAAGGAAATTCATATTTTAAATTTAGTTAGAACAAGCAAATTCTACCTTGCTAACACTAGTGTTCGTAGTACGGGGACTTATTATTACAGTGCTCCATTAATAATAATAGTTAGCCCGTGTTTTCAGGTAAAATATACATTCCTCATGACATGAAAGGGATATGAACTTTGTTGAGATAAGAAAGACATTCACTGAAACTTTATGGACGATGGACTACTGTCTGCCTTGCAAATATTCAGCTGCTCAGTCCAAAATTCATGTAGACAATTACACCAGAACTGGTGTCAAGGTTCATTTCTTTGAAAAAAATGAATAAAGGTTTTTGACAGCAAGTCAAAGATGAACGTATGCTAATGTCGGGAGAGAAGTTTATATTGAGCCCCTTTCTTCAGCCCCTTCATTCCTTTATTTTGGCAATATTTTAGTCTTATTAGGTGAACTGGACCATCCAGCCAATCAGAGAGCAGGGATTTTATTATTTGTAGCAAGCGATTTCTTGTACACATGTGTAAATACTTTTAGTTTAATCTAATTGTTTTTCTGCACTTTAATTTGTTATTCTGCTTACCAACATTAAGTGATATGTTACTAATCACACCTTTGCCTTTTCTGCAATTAGGGTGAATCAAGATCCGTCCACCATTTGTCCGAATTTCCATTACAGCATCCCCTTCTCCATTTTGTCCGAATTTCCATTACAGCATCCCTTTTCCATTTTGTCCGAATTTCCATTACAGCATCCCTTTCCCCATTTTGTCCGAATTTCCATTACAGCATCCCCTTCTCCATTTTGTCCGAATTTCCATTACAGCATCCCTTTTCCATTTTGTCCGAATTTCCAGTACAACATCCCCTTCCCCATTTCGTCCGAATTTCCATTACAGCATCCCCTTCCCCAATCTTGAATTTTTCAAGTTTGCCGATCTTTACCCGCAGCCTGGTAAGCTTTACTCATTGTTTGTAATCGAACGATGGCGCCATTAAATGTTTAATTATGGGCCATTCTTTTATACGCCGTTTGCGTGATTTTGCTGTTCATCATGATGACTATGCTGTTAACTTTAACTTGAGTCTTGATTGCATACGCCTGAAACTTGTTTTGGCTTGGTCTGAAAGAGGTCACGGTACCCACACAAATGTTAGAATTTAATACTGTGGGTGATTTCTCGTAGACTTTATCATCCTAGACATCGGCACCAACGATTTAGGTGAATTTTCTACTTCTTAATACTTGTTTGCTCGTTCTGTCCTCACAATAATCCGCTACTGTCGAGTTCAAGGTGTAAAACAAATTATTTTTTTATGAAAGTTGTACCAAGTTAAAATACTCTACACTGCTAAGAGAGATCACAATTCCTAACGTATTTGTATCATCACTGGGATTTCGCTTCAGAGTTTCTACACAGATTTGTTCGTTTTGATTCCATCCATTGCAATCAGCCAAAGGCGTGTGTGTTTATTACAGGTTGAGAGAGGGGGGGGGGGGGGGGGCGGCGGGTGGTGTCTGTAAACAACAGTAACTTGGTTAACCGCAGAAAATCCGGAAATGAAGCTTGGACATTTTATTTAACTTCAGCGTTTTATGGGAGGTAACCACAGCATAATATTTGCACATTCACTCTTGATCTTGCTACATGAGTACTTGCCCTTGAACATATATCATTTTCTTTCCGTACTCCGGTCGCAAAACGAGAGTGCTTTTAAATCTCCCAAACCATTTTCAGGTGTTTATGTATGCGTTGGAATTATTATGCTTAATGCCCTCTCCCCGTTATTTCTGACAAGCTTGGTCGACAGCTTGCATTATGGATACATGATGTAATTCGTTTAGGACATCATTCACTATGCAAATACACGCTAAGGCAATTATAGACTGTGCCCATATTTTTTTGCTTACACTAGAAGTGACAGTATTCCATATCCTATTTTCTTCATATCAGGGCTGACGTAGCGACCACGCTTTGATTGTTTAATTTAAGGTTGATTGTGTCCCCATTGATTTTGTTTACATTGGGGTTGACTTTGTGTCCCTTCTTTTTTTGACTCTGTACTTCATAGTGTGCTCTCACTTCCATTATTTATGGTGGGGCCGTATTCGCCACTTCTTGCATTGCTTTCTTTGGCTTTTCTGGATGTCCAACCATCTTGTAATATATTTCCTCTGGACTTCACAATCTGTCATATCTCTAAAAGCTAAATGTGTTTTGACGATGTACATTAAATTGACATCGTTTCTTTTATATATATATATCTATATATATATATATATATATATATATATATATATATATATATATATATATATATATATATATATATATATATATATATATATATATATATATATATATATATATATATATATATGCCTTTATTTATCCGATTGCAAGATTTCATCGGCAACCTCAGGTATCCTTTTTTTCAAAACATAAATGCATTGTGTTCCCTGCCTTAACGACTAAGGGAAGGGGCCACTTTGTCTATTTTTCCGTACTCTATTTTGGCAAGGACTCAAGCCCCCAAGAAACAGCCATAACTATAAAAACAAAATTAGGATTCACCAATAGGCTGACAACATCTTCACGAAACAATAAATCTTTTCATTGGATATCTGGATATGGGCCTTTCAATCGGTACTGCCACCCACAAAAGTATCCCCCGCCATGTTTGAATATCTTTCAGTCATGTCAGTTATTAAGGATCTGGCTTGGAAGGGCGGCTTCTGGCAATATTCGTTTCTGCAGAGCGAGGGAACAGAAATAACTTTATCTGGCCCGTTTAGATTCTGATACCTTGCTTCTCGTCTTCCTGTCTTTTTGTCAAAACGAGAGGATGTTTCGCCAAAACATTCACAATTCTGCGACACTTTGCCGGAATACCATGCAATAAATATAGAGTACACATTCGCTGATTGTAATCAAGCAGCGTGAAAATTAACCTTGCCATTTATCTTTGCTCGCAAGAGTTCCAACATAAATTATTCCAACCAAGCTATATCACAATCAAAACATTATGACTTTGCAGCAATATTCATATGTCGATTTAAAACTGGCTTTAGTCTGGGGAGCTGTTGGTACAGTACGCAAACACAATCCTAGAAATAATGCATCCAATTTCGCCAGTACAATTGAAAACTAATCCCTCCTTAGATGTATAGGTGGGCCTTTTCTCTTCCACCATTTGATTTCATCTCTTTATTGTTTCTCCCATTGGTGTGGTGCTCAAAAGGTCATCTGGTAAATTTATTTTTATACGTTGTCTATTTCTTACCTCCAGAAAACAAATCTGTTAATTCTTAGATCCCACCTTGCAATTCCAAGGTGACATCGAAGAGGCATTCAGAATGATACCTGAGACTATACATTGCAGGGTTTCAGTTGGCAGAGTTCTTTCTGTTTTGATAAATATATGTCAGTGGGTATTGCAAATCATTTTTGTTCAATGTACCAGATATTTTCCATATTGTGGACGATTTTATTCGTTCCCTGAATCCTTCCCTCATTCTGATATTAGACCCCGTGAGAAATTCGTTAAAACTGTCAATGACAAGACCTAAACATTACATGTTCTACTGCACGTTCCTCCCAACCATATTTTATTTCTTTACGCGAACTTCAATCTGGTATGGGCCATTTCAATATTGCTTGCAAAACTATTGTTCCCGAAAGAGCATTCTTACGGCATCTCATAAATTTGATCTGTAAAGCGCAGTTGCCACACTACAAAATAAGACTGAATAAATTTGTTAGAGCGGATATTGGTGCTTGGTGGTTTGAATACATTAATCATTTTAATGGAATCTCCATGCTAAGCCAGCCTAATTATATATCTTCCAACTCCTTGAAATTTTATACCACTGCAGCGTAGTCCAAAGCGTTCAGTGCCATTTTTCAATGAGAGTAGTTTACCAAGGCATAACTACGCTAAAGTTATCACATCAACAATTTAGAACTCTACCCGACAGCATTGGCAATGTGTCTCTTTGGCCACTACTCGAAAAATAGTAACATCCTGTTTCTTTTTGATTTTGTATGGCCTAAGCAAAGGGTCATCTGAAGATCAACTAATTATAGTCATTATAGACAGTATCACAGTCAACTGAAGATCAACTAATTATAGTCATTATAGAGAGTATCATAGTCAACTGAAGATCATCTAATTATAGTCATTATAGACAGTATCATAGTCATCTGAAGATCAACTAATTATAGTCATTATAGACAGTATCACAGTCAACTGAAGATCAACTAATTATAGTCATTATAGAGGGTATCATAGTCAACTGAAGATCATCTAATTATAGTCATTATAGACAGTATCATAGTCAACTGAAGATCAACTAATTATAGTCATTATAGAGAGTATCATAGTCAACTGAAGATCATCTAATTATAGTCATTATAGAGGGTATCATAGTCAACTGAAGATCATCTAATTATAGTCATTATAGACAGTATCATAGTCAACTGAAGATCAACTAATTATAGTCATTATAGAGAGTATCATAGTCAACTGAAGATCATCTAATTATAGTCATTATAGACAGTATCATAGTCATCTGAAGATCAACTAATTATAGTCATTATAGACAGTATCACAGTCAACAGAAGATCAACTAATTATAGTCATTATAGAGTATCATAGTCAACTGAAGATCAACTAATTATAGTCATTATAGACATTATCACAGTCAGCAGAAGATCAACTAATTATAGTCATTATAGAGAGTATCATAGTCAACTGAAGATCATCTAATTATAGTCATTATAGACATTATCATAGTCATCAGAAGATCAATTAATTATAGTCATTATAGAGAGTATCATAGTCATCAAAAGATCAACTAATTATAGTCATTATAGACAGTATCACAGTTAACTGAAGATCAACTAATTATAGTCATTATAGAGTATCATAGTCAACTGAAGATCATCTAATTATAGTCATTATAAACAGTATCATAGTCATCTGAAGATCAACTAATTATAGTCATTATAAACAGTATCATAGTCATCTGAAGATCAACTAATTATAGTCATTATAGACAGTATCACAGTCAACAGAAGATCAACTAATTATAGTCATTATAGAGTATCATAGTCAACTGAAGATCATCTAATTATAGTCATTATAAACAGTATCATAGTCATCTGAAGATCAACTAATTATAGTCATTATAGACAGTATCATAGTCAACTGAAGATCAACTAATTATAGTCATTATAGACAGTATCATAGTCAACTGAAGATCAACTAATTATAGTCATTATAGACAGTATCATAGTCAACTGAAGATCAACTAATTATAGTCATTATAGACTATATCATAGTCAACTGAAGATCATCTAATTATAGTCATTATAGACAGTATCATAGTCAACTGAAGATCAACTAATTATAGTCATTATAGAGAGTATCATAGTCAACTGAAGATCATCTAATTATATTCATTATAGACAGTATCATAGTCAACTGAAGATCAACTAATTATAGTCATTATAGACAGTATCACAGTCAACTGAAGATCAACTAATTATAGTCATTATAGAGTATCATAGTCAACTGAAGATCATCTAATTATAGTCATTATAAACAGTATCATAGTCATCTGAAGATCAACTAATTATAGTCATTATAGACAGTATCACAGTCAACTGAAGATCAACTAATTATAGTCATTATAGACATTATCATAGTCATCAGAAGATCAACTAATTATAGTCATTATAGACAGTATCATAGTCAACTGAAGATCATCTAATTATAGTCATTATAGACAGTATCATAGTAATCTGAAGGTCAACTAATTATAGTCATTATAGACATTATCATAGTCAACTGAAGATCAACTAATTATAGTCATTATAGACATTATCATAGTCAACTGAAGATCAACTAATTATAGTCATTATAGACAGTATCATAGTCATCAGAAGATCAACTAATTATAGTCATTATAGACAGTATCATAGTCAACTGAAGATCATCTAATTATAGTCATTATAGAGAGTATCATAGTCAACTGAAGATCATCTAATTATAGTCATTATAGACAGTATCATAGTCATCAGAAGATCAACTAATTATAGTCATTATAGACAGTATCACAGTCAACTGAAGATCAACTAATTATAGTCATTATAGAGTATCATAGTCAACCGAAGATCATCTAATTATAGTCATTATTAACAGTATCATAGTCATCTGAAGATCAACTAATTATAGTCATTATAAACAGTATCATAGTCATCTGAAGATCAGCTAATTATAGTCATTATAGACAGTATCACAGTCAACAGAAGATCAACTAATTATAGTCATTATAGACAGTATCATAGTTAACTGAAGATCAACTAATTATAGGCATTATAGACTATATCATAGTCAACTGAAGATCATCTAATTATAGTCATTATAGACAGTATCATAGTAATCTGAAGGTCAACTAATTATAGTCATTATAGACAGTATCATAGTAATCTGAAGGTCAACTAATTATAGTCATTATAGACATTATCATAGTCAACTGAAGATCAACTAATTATAGTCATTATAGACAGTATCATAGTCAACAGAAGATCAACTAATTATAGTCATTATAGACAGTATAATAGTCATCTTAAGATCAACTAATTATAGTCATTATGGACAGTATCATTGTCAACTGAAGATCAACTAATTTTAGTCATTATAGACAGTAGCATAGTCAACTGCAGATCAACTAATTATAGTCATTATAGACAGTATCATAGTCAACTGAAGATCAACTAATTATAGTCATTATAGACAGTATCATAGTCAACCTTTGTGTTAGTGCTAAATTAAACATGTTCCAGGCAAGCACAACAATTATTCCGCTGGCAAGGTCGAATAAACCACATCTCTGGCACAACATTTACATCCTCAGTCAGTATTCATACCACCCAGTCCACAGGCCATTGATATGTCGACACTATAAAGGACTCACGGTACTAATTCAGTTCTCATAGTAAACCTATGCAAACACCATGATATTAAAAATTCAATAGCTTAAATACTTTGAGTGCTCATGACCAAGCCTATATTTATTAGTATAGATAAAACCTGGATGTCAGCTTCTGTCCAGAGGAAAGGATATGAGCCGCGGCATTTTCTGGCCCTGCATGTGTTTGAAACATGTGCTTTCAATTCCGCACCAAAGAGTCAGGTGCTAATTTTAGTAACGAGTGTTCCAAACTCAAGGCTGTTAAAGGACTGAAATTCTATCAATAAAACAACGTCTTTATCTTTTTCACTTACATCTAGGATAAGCTCTCAAAAGATTCTTTTTCCTAAAACATAACTTACATTATTAACCAATCCTGGTCAGCCTAACCCATATATACTCTATGTTATGTTCACTCATTTCCAGGCTGGTTCCCATTTTCCCATACCATTAGGTCTCACTGGACAGTTTATCTGGTGAATTTTCATCCGACGATGACCACTTACAGAAAAATGAGAATAATTTTACACTGAAGATACAAATAAAAACAAACTAATGATTTTTGTAGAAAGCATACATGTGAGATTTTGACTGTAGTAATCAGGTTAATTCCTGATGCAACTGGTGGTTTTTATACTGAACCAACACTGCCACCAACCCCTAAATTTTACATTCATTTTTGACAAGAAATAGCTATTTTGAATATTTTTTGTGACAAGGCAGCATGTGCCTTATGCATGAATAAAGTTCACTAGTACTATAACAAATTAGCATACTTTTCATCACCCCTCAACCATCTAGATTTTTAGATATTTACCTCTGTAGCAGACACACATAAATACGTAAGCCAAGTCGACAGCTCATTTGCAGCCCAAGTTACGCATTTGATCTCCAATGCAAATCTAACTGTGACAGGCAGTCACCAACAAGCCAACCTATTTCCAAGCCTAACTCAAAGTAAATCTGAACCACATTATAGATTTAGCTTATGTGTGAATTTATAAATGCTAGGCTTGTGATAATTAGGTTCATGCCTTCTTCCTTAAAAATTAGGGGGGGGGGGTCAAAATACGAAACTATCCAGTGAGACCTTAGTACCGTGTGTCCTGAACAGCAGCTTGCCTCGGTTCTTTCTCCAACTACTCGTGCAATTTACAGGCATTACCGCTCCCATGCTACATCTGATATATAACTTTTGCAAGCTCACACTCAAACATTAGTTAACATTATTACTCTCCTTCACCAGCAAAAGGTTATTCCTGCATATATTGATTTCCACCTCCCATCTATCAGCATGCTTGCACCATCACAAACTTAAAGGTTCACCTACCAGCCAATTCCTGTATAACACACACACACACACACACACAAACACACACACACACACACATTCTTGTATTTGGTGGATATAGAGGACTTGTGTATGGAACCGCGTACCGAGGACATTTGTTCTGGCGATGTCAGAGCAAAATCAAATACTGTTTGAGGCAGTACATTAATAGGAAATGGTGATGTATCAAGGAAGGAATTGTATTATCAATTCTAAGGAATATGGAATTTAGCAATGCAAGCGAGGACGCACACGTTTACACAAATTTTCTGTATAATCCATACAAACTAAGGACGCACGCTATTTGACAAAATCACGGAGACCATGGACATTTATACATTATGACCAACAAGGTCATATTTGCACATCTAATCCAGTCTTAACAATCAGTACGACCGCTCAGGTGGCCTAGTGGTTTGAGCGTCCGCCTCGGATGTGGGAGGTTGCAGTTTAGAACCCAGGCAGAGCCATAACAAAGACATGACAATGGTACTAACAGCTGCCTCTCTAGGCGCTCAGCATTAGGAGGTTAGTGTTATGACTTAGTCGGCCTGAGGTAAAAATAATGTGACTGCCTGTGACATCATGCTACATGTATGTGGCGTAATGCTCCAATGATAGACATCACTATAAACTGCCACACTGCAGATAACGTAGCTATATGACTGAAAGACTGTTAAAGCTACGTTAAAATCAAATCTAAATCACATATTATTATTAAGTAACTGTAACCTCTATAAGGGTTTCGACTACAACTGGTCTTTAGGGCAATTACATTATTTTTTTAAATATATATCTTGTTGTTATTGACGGACTGATGAATTTATTGATTGACTGATTGTCCTGCAGTTAGACTTTGGTACGACATAACACGCTTCGGACTAATCCATCGCTTTGGAGATCATATCGTAATAAATTTGGAGTATGCGCATTTGGTTATAGCGCCCCGTTTTAAGGAGTTCTTAGATTTGTGTGATTACTTGTTTGATTATTGGAACTCGATGCAATGGAAACATTCCTTAGCCTAAATTATTAGCCATTGAGTAGAAGCAAATGTCAAGGAGTGAAGTGTTAGTGAGTTTCCATGATGCCATGGTTGACCTTTAGTGAATTCAGGTCAAAACCGCATGGGTGTCCCTGTAGTAATATAGTCCCTATTAAAACCTAATGGTGTACATTGCTTGTGTGACTGCAGTGGCAGTATTTACGGCAGGAGACCGGTAAATTACACAAAAGAATAAACAAGAAGGGACTCGGCAGATACCGTTTATGTCGCCATGGTGGCAAATGTGCCGCAGTTGTACTGGCGAAATGTGCCTTGAAACCATGAATTGACTGGCCTAAGGTGGCGCACGAAAAATAGTTCCCTGTGTTAGCGGATAGTTGTATAGTTTCTACGGCGTTAACTGCTGACGGTACGGAAAGTTGATGAAGAGAAACCATGCAGATGTACGGTTGATAGATATTTGGCAAATTTTGAGATATGTGGTCTTGCATTGATTAGCGAAAAATGTATGTATAGAATGGACACGTCGGGCTTTCTAATTTATAACCGAAGTTGTAGACTTCTAGTGGAATCGTGCCAGGGATTGATACTGCTCGGTCAAGCAAATACCCCTGGATTATAGCAATACTATTTGCCTGGATTAGATCATTTATGGCAGGAAACTCGCCTTATTGGCAATGACTATTCGCTTTTTGACAAAATATAGTAACATCTTTGTTGCATAATACGCGTACGAACCATCTCTCTCTCTCTCTCTCTCTCTCTCGGGCATGTGCAGATGTAAAGTTGAAAATAAGAACGAATGTTTGTGTTAGCCATATTGTGTATTTCACGGTGACTTTTTATTTTTCAAGTAACTTTGGTTGAATAAATCGATGATGCATACAACATTATTTCTGTTGTAATCTGTATAATGTTTTATCTCAATCTCAAGACAAAGAATAATGATAGACTAAAACATCGACAAGAACAACAAAAACAACAACAACAACAACTTATCTATGTTAACTAAATATTTTCAGCAAAGTCATCAAATCACCAACGGAAGCAAGTAAATACATTTAAAAGAACATTTAATGCATTCAACAGTGTATGATTGCTTGCACGTTTAGTCGCAGTCTTAAGAGCGTGATAATGAAAAACATATTCCTGTAATTAAATGTTTCATTTTGGGACTGATCATCTTGATGATAAATGTTTGACTTCTGTATAATATATTTATCTTTCTATATATTTACTGAAGTTCTGTGCATGTAACTTCCAAATTCGGTTAGTGATAATTCGATCTCACCGTGACGGGATTTTTTACTTGAATCACATATGTTCTATCCTGTTTGAATACTAGATAGGCAAATTATGAAATAGGGGATGGTATAGTTCATTTAATAATCACAAAATACATTTTGCATATCAAGGATGTCTTTTCAATATCTTAACGTGTGTACAATCTCGCCGCACACAGGACGTTTTTAACTTTACAGATGGGTCGGATAATTAGCAATTTCATTCCAACTCTACAATGAATTCATGCGTATTTCCAATAGCATTTTGATGTACTTCTTTCGTACATGTCGTAGATTGGACGTGTATGGTATGAATGTATCGTGAGTTTTCCAACACTATTGTCTCACATGTATGAAATATTAATAAAAATACCAAGGACTGTTTTATGCACCAGCTTATCTTCTTATAGTTTAGCTTAGTAGTTGGTATCTGATGCTTGGATCTAAAGAGAGGTAATACGTTTTTGCAACGTGTAATTTGATAGTGGAGATCTCTCTACAAGTTTTACACCGGGCAATCGAGGACATGGTTTCGGGCATGTGTATCACCAACATAGGAGGAAAGATACACTCCAAAATCGCGAACAAGTACCAAGCGTGTAAACGGGGACCTTCCTACAAATCATGATTTTACGTTATTCTAGGCTAAAATAGTTGGGAGAAGCAAAATTTTACCGTTTTTCCAACCGAGGACGTCCTCAGTAGGAGGTGTGTCCTCGGTACGTTGGTATGTAATCTCATTAATGTCCTCGGTTTACACCAAATACAAACGCACACACACACACACACACAAACACACACACACACACACACACACACACACGTCCTGATATATTTGCCAATTGTTAATGTGTTTCGTTATATTTTCAATTTTCCCGATAATGTTTTAATATTTTCATGATACTTATAACAAAACACATGATGCATCTATGAACATATTGTAACACAAGGAACGTACCAGCAAGTCTTTTTATTCCGTTATGTTGGCATATTTGCCATTTTAAAGTGGGTGGAGTGCCGCATTGACCAGCATCACCTAGTTCATCTGGTAAAGGGTATACAAGTTATACACAGCAGACAGTATGTGTAGTATATCTGGTAAAGGGTACGATATACATGGTAGACAGTATGTGTATTACATCAGTAAAGGGTACGATATACATAGCAGACAGTATCTGTATTACATCTGGTAATGGGTACGATATACATGGCAGACAGTACGTGTATTACATCAGTAAAGGGTACGATATACATAGCAGACAGTATATGTATTACATCAGTAAAGGATACGATATACATAGCAGACAGTATGTGTATTACATCAGTAAAGGGTACGATATACATAGCAGACAGTATCTGTATTACATCAGTAAAGGGTACGATATACATAGCAGACAGTATGTGTATTACATCAGTAAAGGGTACGATATACATAGCAGACAGTATGTGTATTACATCAGTAAAGGGTACGATATACATAGCAGACAGTATGTGTATTACATCTGGTAATGGGCACGATATACATTGCAGACAGTATGTGTATTACATCAGTAAAGGGTACGATATACATAGCAGACAGTATGTGTATTACATCTGGTAAATTGTACGATATACATAGCAGACAGTATGTATATTGCATCAGTAAAGGGTACGATATACTTAGCAGACAGTATCTGTATTACATCTGGTAATGGGTACGATATACATGGCAGACAGTATGTGTATTACATCAGTAAAGGGTACGATATACGTAGCAGACAGTATGTGTAGTATATCTGGTAAAGGGTACGATATACATAGCAGGCAGTATGTGTAGTATATCTGGTAAAGGGTACGATATACATAGCAGACAGTATGTGTATTACATCTGGTAAAGGGTACGATATACATAGCAGACAGTATGTGTATTACATCTGGTAATGGGTACGATATACATGGCAGACAGTATGTGTATTACGTCAGTAAAGGGTACGATATACATAGCAGACAGTATGTGTATTACATCTGGTAAAGGGTACGATATACATTGCAGACAGTATGTGTATTACGTCAGTAAAGGGTACGATATACTTAGCAGACAGTATCTGTATTACATATGGTAATGGGTACGATATACATAGCAGACAGTATGTGTATTACATCAGTAAAGGGTAGGATATACATAGCAGACAGTATGTGTATTACATCTGGTAATGGGTACGATATACATAGCAGACAGTATGTGTATTACATCTGGTAATGGGTACGATATACTTAGCAGACAGTATGTGTATTACATCAGTAAAGGGTACGATCTACATAGCAGACAGTATGTGTATTACATCTGGTAAAAGGTACGATATACATAGCAGACAGTATGTGTATTACATTTGGTAATGGGTACGATATACATAGCAGACAGTATGTGTATTACATCTGGTAAAAGGTACGATATACATAGCAGACAGTATGTGTATTACATTTGGTAATGGGTACGATATACATAGCAGACAGTATGTGTATTACATTTGGTAATGGGTACGATATACATAGCAGACAGTATGTGTATTAAATCAGTTCTACTATCACACTCATGGAGATGCATGCATGTCTTTAGTTCCTACTTTTGCATGTGAACCTTCTTTCTGTAAGCAGATGGATGACCCCACTGCACTTTCACAGTTTCGATTGCATGTATTTAGTTTGGCTTTTAATTCACAAGGGTCTGGCACCATTGATTGTACCCAAGGGGGCTTCGCAAAGATCTGGGACTGCTGACTGTACTCTTGAGGACTTTGCAAGGATCTGTTAACAATAATTGTAACCATGGAGACTTCCAAGGGATTACTCTTACTGACTATAAATATGCTATATATAATTAATTATGAACATTTTGTTACCCTCATTGCGATTCAGTTACTAAGAAAGATTTAGGTAAGTTGGGTTAATTTCAGTGCTCAGAAGGCTCAACTTATATAGAGCTTATCGATGAATTAATTGTACAATGAACTTTTCTTTTCATGCAAAGATGTATTTTTGTTTAACGTTTCACAGTAAATCATTTCACTTTTGCAATCAAATTATCGTCACTACAGTCACATAGCCTGTATTAATAGCCTTTTTCTGTGATCGGGCTGTTGTTACCTGTTACCACTACCTGGGCTATATTCTTCCTACATCTTATTGTAGATCAAAGGTATGAACAAAATTCTTTTTGACATGTGGAAATCTATATCAAAATCTAGAGTCAAGTTTAAGTTCAGCTTCCTTCTTGTGAAGAAAGATCAAACGACATCAGAACATATCCGACAGTCTAGTATCAATAATAAACCATATGTAAATCATATACACAGTTGAAAGTATATAGACAACTTTTAAAGGCATTTTTCCCCTTTATGCACAGCTGTGTTAAAATATTAAAGACTAGAAATTGTGTAAGTTTGTGCATGTGGCTATTAAATGATGCATTTTCTGCAACTAATATTATTCGATTACAACGCTATTCCTTAAGTTATGTTACAAATGAAAAATGCTCGCAAAAAGGTATGTATACCAAACCCAAGGGTTAGAACAGATGCATTTTGGGTAATTCCTTCTTTGCTTAATGTTCATGGAATAAACAAACAATATTTCACAATCTGTTGCAACAGCAGAATCTTGTTCAAAAGGTTCACTTGATTCGAGCTTTTTCAGGCCGCTAATTGTGTACACTTGGGGTACAGATTGTTGCTTCAAGGTGTTTGACGGCCACAAAAAGACTAAAGAATTACATTATTTTCTTATGAACGCAATAAAAAAGCAGGCTTTTAGCTTAACATTTTGACTATGTGATTTATTAAAGTGATGACTAGTACTTTCAGAGACGGAGATGTCGGAGTCGGATTCAGGTACAGTACAGATGGAAAACTGTTCAACCACAGGAGGCTTCAAGCAGAAACCAAGGTTATGACATACACCATCAGGGGATTCTTATTTGTTGATGACTGCGCCCTCAACACTGGCTCAGAAGCCGACCTGGAAGGCAGCATTGACAATTTCTCCAGCTCCTGCACTAACTTTGGTCTCACCATCAGTGACAAGAAAACTAAAATGCTGCTTCCTCCGGTCTCTGTAAAACTCTATGTTGAGCCCAACATCACCGTCAAACGCCAAAACTCAACGCAGTGAACCGTTTACCTACCTTGGCAGTACACTGTCACAGAGCGTCACTATTGACGACGAAGTGAACCTCCGCATTGCCAGTGCAAGCACAACGTTCGGCAGAATGTATGTCACGTCTGTAATAGAATATGCATCAGCATCCAGACCAAATTAAAGGTCTACAGGGCAGTTGTGCTCCCCACACTACTTTACGCATGCGTAACGTGGACGGTGTACCAACGCCACGCCAGGAAGCTAGGCCACATTCACACCACAAGTCTCAGGAATTTCCTCAACATCAAGTGGCAGCACAAGGTTCCAGGCACTGAGGTACTCGCCCAAGCAGGTCTACCCAGCATCCACACCATCCTCATGCAGTCCCAGCTATGCTGGGCGGGACATATTGTACTCTTGCCAGTCCACCGGCTGCCTAAGAGACTCTTCTATGGCGAGCTACAGAAAGGACAGCGATCCCACGGAGGTCAGAAGAAAAGCTTCAAAGACAATCTGAAAGCTGCATTGGAAGCGTTCAACATAAACCCTGATTCCTGGGAGCAAATAGCAAGCGATCGAGTCCCTTGGCACTCCTACGTGAACAAAGGCTCCAAGTTGTGCAAATCTAGAAGGACTGCACCTGCAGAGCTGAAGATGCAAGCCAGAAAAGCGCGTGCCTTCAACCCTCCTGGAGATATCCCATCATCCTTTGTCCTTTATGCAAACGAACATTCTGTGCAAGGATTGGCCTCATCAGCCACCTGCGCATGCACAGATCAGAACCTGCCCCTCCAACCATCGGATGACTAGAGTGGTCCTCGTGGACTAGTCAGACGAACAACAACGGTTGAATTTGGGGAGCGAGAGATCATATGGCAATTTTCATCTGGCCGATCGATCACATCGACTCACATATTTCGTTAATGAAGGAAAGAAATGAAAATTATGTTTTTTGTTGACAGGAAACGTAAATCACTGACGTCTTTAATAATGGGAGTGATAATTTCAGCCACGTTGAATTAACTTGGTGTTTTGTTTTCCCTTTTATTAACCTACCCATGATAAGCAGTCAAGTTATGGGACAGATAATTTTGATGTTGGTATGAGAGGGAAGAAGGAAGGAAGGAAGGAAGAAGAATTTCGGAATTGCATTGAGCCAAGGGATGTCACTGTAAAACATCGGACTATACCGTATGAAAAGTAAGATTTTAGGCACGAAAAAAAAAAAAAAACATTTTGCAGCGTGGTGACAGATTGCGCTTGTAATTTATGTGGTTTAATGTCGTATACTATTCGACAGTATTAAATAAATCTGCATTCAGAGCCAAATGTAAATATTTTGGATAATAATTTCCCACATCTGCGAGATATGCAAATGTGTAGAATGATGCATGACGTATATGAATGAGGTTTGATAAGCAAAACAAGTTAAAATGTCAAACATGATTGCAGTGTCATATAGCAGGTGAACAAATAAACCTAAATATTCAATTAATCACTGTTCCTATAGTCTCTAGTTCAATAATGACTCATATAATCACACATTCCAATAGCCATAATTCCAAACCAGTATTATACAGAAAACTGATTTAGTGATTACCGAAAAATGTATAAGTCAAATCAATGTTCGGAACGAGACCAAGATTCATGTTTTAAATCTGGTAGTGAATAGTCTTTTACCGGATATAAGTAGTGTGCTGTGTAGGTTGGATCATACACTTATGCTGTTTCGTAGTAACGCGGTAATCGTGTTTTAATTTAAATTATTTCAAAATCTAAACGACAGAGAAACTTACATATAGGGTGGAAATGTGTGATTTCAAAGTGATAAATGCAACTAAGTAGAATTTTCGATAATGTCAATGTTATAGATCTATTTTCAGCAATGTATAGCAGAAGTCTATGCTGATGACACGGTAACTGTATCGTCAGTCTATTCATTATGTGAAAACGTTTTTGTTCTGATCTGAAGAAGGAAATAAACGTCGAAACAACTTGAGAGAATTATTATAATCAATATTAGTACCGCGTCTCAACGACAAAGTATATTTTGGAAAATGGCCCATGAAACACTGTTACCAGCCAGTGGTCGGCAGCGTGTTCAGTTTTAAGACACACTAGAATAATCAATATTAATAATTTTACTGTAAGATTCTAATATATGCTTTAATTATTAAATGTACTGGTGGTGACTAGTCTACCTAGCTGTTAAATTAAAAGAACGTTTATCTGTCGAAATTTGGACGCAGAATTTTCTTTGATCTTTAAATCTTCACTGGTTTCCAGCTGAATCGCAACTGTCGAAACGGCTGATTTCACCCTTATCTATAGGTTTCGAGAACACCCTCAGGAAATCCAACTATACAGTTTTCATGATTAATGCCAAATTGGAAGAGAACTGGTAATATGAGCGCCAAATGCCAATGGCCAATACACACACCATTACAAATAGTTCCCGATATGAAATGGTAAGATTATCATACATTTCACAATGAAATTGCATCCCATAATACAATAGTAAGAATATCACACATTTCACAATGAAATTGCATCCCATAATACAATGGTAAGAATATCACATATTTCACAATGAAATTGCATCCCATAATACAATGGTAAGAATATCACATATTTCACAAGGAAATTGCATCCCATAATAATGTAGTAAATCTTAACTCCGTTCAAAGGACAAGTATATGTATTTGTATGCGATATAAAAAAATATATGTGCAGTATGTACGCTGTATCAATGATATATGACTCGTATAGAAGTTTCATTATATATATATATATATATATATATATATATATATATATATATATATATATATATATATATATATATATATATATATATATATATATATATATATATATATATATATATATATATATATATATATATATATATATACACATATATAACACGCAACCTGAAGGTTTTAATAGGGATGAATCATTGACGCATAACGAATAATAAGTCAAGTTCTTTATTATAAGTATCTTGAATCGCTTCCAGAATATACAGCTTCAGTGGACAAAAACATTTCTCAGTACACTTGTACCTGGATTTGATAACTTTACATATTTTCTCTTTCGAATCTAATAACATGTATATTACTCAAATGCACGTGATTGAAATAAACAAAATGCACATATAAAACAAAGAAACTGACCCCTATTTATTTTATATATCTACTGTGTTTCTATTCACATGAAGGTTTTGAGATATTTTTTTAACATTCGACCATAGTAAATAACTTTTGAATATTCTTTAACTTCTGGATATCACATGACCTAAAATTACAATGGGTAATGCTCTTGAATGTGATTAAGTGCAAGCAGTACTTAGAGGGTTTGATAATCATCCCATCACCCTTGTTGTAGTGTAATTGTATGATTACCTCTTGGCTTCCATTTTCAATTGCATATTAATGCGGATATGAGAGAGAGATGATGATATGATGATATTCTTTTATTCCTCCATTTTCTGAAGATTTTAAGACAAAAATGAAATGCAATTAAATACATAGAATAAAAAAATAGTGGATTCGTTACTTATTGAATTATTTCCAGTAACAAACGAATAAATAAATTAAAATCATTACTAAACTAGATAGAGATATATATACGATAGAACATTTGAAAATGTATCCTCAAAACAAAAATAGTTAGTTTCCTAATCGTTTTGCAATCCAGTACAAGTGTTTCTTTCCTTATATTCTGAGTGAGTTCTCTATTGAATCTAATATATAATATCCTTTATGTTAATGAAATACTTGGTAGATAGTCTGATCATATTTATCCATGCCTCAAAATCTAAACGTTCTGATATATCATTTAAACCACCAAGTAGTATAATCAGTATAACATCATCGGTCTGATCACAGAAATCACGGTAAATCACTGGAGGCATATACCAAAAATAGACTTTCCATCAAGTGGTTTCTGTCGTCTGAGGTTAAGGCACAATTCATCGAAATGTGCATGGCTCACTTTGCCACATGGGGAACACAGTCCAAGTCTTGCTTGCATTCCTCCAATACGAATTAATGTCCCATATTCCATTTTTCTGCTTGAGTCAGTGTAAGCTATCTTCCATAGATGATGTATTTTTAGTCCTGGATTAATTTTTAAAAGTCTACCAAATCCCTCTGATGGATTTCTGATACTCATTTCATGTTTTCTCTCCTCAAATATCTGTATTCTTGTCCCAATTAAGTTTTTCCATGTTATTTTGTTTGGAAATTTTCCAGTGAAAATAAAGTCGTTGAGATAGTCTTCTAAATCATACTTTTTGAGTACAGTATTTATATCATATATAAAAGAGTTGTAGCTATGTTGGGGGGTCAAAAATCAAATTTCCAACAGCCCAGAGGAAAACCTTTTTAGCAGTTAAGTTTGCTGATGTTCTACACATGCGACCAAGGAAATACGAGCTTTTGCTTATCTATGCGAGCTTCCATTGATATCATCCCCAAGCATGATGTCGTAGATCCAATAGGCGATCTCTGAGGGAAACCTTGTACTCTCCGGGCGAAATATCGTTGTATTTTCTCCATTGATTCAATGCCCTGATATGACATATTAAACCAGAGTTCTGAGCCATACAAAGCAGACGGCAATATGACTATTTCCCAGACTTTCACAGACACTATAGGATTCATCCCATTTGCATTTAATCCAATTGAGTATAGTGAGTTTGTTACACGTTTAGCTTTATCGTAGGAATAGACTATACGATCATTAGTTTTCATTGATTGTGAAAAGGTAACTCCTGCATATTTCACTTTTTTTGCTCTAGGAATATTCTGTGATCCCAGAGTGATTCCATTTGATGAATACACTTCATTTTTTTTAAAAACTAAATATCATCCAATTACTCTTGTTAGAGTTATATTTCAATTTCCACTTCTGTGCATACTGATAAGCTGTATTCACGAGTATTTGCAATCCATTTAGCGTAGAGCTTAGTAGAGTAGTGTCGTCTGCCAAAAGCATGCCAGGTATGTTCATCTGATTCACTGTTATCCCGCAATTAGTCATTACTAGTTCATTCAATAGGTCATTTATTTACACGAGAAATAAAAAAGCCGACATTACACGCCCTTGATCAACGCCTCTCCGTAATGGAAATGTGTTCGATATACATCCTCTACACATTTTCTCTTTCGAATCTAATAACATGTATATTACTCAAATGCACGTGATTGAAATAAACAAAATACACATATAAAACAAAGAAACTGACCCCTATTTATTTTATATATCTACTGTGTTTCTATTCACATGAAGGTTTTGAGATATTTTTTTAACATTCGACCATAGTAAATAACTTTTGAATATTCTTTAACTTCTGGATATCACATGACCTAAAATTACAGTGGGTAATGCTCTTGAATGTGATTAAGTGCAAGCAGTACTTAGAGGGTTTGATAATCATCCCATCACCCTTGTTTTAGTGTAATTGTATGATTACCTCTTGGCTTCCCTTTTCAATTGAATATTAATGCGGTTATGAGAGAGAGAGAGAGAGAGAGAGAGAGAGAGAGAGAGAGAGAGAGAGAATACGTTAAAAATTCGAAATTTGGTTTGTTGAACATTATGCGTTCAGTGACGTTTACGGAAGGAGGAAAGAACATAAATCTGAATTTAATATATTTGTTTGAAAGTTATTTATTTTCTTTTTTCTATTATCATAAACTATAGTGTTATTGCCAACATGATAATTTTTACAGTAGCTGCTTTATTGCAGTGTATTGAATTACATCATCGATTTCATTTTTATTCAGGTTTGTACGTCGAAAGTTTAGTTTTTAGCGTTGTGGTATCGTTAATGATTCTTACAGAAACGTAAATGGGTCGAATGTAAAACAATAAAGGTACCTCTTTTTATCAGATCCATTGTTTTACGAATTTCAGCTAACCAGCATATATAATGATAATCTTGGGTCATTACCCTTACTTTTGTCTTGCTATAGTGACTTCGACGAGTAAATGAAACAACGCTTATATTTCCTACTTCAAAAGGTACTGTACGTCTGGAGACTACTTCCAATACATACTGAGAAAAGAGTTAATGAATTTTTCTAATTTGAGGAAATCCTGAAGACAGAAAATAAAACATTATTAGTAGAATTCGAACTTGCATGACTCTATTTTAATTTAATGATAGCTTAATGTTTTAGTTAATAATTAATTGTTGCCAACCCAGTGTTTAAAAAGATTTTTAAAAATTAAGACAATTTGTTAGTGGGGCCTGTGTTATTGGTATTGTTGTTTTTACTGATCTTGAAAAACAAATAAACAAACGTTTTGAAGTGAACAAGAAAGTATAGAATATGTAGCATATTCATTTCACTCCACTGCCAGAAGAAACAAAAAATTGAAATTACAGAATTGCAATTACTACCGAATTGAAATACAAAATAAGTAAAACACTTTTTGACTACTATGAGAACATGATACAACAACTCATTGTGCCAGACATTTGATGGTAGAGTGAATAAATAAAAGCCATGACTGCAGTAGAAGATGGTAAAGTGGATATATAGAAGTTTGATGGTAAAGTGAATATATAGAAGTTTGATGGTAAAGTGAATATACAGAAGTTTGATGGTAAAGTGAATATATAGAAGTTTGATGGAATGGTGAATGTATAGAAATAGAGTGGAAAAGTGAATATATAGAAGTTTGATGGAATGGTGAATATATAGAAATAGAGTAGTAAAGTGAATATATCGAAGTTTGATGGTAAAGTGAATATATAAAAATAGAATGGACAAGTGAATATAAAGAGGTTTGATGGTAAAGTGAATATATAGAAGTTTGATGGTAAAGTGAATCTATAGAAGTTTTATGGAATAGTGAATGTATAGAAGTTTGATGGAATAGTGAATCTATAGAAGTTTTATGGAATAGTGAATGTATAGAAGTTTGATGGTAAAGTGAATCTATAGAAGTTTTATGGTAAAGTAAATGTATAGAAGTTTGATGGCAAAGTGAATGTATAGAAGTTTGATGGTAAAGTGAATGTATAGAAGTTTGATGGTAAAGTGAATGTATAGAAGTTTGATGGAATATTGAAAGTATAGAGGTTTGATGGTAAAGTGAATCTATAGAAGTTTGATGGTAAAGTGAATCTATAGAAGTTTGATGGCAAAGTGAATGTACAGAAGTTTGGTGGTGAAGTGAATGTATAGAAGTTTGATGGTAAAGTGAATGTATAGAAGTCTGATGGTAAAGTGAATGTATAGAAGTTTGATGGTGAAGTGAATGTGTAGAAGTTTGATGGTAAAGTGAATGTATAGAAGTCTGATGGTAAAGTGAATGTATAGAAGTTTGATGGCAAAGTGAATGTATAGAAGTTTGATGGTAAAGTGAATGTATAGAAGTTTGATGGTAAAGTGAATGTATAGAAGTTTGATGGTAAAGTGAATGTATAGAAGTTTGATGGTAAAGTGAATGTATAGGAGTTTGATGGTAAAGTGAATCTATAGAAGTTTGATGGAATAGTGAATGTATAGAAGTTTGATGGTAAAGTGAATGTATAGAAGTTTGATGGTAAAGTGAATGTATAGAAGTTTGATGGTAAAGTGAATCTATAGAAGTTTGATGGTAAAGTGAATGTATAGAAGTTTGATGGTAAAGTGAATGCATAGAAGTTTGATGGTAAAGTGAATGTATAGAAGTTTGATGGTAAAGTGAATATATAGAAGTCTGATGGTAAAGTGAATCTATAGAAGTCTGATGGTAAAGTGAATCTATAGAAGTTTGATGGTAAAGTGAATGCAGAGAAGTTTGATGGTAAAGCGAATGTATAGAAGTTTGATGGAATAGTGAATGTATAGAAGTATGATGGTAAAGTGAATCTATAGAAGTTTTATGGTAAAGTAAATGTATAGAAGTTTGATGGTAAAGTGAATGTATAGAAGTTTGATGGTAAAGTGAATCTATAGAAGTTTGATGGTAAAGTGAATGTATAGAAGTTTGATGGAATATTGAAAGTATAGAAGTTTGATGGTAAAGTGAATCTATAGAAGTTTGATGGTAAAGTGAATGTATAGAAGTTTGATGGTGAAGTGAATGTATAGAAGTTTGATGGTAAAGTGAATATATAGAAGTCTGATGGTAAAGTGAATATATAGAAGTTTGATGGTAAAGTGAATCCATAGAAGTTTGATGGTAAAGTGAATGTATAGAAGTTTGATGGTAAAGTGAATGTATAGAAGTTTGATGGTAAAGTGAATCTATAGAAGTTTGATGGAATAGTGAATGTATAGAAGTTTGATGGTAAAGTGAATGTATAGAAGTTTGATGGTAAAGTGAATGTATAGAAGTTTGATGGTAAAGTGAATCTATAGAAGTTTGATGGTAAAGTGAATCTATAGAAGTTTGATGGCAAAGTGAATGCATAGAAGTTTGATGGTAAAGTGAATGTATAGAAGTTTGATGGTAAAGTGAATATATAGAAGTCTGATGGTAAAGTGAATATATAGAAGTTTGATGGTAAAGTGAATCTATAGAAGTTTGATGGTAAAGTGAATGCAGAGAAGTTTGATGGTAAAGTGAATGTATAGAAGTTTGATGGAATAGTGAATGTATAGAAGTATGATGGTAAAGTGAATCTATAGAAGTTTTATGGTAAAGTAAATGTATAGAAGTTTGATGGTAAAGTGAATGTATAGAAGTTTGATGGTAAAGTGAATGTATAGAAGTTTGATGGTAAAGTGAATGTATAGAAGTTTGATGGAATATTGAAAGTATAGAAGTTTGATGGTAAAGTGAATCTATAGAAGTTTGATGGTAAAGTGAATCTATAGAAGTTTGATGGTAAAGTGAATCTATAGAAGTTTGATGGTAAAGTGAATGTATAGAAGTTTGATGGTGAAGTGAATGTATAGAAGTTTGATGGTAAAGTGAATGTATAGAAGTCTGATGGTAAAGTGAATATATAGAAGTTTGATGGTAAAGTGAATCTATAGAAGTTTGATGGTAAAGTGAATGTATAGAAGTTTGATGGTAAAGTGAATGTATAGAAGTTTGATGGTAAAGTGAATCTATAGAAGTTTGATGGTAAAGTGAATATATAGAACTTTGATGGTAAAGTGAATGTATAGAAGTTTGATGGTAAAGTGACTGTATAGAAGTTTGATGGTAAAGTGAATGTATAGAAGTTTGATGGAATATTGAAAGTATAGAAGTTTGATGGTAAAGTGAATGTATAGAAGTTTGATGGTAAAGTGAATCTATAGAAGTTTGATGGTAAAGTGAATGTATAGAAGTTTGATGGTGAAGTGAATGTATAGAAGTTTGATGGTAAAGTGAATGTATAGAAGTCTGATGGTAAAGTGAATATATAGAAGTTTGATGGTAAAGTGAATCTATAGAAGTTTGATGGTAAAGTGAATGTATAGAAGTTTGATGGTAAAGTGAATGTATAGAAGTTTGATGGTAAAGTGAATCTATAGAAGTTTGATGGTAAAGTGAATATATAGAACTTTGATGGTAAAGTGAATGTATAGAAGTTTGATGGTAAAGTGAATGTATAGAAGTTTGATGGTAAAGTGAATATATAGAAGTTTGATGGTAAAGTGAATGTATAGAAGTTTGATGGTAAAGTGAATGTATAGAAGTCTGATGGTAAAGTGAATATATAGAAGTTTGATGGTAAAGTGAATGTATAGAAGTTTGATGGTAAAGTGAATATATAGAAGTTTGATGGTAAAGTGAATGTATAGAAGTTTGATGGTAAAGTGAATATATAGAAGTTTCATGGTAAAGTGAATATATAGAAGTTTGATGGTAAAGTGAATGTATAGAAGTTTGATGGTAAAGTGAATATATAGAAGTTTGATGGTAAGGTGAATATATAGAAGTTTGATGGTAAAGTGAATATATAGAAGTTTGATGGTAAAGTGAATGTGTAGAAGTCTGATGGTAAAGTGAATGTATAGAAGTCTGATGGTAAAGTGAATGTATAGAAATAGAGATTGAGCATGACATTATAGTATACTACTTTCAGCAGAATTCTCTTTCAGAGACGAATAAACAAACGAACAAATTCGCTTGAGATTCGATGATTGACTGGATAAACAAAACGAACATATGTGCCAGAAATTCATTGTTTAGAGTACGTACATTGTTTAGAGTACGGACATTGTTTAGAGTACACACTTTGTTTAGAATACGGACATTGTTTAGAGTACGGACATTGTTTAGAGTACGGACATTGTTTAGAGTACAGACATTGTTTAGAGTACGGACATTGTTATCTTTATTTAAACAAAGGTAAAAAGGTATCCACAGTTGACTTGTCACCTAAAAATACACAAAGTAAAATACTAATTTAGCTTATTGTTACTTTTGTTCCTAAGTGTACAATATTTGTTCAACTTTATGGTAACTTTCATTCACCAGAATATAACTTAACTTGTATTGCTTTTGAAGGAAGATACGAGGGTTAGAAACAAATATCGAAACCTTTTATCGCACAATAAATATATTTCTCAGGATGTCAGAGAATACGTTTTATGTCCTGGTCAGGCTGCACTTTCCACGCATCTTGTTGATTATATCTTCAACAATAAACAACTGTATGATTATGATGTGTTACATAGACAGCATATGAAGTTCGATGAGGCTAATCATTCTTTGGAATATGAGAAACGGAATGATGGATGGACGTGACGGACATGTACACAAGTACATTCACAATGGACAATGAAAATATGAGACAATATAAAGAATAGTAATGTAATAAAAAAATTAAGATCCGAAATATGAATCCACATCTAAAGTAAATGTACAGAAAAACTGGATGAATGAAATTTGTTCGTAGTGAAGTAGATACTGGAATTTTGCTAGTTATAAATCGTAAGATGTTTTAATGTATCAGTGGAGATCATGAAAATCTAACATCAACTTCTAACAGATAAAAATGTCTAATTTTCACTACATAAATATAAAGTTATGGAGAACAAAATTTTACAATAAATATATTTACGCAGACATATATTTAAATTTTTAAACAATACAAACTAGGTATGAAACAAATAGGGAAACGTTCTAGCACACGAATGTACAGGTAAGTGTAGAGCTGTACCAGAGGTTAAAAACGCAACAAGAGTTCCAGAGATGGCGACATACTGAGCAGAAAGATGGCGCACACTATAAATAGGACTTGTTGATAATGCATCGTTGAAGATATCTGGTGTAGAATAAGAGCTTCTCGCCATCGTGTTTCGTATCATAGAGATTGGGGTTCGTTGGGGTATTAGCATGATTCCTAACATGTAGGCTAAATCCAACCACGAATTATATATATCTGAAGATAGTGTGTGTGTGTGTGTGTGTGTGCGATTTGGATTTTGAACTTAGCTTTAACAATTTTTCAGTCATATCGCTACGATGTTTGCAATGTGACAGTTTGTAGTGATGTCTAGCACTGGGGCATCATGCCGCAGACTTATGGCATGATGTCCCACCCAGTCACATTATCCTGACACCAGACCGACCAGTCCTAACACTAACATCTTCATGCTGAGCGCCAAGCGAGGCAGCTGCTAGTGCCATTTTATAAACCTTTGGCATGACTCGACCGGGGATAGAACACACGACCCCACATCCGAGGCAGACGCTCTAACCACTAGGTCACCGGAACGGTCTCTGAAGATAGATATATGAGAATTGACGGAGAGTATGATGAATCATGACCTAAATCCCATTATGTATTTAGATCATAGTGCATGTTATTGTGGACAGGGTGTCAATACATACATGATAATGGTGTTAGGTCGGAACATAAAGCAGAAACTGCAAATGATTTGAAAAAGAGGTTGTATAGCATCCAATATAACAATGATACTAGTTATATATTAGATATAAAAGCAGAGATTCCAAAACAAACCCAGTCCACAATTATTTCAAAGACTGTTCCCTCGCCCAGGCTATACCAATACTAACCATGCAATATATTTCACTTGTTCAAAATTTATGGAGGATGACAAAGCCACATTAAGTAACTTGACTAAATTATTCTCTACATTGGAAAGAAAAATAAATACTGGGAATGCAACAGAAATCTAAGAGATACACGCAGTTCGGACTGAAGTTAACTAAAATACGTTCACTCATTTCATTCAGAAAACAAATTTAAGACGTGAGTAAAACACAAGTCTTAGACAAAAGATTCAAACTCTTTTGAGAAAGACTTTTTGACCAATGAATACTAACTAGATGGAAAACTATCGCAAGAGAACTTTGAAAGTGTAGAAAGATTTGTCGTTCACATATATAAAGATAATTGATAATAATTTGGTTTAAGTCTCCGAACCGATATGTAGAAGATTTTCCGTGTTAGAAGGATCGTGATGAATCCTAGCACAGCAAGTTAAAAATAAATTCAAATGGCACACCAACTAGATGAACTAAATGAGATTATGAGACTGGTATGTGTAAAATCAAAAACAGTGAATGAATTAACTAATATTTTAATATCATTATTAATAATTAAATTAATTTCAGGGATGGAAAGAGGAGAAACATATGTAATGCTTGTAAACGTGTCGATGTTTATAAAAACAACTTCAAAATAACGAATTTGTACAGTATTCCCTCTCCATTTTTACGACATAATTAAGCACATGAAAGGGAAAGAAATTAAAAGAAATCCTCCTGGTGTACCCATCACTAGTAATGTCAACAACGATAACTCTTCCTGATGCACCCATCACTAGGAATGTCAACAACGATAACTCCTCCTGATGCACCCATCACTAGGAATGTCAACAACGATAACTCCTCCTGATGCACCCATCACTAGTAATGTCAACAACGATAACTCCTCCTGATGCACCCATCACTAGTAATGTCAATAACGATAAATCCTCCTGGTGTACCCATCACTAGTAGTGTCAATAACGATAACTCATCTTGATGCACCCAACACTAGTAATGTCAATAACGATAAATCCTCCTGGTGTACCCATCACTAGTAATATCAATAACGATGTAGTTCCAGAACGAGTTAAACATTTAGAGTCTACTACACATAAAACTTGCTGGAAAAGAAGGTTAATTTATTCATTACATGTTGGAAATAATTAAGTGAAAGCCATTGTAATAGCTGATGAATTAGAAATCAGTGCATCTCAATACGAGAATGGCCTGGTTAGCTGATGAATATAGAAATCAGTGCATCTAAATATGAGATTTTCTGAGTTGGTTACACTGATAAACGACATTAACGTGTTACACATCATAATGTCGTTTGATGCAACCATCATTGAAAAAAAGTGTGACACTTTTAAACCACTACTAAGTTTAAGATGCCAATTAAAAGGCATCAAAGAAATTATGAATATACACCAAGCATTCGTCCAAAAAATAGGACGTTGCTACCAAAGTCAATAATTGATATCTGAGAATAATTGTATCTTTCGCCAGATAAATCGATCATCACGATTGAAGGGTTTGATCTAGTTCAGTGATCATTTAAAACAGATTTCATTTGCGATATATTTTGTTGGAGTCCTGGTTTTCACAGTTACAAGTATGAACAAGTTAAGTAGTGTCCTTTCAAATATACGTTAGAACAACAATTCCAATATTATTCCATTACTTTACTCTACATAGAAAACTTCGGGAAACGTTTCATTTTTCTGTATTTACTTCATCATGTCGTGTAGTACGTTTTTATACAAGCGGTTAGAATTTAAGCTTGGCCGCCCCAAACTAGCTTTGGAAACATCGATAAAGCTTATATTGCCAATAGGTTTGACTGAGTTAGCTACGGACCACCAGATGCCTCTGGTTGATTGTATGATAAGACTGTGGCATAAGTATTTTCATTTCTTTTGTCAGTCACTGAATATCTGACAAATGTTCTCGATCATTTTATTCTGACCACACTAAACTTTCTGGTACAGTTGTCCGTTTTGTTCTTTTTTCTCTGGAAGACAAGTTTTCTCTACAACATTTTACTCCACCATCGAATTACTAGCTCAGTCGACATTGTTATTTATTTTCTCTACCATCAAGTGTCTGAAAAATTTGGTTATTTTATCTTGCAGACACACATCCGTATAGAAGTGACCGATTCTAGTAAAATTTCCAACTTTTAATTCATGTTTGTGTTGCAGCTGGGTTTGTATGTTTTCGGCTTTCTGGCTGACTAAAAATTTTAAAGTCAGTCCCAACGATAGCGACAAAAACAATTGGAGACTTGTCAATATTAAACATTTCATTTTAAGATATTTCTTTTTCACAAGCTCCGGTGATAAATTTAAGTTTTACTTTGCACGAAAAGTGTGCTTTGATTGCAAATCAGCAACATTAGAAAAATGCAGTTTCTTGAAACAAGGAGGGTAGGATGTCTCGGAATTATTCTCTTTGATCTTATATTAATTTCATAAGTTTCGGAAATATAATGATATAGAAGAGATATCAGACAATAATGTAAATGCGTATCCTATATAACACACGAGGGATGTCTGTTTAGGACGAACATATACGTAGGCTTGTGATATTTGAGAGAACTTGTGCGGAGACTGTATGTAAATGTGTGCATATACCACCGTAGAATGGATTCTAGCTTGAATTTTTGGTTAGTAAAATATTTTTATTCTAATTAGGTTAATAATGTGCAGAACTCAGCAGATGGTTCTGAATATATAATGAATGGCTACATGTCAACCATTTGTGCAGCTGACTGATATTGTGTAATCGTAAAAAGGGTACAGCTGACTGATATTGTGTAATCGCAAAAAGGGTACAGCTGGCTGATATTGTGTAATCGCAAAAAGGGTTGTAGATTTCGCTTGTTGCTGCAAATATTCGACATCATATACTAATGAATGGGTCAGTTAGGGGACTAACAAGTACTATTATTCTTACGTCTTGCAAAAAAACCCAGTTTTAATCTTCATTACAGACTTTCTTTCTCTGACAGAAATGAGATTTTTTCGAAACAAATCATTGTAGTTGTTTACTTATATGTGAACTTCAGTGTTTAGATTTTATAATAGCCAAATATTTATAGGTACATGATGCTATTTGAATTTCATACATCATGAAAATGTATAATACGCCGTTAATAAATTAAATATATAAAATAGTATATTGGAATCACCTAGATCAAAACAGTATAATGGAATCACCTAGATCAAAATATTATAATGGAATCACTTAAATCAAAATAGTATAATGGAGTCACCTAGATCCTAATAGTATAATGGAATCACCAAGATCAAAATAGTATAATGGAATCACCTAGATCAAAATAGTACAATGGAATCACCTAGATCAAAACAGTATAATCGAATCAACTATATCAAAACAGTATAATGAAATCACCTGGATAAAAATAGTATTATGGAATCACCTAGATCAAAATAGTATAATGGAATCACCTATATCAAAATAGTATAATGGAATCACCTAGATCAGATAGTATAATGGAATCACCTAGATCAAAACAGTATAATGGAATCACCTAGATCAGAACAGTATAATCGAATCAACTAGATCAAAACAGTATAATGAAATCACCTGGATCAAAATAGTATTATGGAATCACCTAGATCAAAAGTTGATTTAAATTACATGAATGAGCTGTACACTGTGAAAAGTTTTAAATTTGCAATGTTACAGCATACTGTTTTCACATTTTTTCCCGAGATCTTATAGAAATTGTTGGTTTCTAGCCAGGAGAAACTTGTCATAGGCTATATTTAACAGCTATGTGACGCCTAGGATATTATGTACTAAACAACACAATGACGTTCATGATATCTGATGTTACGTACTAAACAACACAATTACGTTCATGATATCTGATGTTACGTACTAAACAACACAATTACGTTCATGATATCTGATGTTACGTACTAAACAACACAATTACATTCATGATATCTGCAACTTGTGTTATTTAAATAAAGATACATTTTCTTTTTATGGAGCTAAGAAAGTCAGATATGTGGGTAGGTAATTCACGTAATAATACCATTTGTAAAACTTTTAACACAAATTTTGCATCGTCTGCAACTTAAGTGCGGACATGATTCAGATGAATGCAGATCGGCATTTACAAACATGCTAGTAGAAGAAAACGTAGTCGATATAAATTCGTTTTTTTTTACGCATTGAGAATAGCATACACTAAAGAAATGCATTTATTTTAATAAGAGTCGCGGTACTTTGTGTTTAATGCGCTGTACTCGCAGCTAGAAGGGTGAGGTTGTGAATCATTCAAAGACCTTTGGTCGCCTTGGCGTGTCTCTGGACAAGATTGGCATGTCTCTGGACAAGATACTCATCTCCATTTGCCATGGCCACAGTATGCACTGTTATTTTGCTTCACAACAAAAGTTCCATTTTGGGATGAGTCAGTCATTAATGGAAACGTAATATTTATTGCCTTTAAGTAAAGACCAAAAACAAAATAATTGAGGACATCAAATGCAATAGTTTTCGCTTCATATCTTTTCTTTTATAAATCTTGTACACTTTTTCATGTTTCCTGTCACTAAAATAATACAAGTAAGTTTAATAGATCTATTCTTGTACTGGCATATTGTCTCGAGTAGTCAATGATGAAAACTCAAAAGGGCATTTATTCAAATTATGTTTCGTTTTGGTGACTGTCTCCAGAGTAATTTCTTTTTGTATTTGAATATTTTGTTTCACATCCGTGCTGGATTTTGGATTCTGAATTTTCAACACAAATTACAACAGGATGTAGTTATTCTTCTACATGTGGTAACAACAGGTGCTTCTAAAATTGAAAATCACCCGATAATTACTAGTTCCGATATGTTTTGCATCTGATAGCAAGGACAAAAGTTGGCAATTGTCTTTGGGGAACTTCTTTTCTTTGCTGACGCACGTGATTTTTCAGTGTCATAATTACTTCCAATTTGGCGGACACATTTGCCGATGACAGAGCATCTCCAGACACCAGACAGAGTCGAAAATTGCATGCATGTTTGACAACTAGCTATCGAGTGAATAGATGGATATTTACATTGCGGTTGATAGACTTTTTTGTCTGTACGTAGAAGTTCTGAAAAGAGTTTCCCGAGAGACCCATTTTCTATCAATATAACTTCTCGAACAAACTGAAGTTCTCTATATATTGTCAATGCGAATTCGTTAATTTACTTAGACTAGAAAAGGTGGCAGTTGGAGGATTGGCTGCTTGAGTGCATAACTCCTGAATCGATTCTCGCTCTTACAGACATCGTTTCGATATGTTCTTCATGTTTGACTTGAATGATTGCTTTACGTATGTAAGCATAAGGCCCAAGCCTTGTCTGAGTATAATGTCCAGATATGCTAATACATCTCCAACTACAGCAAACTAAAACGGTAGATTACATTATGGTATGACAATTAGTGGTGTGCGAGTTAGCCGGTATATCGGTTTACCGCGTTATTCGTATCTGTCGGTACGTACCACGGTATTTTTTCACCATTCCGGTACTTTGTCGCGGAATTTACCGAGTAAACTTGCTGCGAATTTCATTTTATTAACATGTTCTCATTTTTCGTGACAAAATAAAACAAAAACTTATTTTTTATTACAAAACAGTTGCATCTGTCACAAATTAATTTCAATAGTTTCATCTGTCACAAATTAATTTCGATAGTTACATCTATCACAAATTAATTTCGATAGTTACACATTTAGTTATAATCATATTATGATCCTTTATTCAAATTTTTGTCACATCTCACATATGATAATGTGGTGGATAAATGGGATGTTGCAAAAGACATTCTGACCAAATCCGAAGTTTTGAAAAATATCGTATTAAAAATGTTATTTTTTTATAGCTATTTTCACGGTTATGTTAATATATTAAGTCGCTAAGTAAATGTTCTTCTTTGTTAGACAGCGAATTATCCCAAAATGTTCCGAAGACGAGTTGTTTTCTGTTTGAATTTGTCGTCATTATCAAGTCAGCTAATATTTGTTCGTTTGTTGAGTAAGTATGTTTTATTTTTACTTGCCCTATCTGATAGATATCTTGCCCAGAAGACGAGCAAGTGTGTTTTATTTTTACTGGCCCTATCTGACAGATATCTTGCCCGGGTGATGGCATCCCATTCTGGAATCAACAAGCTCTCTAATGTCAACACCATGCCCTTTTCATAGGACGTCAGCTGTAATGTAAGCTTAATTGACTTATTTTAGTTACAATTGTTTTTTAGATTACAATAACTAACACACACATAGCAAAGTGATCTATTGGAAGCTACTGACCATTTAATTTTTGGAAAAAGGAGGGGAGCTTTGCTTTTCTTTGGACCTGATATATTTTCTTCTTTTTTTAAGATAATTAATTCGTTCTTTCAAATAATATAATATTTTGCTATGCATCAGATCAAGATGTCTCCCCCCAGCATTGACAGACGGAAATGTTTAGAGTGCCAAGCACTTGTCACAGAACAATAATGTGTTGGTCCCTACTATGATTATGATATGCTGTGTTAGGTATGACGGTATATTCCAAAATACCACAATATACCATGATACAAAATTTTTGTTTGGACCCGACTCTAATACAATAATTTCAACCAAAACTAGTTACTTTCATTAATGATTCTTGATATATTGGGAAGTAACACACATTACTATTCCAACATACAATCTAGAGATATTCTTAAAACAAAATATTTTTTGTATCTTCGATAAAAAAAAAAAATGTGTTAACAAAACAAAAACAACAGCACCTGCATATTTAATTTTACTTCCGTCCTTCAGTCCCTGTTTATCACTCTCCTCCCTTTCAGAACCGCGAGTCTTAGCTCCAAGATTATTTACATATAGTAGATCAAAGGTTTAGCGATTAGACAAAATGCAAACTGATTTAGCTTGCATTTTATGCTCCTTAAGATTCTGCGATCAAAAGCTGTATATGACTTAAGGAAGATTCATTCTGGATGTTGGTAATCGGGGTTGGATATTGGTACCTTCGTTTCATAAGCACCATCTTATACCGATGGAAATTTTTCTGTTACTTGATGAATTGCCTACAAATTTATTCGGGCATTCCACCAAGTTTTTAGAGGTACATATTAATACTCCTTTGCGAATAAATTTCTACAATTTATTTCTTTGCCTTTTGTTGCGTTTCATATCGATTTTGATGACGTATAGTAAAACCACCATTAGGAAGTGCTAATTTATTTGACTTGATGCCTTAAAATTGTTTAGCAAGTAACATTTATGCAAAAGGAACGTCTATGTTTAATTAAGACTTAATGAGACACTCGTGTTCATAACGCCTCGTTTCTTGATTGATATGCAGAAGGATAACAATATCTTTCACAAAAATTAGCTATATATTTGTGTAGGAATGAACACAACTTCCTACGTATGTTTGTATGTATGTATGTAGGTATGTATGTATGTATGTATGCATGTATGTATGTGTATGTGTATGTGTGTGTGTGTGTGTGTATGTGTACGTACGTACGTACGTGTGTGTGTATGTATGTATGTACGTATGTATGTATGCATGTATTGTGTGTGTGTGTACGTACGTACGTACGTGTGTGTGTTTATGTATGTATGTATGTATGTATGTATGTATGTATGTATGTGTAGTAAGATGGATATATATCGGCTAAAATTATTTTCTACACCCACCCATCTTCAAGGATATACTTTTTAACGCAGACCATACACGAGCAGGTGTCAGTGCGAGTGACATGGAACTATCAGCTATCTTTTCGACTACTTCTGTTGTTTTAAATTTAGTTCAGCAAATAAATAGAATCTGGAAAATGGGATAGTGGCGAAAGACAGAAGAAAATAGCAGAAATAAGAAAGATGAAAACCCGCAACACTTCTTTGTCACATCTGGATCATAAAACATTGTTCATCATTTAGTTTAAGAATAGGAATTCGCGAGAAACAAAAATGGACTCCATGTTTTAACAATTGGTAAGCGATGATCTATCTCATACTTGTTTTGCATTTGAATGTCCCAGTCCATTAAGGCATTACACAAAATCTTAAATAGATAGCAATCTACTTCACAGAAAATAATTATTGACCTTCATGTCAATCAATAAAAATACACTTAAGATTCAGTGAACATAGAGAACGCACGCTGTGATATGTATTTATGACAAAATGAACTTAATTGGATTGTATGGATAGCAACAGCAGGATGTGGAATGTCGTATTGATACTATCGTATTCTTATGTTACGTGTTTAGGCTCGAATAAACAGTAGCAAAAGAAAGAGTGAAAACAACAAGCTTTGAAAAAATATAATTATCTGTTTTCCTGGAAAAATTCTGTAAAAATGAAAAACATATGAACTTACGGTTTTAAGAATCAAATCCAAAAATAATCCGAGAATAATCCACATATAAAATTTTTAAAGTCCTAATAACAAAATGTACTACTGATTTCAAGTTCGAATCCCGACGAAGAATCCAGGACGTATGCTGTAATAAGTAGTATTGAAGTCTACAGTTACTTGTAGAAAAAACAATTATTACTCCGGTTTCGGAAAGCTGAATGTATTTTTATAAACGCTGTCCTTATTCAACAATTTCACTTGAGCACACGAATTTTCCAGAAAAAAAGAATTAATCCTTTTGAATCCAGGTAATTTGAAATAACTCCAAACAGCACAACATACAACTTCCAGTGTCACGTGATCATGTTCCAGAACCTCGTAGAAATTATGTACTTGTTAAAGATCACGTACACCCAGTGTGGCCCTGAAGAAAACCAATCTTTTTACTCTAAGAAATATAAAAAAATTGCTTACATCTTAAACACGTAGTCCCATCATGGCATCGACAATGACCGATCATTTTAAAATAAAAATAGAACTTATTTACATGGTTGCTACTAATTTTGAATCAAGGTCACGATCTAGATCAACACCTTGTGTTTATAAAACGAACATTCAGGTTCAAACTATTCTCTGGAAAAGTATCATCTCCAGTGAATAAATTTACATTGCAATAGCATGTAATGAAAAATAAAAAAAATAAAAAAACCCTGACAAACAATTAAATTGAAATAAATATCTATTAAATCAGATGTAATTAAATCAAATATACATAACATTATCAAAGTATACTGACGTTAGTAAAATTGATATTTTGTTGCAGTGGTATTCCGAGATACGAAAACTGATGTATGGATACTCATGATGTAAAACTTTGAATCCAAATAAAAGTACATCAAATATGAAACAAGTTAACCTAATATAAAAAATGTAACCTTACTCTGAATCATGATTAGAGAACTATTAATGGAAAATTGTTGATAATAGTCCTCGAGAAGATAAAAATATCCATGGGAGTATTTAGGAATCGACACCGGCGGATGTGGTATGGGCATACACACGACATTTTAGTTATGAAAGAGGACCAGCTGAATGTCGGAGAAAAATATATTGATTGATAACAATTGATTGATAACAATTGATTAATAGCAATTGATTGAAAACAAGCAATGAAAGCAGAGGATGGTTATGTTTCTTTCTGACACATAGTAGCGGTTTGACAGAAACGGAATCGCTGGCTTAAATCAAAGTATTATGTCAAAATACCATAACCATATATATTGATATCATGCAAAGAAAAATTGTAACCATTAGTTTGATTCTAACAAACATTTTCATCGTACTGAGGTTTCTGTTTCAACCACTCTGCCATCCGACTAGAGGGACTATTTAATAGTGTCAAAAACCTGAGCTGAAGTTTGATAATTTAGATATAATAAATAATGTTTTGTATTATTAGCATAATACGTCACCATACATTTATAATTTGATTATCCCAGTCTCCAGAAATAGTCTATAAAATGGTAATTCTATGGAAATACAGCTACATGTTATAATTGTTAATATTTATATGTTTAATAAATTCATAGAAGTTGTTTTAAGAATGTTGCCATTTATTAGTCTCTTTCTGATATGTGTCCATACTGGTCAATTGGGGAAGTGTAACTAAGAACGAGATCATAATAGACAATTAAAACAGTGATCGGATCGTCTGTCTATACATTATTTATTTTTTACATTTATAAGACAACATGGCTGGTGGAGATGTATTCATTGTTTTAGCAGGAAAGGTCAGATCTTAGAAGTATCTAAATGAAAGGGTGATGAGCGTGATTAATACTCTCTTCAAGTTTATGGATCATTTTCAGTCGATCCTAGTTCATTGGGACTCAGGGCGTGAGCGTGATTAATACTCTGTTCAAGTTTATGGGTCATTTTCAGTCGATCCTAGTTCATTGGGACTCAGGGCGTGAGTGTGATCAATACTCTGTTCAAGTTTATGGGTCATTTTCAGTCGATCCTAGTTCATTGGGACTCAGGGCGTGAGTGTGATTAATACTCTGTTCAAGTTTATGGATCATTTTCAGTCGATCCTAGTTCATTGGGACTTAGGGTGTGAGCGTGATCAATATTCTGTTCAAGTTTATGGATCATTTTCAGTCGATCCTAGTTCATTGGGACTCAGGGTGTGAGCTTGATTAATACTCTGTTCAAGTTTATGGATCATTTTCAGTCGATCCTAGTTCATTGAGACTCAGGGCGTGAGCGTGATTAATACTCTTTTCAAGTTTATGGGTCATTTTCAGTCGATCCTAGTTCAATGGGACTCAGGATGTGAGCGTGATTAAAACTCTGTTCAAGTTTATGGGTCATTTTCAATCGATCCTAGTTCATTGAGACTCAGGGTGTGAGCGTGATTAATACTCTGTTCAAGTTTATGGGTCATTTTCAGTCGATCCTAGTTCATTGGGACTCAGGGTGTGAGCGTGATTAATACTCTGTTCAAGTTTATGGGTCATTTTCAGTCGATTCTAGTTCATTGGGACTCAGGGCGTGAGCGTGATTAATACTCTTTTTAAGTTTCTGGGTCATTTTCAGTCGATCCTAGTTCATTGGGACTCGGCGTGGGCGTGATTAATACTCTGTTCAAGTTTATGGGTCATTTTCAATCGATCCTAGTTCATTCGGACTCATATCGTAAGCGACGGATATAACCTTGCAATAATTTTTCTTGAGACAGATCACATATCCTTGTGTAGTTGTTAATGCTTTTTAAAAAAAATGAAAGTCTATATTTTTTGTTCGAGTACGGAATCATACTGTCCAACTATTTTTTAATTTCGAGGGGGAATGCTAGAGTGGTGATTTATGTTAATAAAAATAATGTTACTCGGAGAATCAGTATATCTGGTCTGATGCTAGAAATACGCACGATGATAGATTGCATTGTAGTGATCTAACATTAATTAACGTATAATAATGTATTTCCGTTCAAATCAACAGAATAAAAACCTGCATGATTACAATTTAATAATAATTGAGTTTCATATCACCAGATAGACATTTACAACCATCGACATATTTAAGGATAATAACTGCATTTCAAAAGGACTCATAACATTATATTATTTGGAGTTGCAACATGTGGAAAGACTATGTTTGCTTGAGATATGATCGAGACTGAATTCAGAAATATTTCCAACTTAATAGCTGTAACGTATGCAACTTTTCTGGTCAACAAATCCTACTCAAAGCATTCGTGATAGTTAAGTATCTGTTGTTGTTGTGGGGTTTAACGCCATTTTTCAGCACGATAGGCTATACATGGCGGCCAGTATTAATGGTGGAGGAAGAACCCGGAAAACCCCGGAAAGAACCACCGACCCACGAGAAGCTACTGGCAAGCTTTCTCACATGCCCACATTGGCTGAATCTTTGACTCGAACCGCCGCAGACAGAGGTGAGATGGCAGTGATCCGTAACGAAGAGCGCTTTAGACCACTCGGCCACTCGGGGCCCCAATAAGTATCTGTAAGGTATACGTTATATACGTTTACATCGTCACTGTTTTCAAACATAGGTCCTTGTATCTTTATAAACCTCGAAGGACTTCATTGGTAAAGGAAATAGATCATTTTCGTCTGGGATATATTTCTTTGAAGCTGGAGACTAAAACTTTGACATAGTCATGTAAATCTAACGGGATCTGTAAATTTACTTCTAAAATGCAGCCAGTATAATTTTCGCCTGGTATTTAGAAGAAAGTTTCATCCGGCCATCTAAGTGATCCATCAGCTGACTATCTACAGACATTTACCGGCATGTATTGGATAGTAGCTTATCCATCGAAGTTGTGTTAATCATCCTCATTATCATTTAAATTATTGACGTTTTCGGGGGGCCCGAGTGGCCGAGTGGCCGAACGGTCTAAAGCGCTCTCCGTTACGAATCACTGCCATCTCACTTCTGTCTGCGTGGGTTCGAGTCTAGGATTCGGCCGTTGTGGGTATGTGAGAAAGCTTGCCAGTAGCTTCTCGTGGGTCGGTGGTTCTTCTCGGAGGTTTCCTGGGTTCTTCCTCCACCATTAATACTGGCCGCCATGTATAGCCTATCGTGTGCTGAAAAATGGCGTTAAACCCCACAACAACAACAAAAACCACAGCAACAATAGACGTTTTCGCCCATACGGGCATGTATGTATGGTCAATGTCCATAAGCGGACTATTTAATTGTTCCCGGGGGAAGGAATTAAAGCCTAATCCCCCAGGTATTTCTGTGCATAAAAGGCACTATTTAATTGAGCCGTCAGGTTTTGGGTCAATATGACTGGCTTCATAGATCCTAGCGACCTGAATGTAAGGCTATACTCGAGTGGTGATAGAGTTAAAGGTAGCAATTCAGTCTGCATTAGCTGCACTAGGTGTCAACCAAGCAGTATGTGACGCCAGTAGTGATTGGTCGCCACTATGACGTCACATCGGGACACCTAGGTTTTTATTCCCATATGGAGGGTTAATTGTTCATGAAGAGAGGAAAAAGTGCGTCTCCTTTCATGTATTTAACATGTACTATGCACGTTTATTAATTTAACGTCTGGCGGTGGCGATGAAGTAGGTTCGGTCAGGGAGGAGCATCTTCACTAGGAAGGCACCTAGGTTTATCCAGGGTATACATTTTGTGACTCCCTTGCCAAAAGGTTAATGAATTGTCGTCTTGACGTTTTTATAGATATATTCTGTGCCGTTATTTTCTAAAGATAGTACCGCATCATTAACCGCTTAGTGATAGTCTGTAGGGTTATTTAAACCTTATCTATTGAGTCTGATTTGGGTGGGTTGGTTCTTGGTTTGGGTTCACCCTTTTGTGTATGGTTATTTAAACTTTCCTAGGCTTAATGGTGTACCACTTTGTTCAGCTGGACCTGATGGTCCTTGGGGTTAGGACCACCTCATATATTCTTAAGTTTAGGGTCCTAACTAGGGCTGGACCAGGTTATAGGTATTAATTTTGGGGTTATAGTAAGCTTTCCTATCTTGATAGACTTTGCCGCTTTTCGCAGCTGAACCTGATGGTCTTTGGGGTTTGGACCACGTCTTATATTCCTAAGTTTAGGGTCCAAACTAGTTTCGCTAGGTCTTTGGTTGCCGCATTGTGCAGCCGGGCCTGATGGTCCTTGGGGTTTGGACCATGTTATAGGTCTTAATTTTGGGGTTTTAGTAAATTTTCCTATCTTGATAGACTTTGCCGCCTTGTGCAGCGCGGCCTAAGAGTCTTAGGCTTTTTAGACCACCTCATATATTCTAGTTTTATGGTCTTATCTATGTGTTCTAATTGTTTTTAGTGCCTCGAGGAGAATCTGTGCTTTAGTGCAGTTGCGTTTGTTGTACTACATACAATCTGCGGTTACCTTGCGGTAGGAACAAATGTTAGTGTCCATAATTTTGTGTTGTAGGATTGTGGTGCCCTAGAATAATAATTAGTAAAAAACATTTTTAAAGAAAGAAACAAAAATACAAGAAAATATTTTTTTTTTAAATTTAGATTACGGGTTATTGCAGTTTATTTTCTCAATGTGTGGGTTTAGGGTTGGGATAAGTACTTGCTAATCTGTCTTTATGTTGAATTATTTTCCATGTTGTTTGGATGAAGCTATTAGTATGTTGTAATTTTATTTTCAGGCTAAGTCTGTTTGATTAAGACATATAACTTTGCCGTATACTCGGGTCGCTAAGACATGTCAAAGACATCTGATCTTATTCATTCCCTAATTTTAAGTGTATTAGCCTGTCTACTAGTTATGATAATTGTTCCTATTTTGTTTCATTTATGTGATGTTATTTTATTTTCAGGCTAAATCTATTTTGATAAGACAGATATCTTGGGTCGCTAAGACATTTCAACGACATCTGGTATTGCTGTTCCTTACATTTAGCTTGTTAGCCTGTCCCCTGGTTGTAATTAATTGAATGGTAATTATTTATTGTTTAGCGGGTCATACACTTTTGTTTAAATTTCCCCTTTTTCCCCAATGTTGTTGAAGAAGTTTATAATATTTTTGTAAGTAATGTCCTTATTTTAGTTTAGTTCTTTGAGGAAATCTGGATTTGTATACTTAACTATTTTGCACGCATGTTTGGATACAGAGAGAAAACATTAACGTTATTTGTATTTGTGTGAACTGTTATTGTATTTAAAACACGACGAACACAGTGAATAAAGGAATTAACATTTATGTCACTTTCCCATTCAGAGTAATTATCTATTAGTCCATGGGGAACATATGTTATTTCCTATAGGGTTATCGTTGCGAGCAAATAAGTATTCTAAACATGTGATTGAAAGCTATTCCTGCATGCTTAGCGAAAGAGTATAGTGACCACCGAAAAATAAAGCTTAATTAGTTTTATTTTATGATCTGAAGTTACGATATATGAAAAATAACCCTTTCTTTAATTTTCCTTATCTCTTGCGTGCTGTACGAAAATCTGGCCAAAGTCTTCTGCCTTATTCTGTTCCAGACGGATTTTTCGCTTGAAATAGAAGGATATACCACACGAATTCTGTATATTCTCACCAAATAGGGCCATATTTATTTTACAAATAACGATTACTAATTTAAACTTTACTGTACCTGCAAAATTTGATTGCGAAAATATGATCAACAACTTAGTATGCCGGTCTACGATTAACTGTCAGGTCAAAGCAAAATTTTGCTTCATCGCTCATTTTGAAATTATTATAGAAGCTACATCGACTCCCTGTCTTTTTAATTTGTTCATTTCAAACCAGTCTAGGTTATATCGAACAGAATGAGAAGCAATGTTAAACCCAATGCAGGATTTGTAGGCCCTAGAAAAAATTCTCCAGTAGGCTTCTATGGATTACAGATTGTGACGGCAGTAGGCCCCTGACCGCTATGGGCACCCGGAATTTTGTGTAGTTTTCCTTACCCTGTTCGCTGCCATGAATACCTAAAACAAAACAGACAAGAATGCTGCCAGTCTCATAAAAGGCTTGCAAAAGACGAAGGGAAAATGGCTAAGTGAAACTCTTTTCGCAAACTATATTTTACCTCCACGAAAGTAGGATTATATCAAACATGTGTATTGTGTTTATTTTCTCTGCACCTACGCACATATATGGAAATTATGAGTTTGATTTCTTCTGGAGATCTCGATATACGTGGACTGAACTTATAAAACTGTGTGCTCCAGGTAATACTGACCGCAGGAGGTTTCAGACGCAGTTTTGAAATAAAATCCATAAACAAACTTTGCGAATGCGCTTCATGTATCAATTCATAGAAGTTTTCGAGTAGTATATGTTTTAGTTTACTAAGAATATTTTTCCTGTTTCCACTGTATCTGTCATTTTTGGGGCGAGGCAGCTAGAGTATTAACTGTAAAACATTCTAAATACGTTATCCGTTAAGACCACAAAACATCTATCGGAAGGCATAAAGTTGACATATGAAGGTATGCAAACATAACCGTTACATGGCTGTATGGCACACGAACTACCAAATTATGGAAGTCTGATCTTTGCCTGTCTCACAACCTACCGTACATGTACTTTTGTGTCGAGGCCATACATTTCATCGTATAAACAAGACACAATTAATCGGAATTTTAAATAAGATGTCTTATAAAAATGTTCTGCTCTTGGTCGTGAACTTAAAGTTATCAGCAAATATTGTGTCTGAAATAATCTCTGAAACGGCGAATAATTATATAACGTAAAGCTTGCAGATTGAAAGGGTGAGCAGTTCTGCAAAAATAAGGTAAAATGACGTACAATTAAGTGAAAGATCGGATTATGTCGTTCTGTCATTTGTATTTTTTCATGGAGAAATGCAGTTACTTTCAACAACGATTTTACTGATTTTGTTCAGACTTGCAAACATAAATCTTCAAAAATATCTTTTCCATGTATAAATTGAAGGTGGATTCAAAGAACGTAAACTGTGACTTTGTGTCAGCGAAATGCAGATATATTTCATTTCACCAATGAATTTGCTAGTTACTGTATATTCCTGGGTACAAAGTCTGTCCTATAAGTACCAATGTACTTGAAGGTGCTATAATTGGTCAGATTGTTTTGCAAAAAGTAAACGTTCTTAGATTTCATAAAGAGTTCAGTTATCACAAATCATTTCTGGAAAAATGTGTAAAATATGTATTTAGGAAATGACTTCTTATGAAAAACGTGTTGCTAACATTGTATTAAATAGTAATTGTCTATGCGGCTATATTACAACATTATCTTATTTTCATTTACAAATACTTTTAGTTACCAACTGAACACTAAGGACATCAGATCTATCCGAGAAGATCCGCATCGTGGCTTTATTACAGACTGATTCCGCTGACATGTATCTGGAAAAAGAAAAACAATATCGCTTTACAAGTAACGATTCATAGAGAGATGAAAACTTGTATACGGTAGAGATGATAAGACATCTCTGTATCGTAGTCATTACACGGATCTGTTCTCTGTCAGTTCCATTATAGCCAAGCCTATAACAGCTCTAAAGAATAAATAACAATCTTTCAATAATAATGATGTAGGACGAGTTCTTGACAATATGATATCGGTACATACAAGATACAAAGACTCTGCATTATTAAGCTTGGTTGATTGATGTTTAGATCAAGCATATATGTAAATTAGTGGCAAGGGGGAAAATAATATGCCAGAAATGTGAGGAAACGCTGCCAAGGAATCGATCGTCGTTTGAATAATGGGTTTTAACAGCAGTCTGGTTTAGTATAAGAAAGTAATACATGCGCATCAACAGTTAATTCCAAATATAAAATGGACAATTAAACGTGTGGTGTACATAGATGATTGAATTCATACCAACCCCTGTAGGGTCATGAATTTCACCTTCTGTAAATTCTTGTAACATCGTCGAAGAATATTTATTTTATTCTGACTTTATTGCCTTTGACGGGAAATATATTTCACAGTGCATATTTTTTTCATTTTACAGATTATTGTTTTATTTTTAAGAGTGCTGGAAAGCGTTAATGATATCATGGTTATAGACCATTATAAGTTATATTCTTTGTGTGTATGTTTTCATTTCATTTAAGACGCACAAGAGCGTTTAACAAAAATTTCAATTTTAATATTGTTCGATTTTATGAAGTTGTATGTTTGTATAGTATGGCTGGACGGTACGTTACTACAACCCCAATTATGTAGTGCAAAGCAAAATATTATTGACAAAAATGTCAAATTCAGGCTTATTGCCAGACATTCTGAGGAATATAATAATAATAATAATAATAATAATGAGGACTTTGTATAGCGCCTAATCTTTAGAAACTCTAAGCGCTTTACAACATTAGACAACACCTATAAGATAAAAAATCCCATATAAGAACATTATTACAAAAACAAACACCATGAAATTAGAAAAAAACATTAAAAAAATAAAAAACATGCTTGAGAATATTTCAGGTAGGAAACATTATTAGATCTTTAAGTTTGTTCTTGCAGTCGAAATAAGTGAGTTTTGAGAGCCCTCTTGAATGTGATCACTGTGTCTTTGTGTCTAAGTTCAGTGGGCAATTCATTCCACGTTGCTGGGCCTTGGTATGCAAAAGAACGCTGTCCATATGACTTTGTTTTCATAATTGGAATAATGAGTATACGATTATCAGAAGAGGAGCGTAAGTATCTTGCTGGTGTGTAAACATGGGTGAGATCGGATAGGTATGCTGGACTACAGCCCGACTGTGAAACGTAGCACAGAGAACAAATTTTGTGTTTGATTCTGGATCGAATGGATAGCCAGTGTAGGGTACAGAGCAGGTATTTCTGGAGTAGATATTGAGATGAACCTGACAGAATTGAGTCCAGTCTTGAAAGTACTAATGAACACACAAGTGTTTTAGTGGCATCAACCGAAAGATATTTGCCAATTGAGCTGATGCGTCTCAGCTCAAGATATGCAGTCTTGCATATGTTCATGACATGCTGGTGCAATGTGAGAGTACTGTCCAGAGTAACACGTAGGTTTCGTACCGATTGTGTGAATTTAATGTTGGTGTTGCTGATATTTATTGTTTGAGGTGTTGCTGATATTTATTGTTTGAGGTAAAGGATGCGAATGAGAAAGTCTTTGTGTTGTGATCAGAATGGCCTCAGTTTTATCATCATTCATTTGTAGCTTGTTATTTTTCACCCATGATTTCAGAAATGCACCTCTCTACACCTTGGATGGTAGCATCAACTTCAGTTGGGGGGCTAGATTTGTATATTTGGGTGTCATCAGCGTACAATTGGTGAGACACTGGATGATGATCTATGACACTTGAGAGCGGCTGAGTGTACAGAATGAAGAGAACAGGTCCAAGAACAGACCCCTGTGGAACACAACAACATAGATCAACTGGGCTGGAGTGCATTCCATTTGCAGATACAATTTGTGTCCTGTTGACCAAGTAGGACTTGAACCACAGTAAGGCTGTATCATGAATGCCAAATACATGCTGGAGACGGTGAAGTAATATATCATGGTCTATTGTGTCAAATGCTGCAGACAAATCAAGGACGGTGAGGACTGTAATCTTTCCGCTATCCAACGCAGAAAGAATGTCATTAACTACTTTTAGAAGAGTAGTTTCAGTACTGTGGTAAGGGCGATATGCAGATTGTACATTGCTAAAAAGACTGTTTGAATTTAGATGAGATACAAGCTGGGATAGAACAACCTTTTCTAAGATTTTTGATATGAATGGGAGATTAGAAACTGGGCGGTAGTTCTTTAAATCGTTATGGTCTAGTGTTGGTTTCTTCAGCTGAGGCTTTACAATGGCTGTTTTGAAAAATGATGGGAATTCCCCGGATGAGAGCGAGGTATTAATAACATCAGTTAGTGAAGGTAATACTGGATCTAAGCACTCAAGCAGCAGTGATGTTGGAATTGGATCAAGTTCACATGACTTTGGTGCTCTCTTCATCAGGATTGTACGTACAAAATCCATAGAGATAGGTTCAAATGCTGCTAATGGTTGCAGCTCAAATTCTGTATCCCAACTGTATGGTGACGACGAGTCAATTGAAATTGTGGTGTCAAACTTATCTCTAATGGTTTGTACTTTGTCACGGAAGAAATTTGCAAACATGTCCGGAAGGGTCGACTGGAGAGAAGGTAGTTGGAAATGGTGTAGATTAGTTCCTTGACATTAGCTTGTTAGTAATCTTGAAGAGCTTTTAGCAGCTGTAACTTTCCATGATCTTAGTAGTGTAGTGGGCTGATTTCGCTGCATGGACTGTATTTGTGACATTCTTCTTAGCGACTTCATAGATTTGCTTATGAATAGTGAGTCTGGTGGAACGCCAGAGCCTCTCAGCTTTACGGCGGTCTCTTTTAGCAGTGCGAAGCTGGTCACTAACACTACTATACCATGGAGAACACTTTTGAATTGATACTCTGCACTTGGTAGCTGGGGCATGTTTGTCAATCAATGAACGCAGACAGTTATCGAGTTGTTCTGCGGTAGTAGGTAAGCAAGTTGTTAGGTTAGCTTGGATGTCGTGCATTAGTTTGGTTCTATTTATCATACGGAGGTTTCTCTTAGTAGCAGATAAAGGTGGAGGGTTAGTGACTGATATGTCAAGATGGCGTATAATGCAGAGGTGATCTGATGCAAGGTCATGGGATATCAGGGAGGACCGTAGAATGTTATCATGAGGTCTATGAAGAATCCAGTCTAAAATGTGACCATGTTTATGGGTGGGTTGGTTAACTGACTGTTTGAGGTTGAAAACTTTAATGGAATCTATGAGTTTTGATGTATTTGAATTTCCGGGACAGTCAAAGTGAAAGCTGAAATCTCCAAGAATAATCAGGTTGCCACCTATCGAATTTCCATAGTCCAGGAGATTCGAAACTGCTCCAAAAATAGAGAGTCAGCCAGCTTGTTTTTTCTACTAGGAGGAGGGCGGTATAGGCAGAAAAAATGGACTGACCTTTTCTCCAGTGTGAGTGTGGTTTGGACTAGTTCAAACGATGTGTGGTTGAAATTGAATGTTGTGGTGTAGTTAAGACGTTTTATCATGGAGTTCTTTGTGATGACAGCAATCCCACCTCCGCGAGAATTACGGGGGAACGACTTGATGGAGTAACCAGTGGGTGTTAGATTCGCACAGTTGGGTTCATCGTCTGATGTTTTTAGCCATGTTTCTGTCAGGAAAAATAAATCAACATTTTGGTCGTTGATAAAATTAACTATTTCTGTGCGCTTTTCCGGTGGTCCTACTGACTGGGCATTGAATAATGCAATGCGTAGAGGTATTTCTTCGATAGCTGACAGAAAGGTTGACAAATTAATAGGGATTTGAATTAGGTTTTCTAAATTAACGTCGAAATGTTTTTAAATTGTTGAGCCGAAATAGGGGAGGTAACTGGAATTCTTCTTCCTGTTCTACGCCGGCCAGCTTTGAAACAACGTTTCTTTTTTCGCTTCTGTTTACATTTAGGTAATGGTGAATGTAGTCCCAGTTCGTTTAGTCTAGAGCACAGTGTAGCGTGGAGAGCCAAGGAGTGATCATTTAAAGCAATTAATGAGGGTCCGTCGTAGCATAAACGGGTTGACTGGCGAGTATCTCGTGACGGCGGTTTGTTCAAAAACAGTGGAGCAAGACAGCCGAGAAAAAGTCTAATTATTTTCGTTTCCAAAACAAGGAGATGAAGAGACACATACGAATTTAACAGCCAATACATAGTGAACACAATAACGAAGATGAAAACAGGCAACAATCACAAATATCATGGAAACGGCACTAAAAAACAGAACAGCTGCTTCAAGCCGGTCAAGCGATAGCGGCCATCTTGTTTCATCTCATATGAACCCCTCCAAAGAAATACAAATTGAAGTTCATATAATTTGTTCACACGGATAAAGTGTTGTCCTTGGGATCCGTAAGTCTAGTCAATTTTCGGGACTTACATGACTTCTCTTATTTCATTCAGTCTGTATAAAACAGCACGATTGACTCTGTAAAACAGGCGACTGTTAGTTGAATGTATTATTTGGGCTACGAAACTGTTGCATTCTCTTAAAATATATGGTGACATTGTCTTCACATATATGGGGACATTATCTTTAAATATATGGGGACATTGTCTTGAAATATATGGTGACATTGTATTCACATAAAAGGGGACATTGTCTTGAAATATATGGGGACATTGTCTTGAAATATATGGACACATTGTCTTGAAATATATGGGGACATTGTCTTGAAATATATGGGGACATATGGGGACATTGCCTTTAAATATATGGACACATTGTCTTGAAATATTTGGGGACATTGTCTTGAAATATATGGACACATTGTCTTGAAATATATGGGAACATTGTCTTGTAATGGATAGGGACATTGACTTGAAATATATGGGGACATACTGAAAAAATTATACACTTTGCAATTTCGAAAAATATTAATGGACAAATATGCATATTACTCCGAACCTGTTAAAGTAGGCTACTTAAAAAGAATTTTTATTTTTTGGGTTTCTGAAAATGCAAATGATAAAAACGCGTTGACACAAGCGAACTTGGTTAGTTTGGGCTTATATTTGTATTATAATAAAAACCATGACCTCAAACTTTAAAAGAAATCCAGATTTTTTAATGATCTATCTTACAAAAAAATTGAAATATTTCACGCTGCCTCTAGACAAATTAGAACTATGGATTTAATCTATCAATTTTCATGGAAGTGAATCTCTGTGGATATATTTCTTTGACTTGTATAATCGAGGGTGAAATCTCGCAATGGAAGTTAGCTTACAGTTGGTTTCGGGATCACAGCTGCCGTCATATTACTGGTTGTTTTGCTTGTTTGCTTATTTCCATTTTCGTTTGCTTCATTCTAATTTTGTTCGCTTGTTTTAATGTTTGCTTCCTAATATAATTTTGAGTAAACACAAAGCAAAACATATGAATGGGTGTCCTAGAGAAACATTTCCTAACATTAATGAAATGAACGACCTGACGGTTTTGCTGTAAAAAATTGTTGCAAATCTAACTGCCATATCGGCCATACAAAATAAATCTGGGTCCATCTAATAAGTCGGAAAATTAGATTTTCGTTTTGAAGTAAAAACAACCATCAGTTTGAATATATACTCAAGTAGCCTGGCTGGATGTCCCTTAGATTAAGTGCAAAATATGAAAAGAGCCACCCATGGGAACTCTTTTTCATTGATGTCTTACGCGTGTGCTAAAAGGCTCCATAAGATAGTGCCAGCGCGAGGTCACTAATTTAGTTTGATGTTAAAGGGACTTTGTTCAATAATTGATTGTTTGAATCCTTATGCCTTGAATTTACACTGTCCTTAGTAGAGTGTACATCAATCATCTTTCCACCGTTCATCGATGCATAATTTGAATGACAGTCATCTATCTAATCAAATTGTATGCTTTTCAGACTTAATGGGTCTTGTCTGGTTCATGTTTCTTCAAGTGACATAATATCATTATATACAGTTGTCTTATACGCATCGCATAATAATTTGAGAATCTTGCCGATATAATGTGTCCTTAATTTGGGAAATACATACATGCTTGTAAGTATATTAGCTTGGAATCTCGAGTTGCATCTTTGCAAAATTAATCACAAGACGCCCAAGTTTATTGTAAGAATTCTTTATTCAAAAGCGTTTAGAGTCGAAATACTGAACCAGTCTGCAGGCTCTTGATCTTGTTATGTGGCCATGTTGTAAAATTTATTCTGGCAGAAATGAAGAATATTTAAATGAAAAAACTTTCATGGTATCTTCATTGATTTTATTAGGGCATCGTTTTTGATTGGACGTGTTCCCAACATTCTTGATCAAGTATATAACCAATTGAAATCATTATATATACAAGTACCACAAACGAAATTAAAATATTATTAACGCTCGACTTGCAACGAACGTTTACTTTATTTCAGTCAGACATATTAAAAACAAATGACTAAGCGACAGATAGTCGGAGATACATTAGACGATCGGAAATATGTCAAGTTTGTTTGAAAACCATGTTCGCTTCAACAAAGAATGCCCATACTTTCAGACCACAAGTAAACAGTTTAGTGTTCAGAGATACGTGTGTCTGTTTGAATATAGAGTCTGTTAATTAAAGAATGTGTGAACATTCGAAGACACGTTTATCTTGATAAAGCGTTTTAAATGACATGAATAAGAAATGCAATTAAATGAAGGCACGAAATTAGTATATTACCACTCTTCAAGGTAGATAAATTCAGATAAAGGACTTCTGTTTATTATCACACAAACAGCGGTTAACAGAACAAAGAGAGACACTCGTTTGGAACAACACATAAAATTAAATTGAAGATTCATCATAACTAGTACGCAAACATAAAAATAGAAAGACTATGATAATTACCAATTAATTCAGTACTTTAATTTTACTTTCATGCCAGAATCTCATACCTTGATATGAAAAAGTGTCATGTTACTTCTCCTCAACCTTCTCCTCCATCTATGTGTCTTCAACTACTACCACTACCACCATCACCACCTCCAACAATACAACCACTACTACTACAACGAATAAAACAACTTTATTTTTGCACCGCTATAGTGCTGCTGTTACTGCTAGCACCACCACCACCACAAGCGTTTCTGCTATTACTGCCGTTGCTACTTCAATAGCAATAATAACGAGAACTACTACTACTGCTACTACTACTACTGCTGATACTACTACTACTACTACTACTACACTACTTCTGATCTTGACCGCTCCGGAGACATAAGAGGTTAGAGCGCCAGCATCGGATGCGATAGGTCGCGGGTTCGAACCCAAAGATTCTTTTTCCTAAAGATACAAGTCTGGTTCCCATTCTTCCATATAATTAGTCAATCTCTTTCTATATATATATATATATATATATATATATATATATATATATATATATATATAACATCATCAAGACACTTTATATTGACAAAGAAAAGTTTATTTAATAAATAATAAAAGTGATAAGAGTTTGACTAGCCAAACTAATAATTTATTGATCAGTATATTTTTATTTTCATTGGAAGGTCAGTTGTGAGTTCGGTCTTCAAGACAATTTGTTATAATATGTAATTAAATTCATCTAAAAGACAGTTACAATGATGCTAGTAATTTCTGCTTTCCTACCCTCAATCTCCATGCCTTTCAATGCATTTTAGGACTAGAATCCCTTCTTGTTAATCCTTGAATTAAATATAATTCTAATGTTTCTAATGGAACCAGAAACTGTTGTAAATTATTCCGCCAAGATAATTAAATTTGAGATTTAAGTGCATAGGGAAGGCACTTAAATAGAATATTGATAAGGATTCGTTAATACAGGCTAAAGGATTATGGTTCAAAGACGTGAATTTTGTAATAATTAGTGTCCTCATTTACAAGGGGGTGATGGGGATAAACATGCAAATATGCTGAAAATAAATGTCATTGAATCATTCTTAAAAGATTTTTTTTAAATCCCTAAAGGTTAAAAAAATTGTAGCCTTCGCCCAAGTTATACAAATTTGTATCGGAGACAAATGACAAACGTCAGCAGAATGTCACTGAGAACTTTTAACTAGATTAAAGTTTGCCAAAGCTCGTCATCTTTCTCAGTTTGCTCGATGAATTCCCTCGACCTTTATTCATTTGTTCTCTTCTAAATTTTATAACTTTTTCCGCAAAAATGATATATTCGTCTGTGATAGATCACTCTTTGCTGAGATAGATTAAAATAGTGACACTACTTCTTTTGCAGACTCTATGATAATGTTGTTGACAACACCCAATCGTCAGTACGCGTGAAGAAAGGTACTGTGGTAATAAAGTTAGCAATACTAACACATTCGGACAAAGCTATTTTTCGGAGCTGAAAGCCACAATCTTCAAGATCAAATAAAACTGCATTGTGACCTCAAAATTCTTAAATCAAATCAACAAAAAGAAGTCTAAACCATTTAGAAATAAATGAAGACCAATGGACTTGTCTTAAAAATCCACGTGACATATACTTATTTTTTTGGGTCTATTAATTGCATTTCACTTTTCTCTATTAAGATATTTCACTTGCACATAGTTGTATCTGTAGACTTGATTAACGGTATCATAGCAACTGAAACTTTCTTTTTGACACTGCAATTCCTTGATGAAGTTTTATTCTCGCGCTTAGACATACGAGCGCTAGAATTGATAATTCATTCTCACTCTTCATCTGCAAGTATTTTAAATTTTATGCAATTCGTTTTCTCTGATTCCTGAGGATCCAGCGCTTAGACATACGAGCCCTAGAATTGATAATTCATTCTCACTCTTCATCTGCAAGTATTTTAAATTTTATGCAATTCGTTTTCTCTGATTCCTGAGGATCCAGTCCTGATATGATATACTGGAGTCAAATCGGTATTGTTAGCGTTTTGCTAAACCATACATGTATATATCAAATTTCTGTTACAATAGCATTCAAAATGTTTCTAATGAATTAAATATCTTACACTAGGTAACTCTTGTGTCAAAGTAGCAAAATGAACTAGATCTGTAAAGTAACGCTAATGAACGTACATCAAATATTATATGAGTCCAAGGTGAGAATACGATGACTGTCAAATACACATTGATTATATGAGTCCAAGGTGAGAATACGATGACTGTAAAATACACATTGATTATATGAGTCCAAGGTGAGAATACGATGACTGTAAAATACACATTGATTATATGAGTCCAAGGTGAGAATACGATGACTGTAAAATACACATTGATTATATGAGTCCAAGGTGAGAATACGATGACTGTAAAATACACATTGATTATATGAGTCCAAGGTGAGAATACGATGACTGTAAAATGCACATTGATTATATGAGTCCAAGGTGAGAATACGATGACTGTAAAATGCACATTGATTATATGAGTCCAAGGTGAGAATAAGATGACTGTAAAATACACATTGATTATATGAGTCCAAGGTGAGAATACGATGACTGTAAAATACACATTGATTATATGAGTCCAAGGTGAGAATACGATGACTGTAAAATACACATTGATTATATGAGTCCAAGGTGAGAATAAGATGACTGTAAAATACACATTGATTCAGAACGATCTGAAGAGCGGAAAGATTATTGAAGCCTCAAATCAGCACACATCAACATCAATGCTCGTTATGTAGCCCTGCTTCATGCGGTATCAAATGCCATTCTGTGGGAATAATGACAATCGTCCAATTACGTGAGGCAGGATTAATTCATTACATAACGATAGTGTCAAGACGTGATGCGCATGATTATGCATGGTCATGAGCAGCATGGGGGTGAACAGACCATTTGCTGGAAAGTCTATTTATGAAAAATAAAGCTTCCTACGAAAACGAAAAAAAAAAATATGGTCAATAACGTCAAAACAAAAACCTCTAACTAACTGAGAGTTTCTCTAAATGGGTTAGTTTTTTTTGTTACTTTCTTATTGTTGTTAGTGTTCTTTTAAAAGTATGCGCGCGTGTTTACCCACCGTGACGCTTCAATGAGGTCGCACCCCCTCTGCTGCTGTAATTAAATCAGTCTCTCGTCCAAAGATTTTATCAAGGCCTATACGATATCGTGATCAAGGATCATGTAAATATATTGTTATAAATCCGTGTGGGGTTGACTGTGCTCGCGAAAAGAAACTTTTAAATTTAATTACATCCATGTCCCCCCACATCAAGTCTGATGAATATTTCGTAACGTATGCGTATCAACTCCATTAAATACAACTAAAATATTACAGTTGTCTCGGATCACTTTAGGTATTTGTGTATATCGTTGATAAGTCACGTTTATGTTTATATTATTGCTGTATTTGATTGTTTGTCCAGCATCACATCATCATAGACTACTAAATTATTAATGCATCCATCGAGGTCATCTATAGATGGAGCTTCATCAATATCAGTAATAAATTCAATAATATCATTGCCATCTTCATTTAACAATTTTGCATTTTCATTAAAATCTTTAAGCATCGCTCATCATCAGCTGACGGAGATAATACATATAAATTATCCCATTTGATCTATCTCATTATCAAATTAAGTAGTAATTGTGTTTTACCAGACCCAGACGGACTTATGATAATTGCTCTGATAGAATTTGGTAACGCTCGATGATGTTTGACGGGTTTTTCCTTTCGTGTCGCTGAGAAATCAATTACATCCATATACTCATAATACGAATCTATATTGTGTTCGATGCAGAACATCCACCCCCAAAAGTTTTTTTCCCTGACACAGTCAGGACACAAAGTGTCAGGCGGTGACAGTGCCGCTTTGCTAGGAAAATTACCAGGAACACCATGGGCTAAATATCCAGGAAAAAAAACATCTTACATGATATAATTACTGTGGTCCTGGAACACGACTTGATATCAGACTTGATAACCAAGATCAGCCAAAACCCGGAGAGTATCCAATAAACGCTATTGATAAAGCATGTCATTCTCATGATGTAGCTTATAAAAAGTAAAGATCTTCAGCAACGACATATTGCAGATGTGAAATTAATTCGCTCGTTAAATTCTATAAAAAATAAATCTTTCAGAGAATCATTCGCTAATTAGTTGGCAAGATCTGCGATGAAAGGTAAATTATTATTCGGAACCAGTAATTAATCATCCGATTATAAAAATAATGGAATCGATTTATTATAGCCCAAGATGATTTTGGAAGGGTAGAGCAGCGATTAGTAAACTCGCCGATGCAGCAAATACTACCTGTTCTGCTGCCGCAGCGTGGTTAGCACGACAGGCAATATGACAAATATATCAAACACCGCCTAAAAAAATGCAGCATGCACATTTTGATGTCAGCGTGCCAAATGAAGTTCATCAGGCGGATATATTATTTTAACCACATTATACTATCAAAATTGGTAGACGTCAATTAACATACAAATACGCGTTGACTGTAGTTGACGTTGCAAGTAAATATAAGGAAGCGGAACCATTATCAACTAAAATAGCAACTGAAGTTTCATCTGCACTTGAACAAATTTATCAACGAGGACCCTCACAATGGCCAAAACTATTACAGGTTGATCATGGAAAGGAATTTAAAGGAGCAGTATCATCGCTGATAAACAAAAGTCACAATTAGACAAGGGCATACTGCAATTCATCGTTATCAGGCAATTGTTGAACTTTTTAATCGAACGCTTGCTGAGCAGTTATTTGAATATCAATGGCGAAGGAAATAATTAAGAAAAATATAAGATCTCGCGAATGGGTTGCAAGATTACCAAGTGTGATAGCTGCGTTAAATAATGAAATTACTCGAGCAAATGACATGAAACATTAATGCGATTACAAAAAAAAACAACATATACCAATACAACGACATGACTTTTCAAAACAACCAGTACTAGGTAATGTGACTGTCAGATATGTATATGAACCCGGTGAACTTGAAGGCTGTAAAAAAAAGGGGCTACTGATCCTATTTGGAGTATTACGACACATACTATTTCTAGCGTGGTAAGATCTGCAATCTACAGATTAGATTCAACTGCTCCTCAACGTGGATTTGTACGCGAACAATTACAAGTAATTCCTGAAGACACAATTACCACCGTGATCGCGTTTGTAAGCTAGCATCCCTACATCGATTACACTCAAGACAGGTCAGCATCACATTTTCTTGTGTATGACTAAGATTACTATTAATTATATTTACGATAAATTGTCTTGGATTATTAAGAATATTGCTCCACAACACTACTGTATTACAGCTCGCACAATGATTATTCTGTCGTTGTTTTAATGTCATGATAAATTCATCATCGAGATCAAAGTCGCGTTTATTTTTTGTCACATTGTTTATAACAAACTAATTTTTTTCTTACTATATCATTGTCAATAACATCGCCATCATCAACTTTGTTGTTGTCGCCAGCAGTTTCTGTAAAATCTATGACAATTCTCCGCAGATGAGATATTTTTCTGACTCGAGACACAGCGAGATAACCTAAGTTTGACCATTCGATATGATCATCAACGATTCAAACTCGCGTATCAGAAATAGTTAACCCCTGAGATGAAGGAATGGTCATTGCGTATCCGAGCGTCCACGGAGTTTTGTCCCTGACTGCGTAAGGAGTTAACGCGCTCTCAACAACACTGACAGGAACTAAAACAATATCATTCAATACAAGATTTTGTTTTTCCGTCGAACCCGGTATATCAACGTCCATATTCTGCCGTCGTGTATCGACCGGTCGATAACACAAATGTACGGGTAGGTTTGAAAAATTTTCGTTATGTAACAAAAATAACCGCTGTTGAAGTGTATCACGAACTATCTTTCTATTTGCCACTGTCAAATCGTTTGGTCTCCACACCTGCAGAAAATCGTTCAGAGAAGTTTTTGAAATTATTTCACGCAGTATTTCACATTGCATTTTATTCGGTTGTAGTCTGATTAATTTCTTAAACTCTTTCAAAACTACATCAAATGCTCTATGATCATCAGTTATTTCTTCATAATAATCTACAAAATTCTTTAGCCATTCATGTGGAGACAATCCAACAAAAGGCGGTGGTTGACCATGATCGCCACACATTATTACAGCAGTATTTTTAGCGTTTCTAGCGACACTGTACATATTTCATGCCAAACAATAATCCATGGAATGTATTTTTCGCCCATTCGTTCATGAGTCCGTTTATCTACCTTCCATCGAAAGAATTTATGATAAGTGCATGATTTAATATTTCTTTCTTTCATTTCTCTTGCGAGTCTGTGTGTATGTGTTAATACAATTATACCAAAATCCTAAACAATTCGATTACACGAGTTGATTTACCACAAATTCCCGATCCATTGAGATAAACTGTTTTGTATCTAGCTACAGGATCATATACCGATGGTGCTGATGACAATTTTGATATTTGATTTTTTTGGGCAATAAATATCGTTAATCGAAACGTCAGCGAATTCAGAATAATCAAGTATTTCTTCTCGCTTTTTTCTGCATTCACCCCATGAAACATAATTGCATATCTGTAGTTGTTCGAGCAATTTTCTATTCTTGTTGATATAAAATGAATCCGTAGCGACTCTGACAGCAAACTCAGAAACTCTATTTATCATCGATAATAGATTTTTCGAAACTTTCGCGAGCATTGAAGGTCTTAAATGAGTAAACTGCGGTGACTCACCATCCATATAACTCACAATTGTACCTAATTTAGTTCCATTTGGCAAGAAAACTCCCTCGACTTAGAAACGTATTTTGTTTCGCTGTATCAGCAATAATAAAATATAACTCAGCATCGTCTATAATCAGTCTTGCACAATGTCGTTTATGATCATATGCAGCTCCTTGGGTAAATTTACCGATTATTTTTCTACCAAGATCATTTGCTGTTTTATTTTCATTATCAGTTATATCAGGATCTTCTTCAGAATATTCTTCTTGTGGCGGTAACCAAACTTCTTTCTGAGAACGATACGATATAATTGCTTCACTTACAGTAAACGATATCAGTATTTTTTACATCGAACATATATCATAATAAAACTATTGGTGAAAAGTGCTTACCAAAACAGACATAACAAATCGGATGAAGACCTTTAGCAAATTCGAATGCCTCGATACAGGCCGACCCAGTCATGTCAAAATCTGGAAATTGTCCATTTATCGATACCCTTGTCCTAATCTGCTACAATACTCAGAACACTCTCCGTAACTAAGAAATCTTACCGGATAACATGCGACCATATCAACAGAGATAACATATCTATAATCATATTTAGTATTCAACAATCCATCGTGTCCGTATTCTATACAACTACGTTGTATTTCTTCAAGAAAATCAAACCGAGTTGGTTTCCAAGAATTTTTCTTCTGAGCAAAATGATCGGCGACTGACAGAATGGTAAAACAATTATTCAATAATTGTTCAGACCTGATATCGTAAGGGTCATGAGGTATATTCAGCCGAGCAAGATTTTTCATTTTTTTCGTGGAGAGATTCTATACGATATATTTCGCCGCTAGGTCTTTCAAACTGATAAAACTTACTTTTTTCTTCGATACAGATACTTTCATCCGGTCTAATCAATTCATCGTCGTTTTCAGAACTCTAAAATAACCATACTGATACTGGATCGTTCTTACTTATTTCGTTAATAAAATCGAACATATCTCCCTGGTAACAGTTCGGTTTCGTGGAAATATTGTAACTGCATTAGTCCACGCATGTGCATTATGATCAATAATTTCAATTAAAGCTCCCCTCGATTTATTCTTTGATTCGTACAAAATCTCTCCGGTTATCGTTTTTAGTATTATTGGGAACTTTAATTTCTTTCCTAATTCAGCAACATCATTTATTGTAGTTCCGCTATCCCTGACTGATTCAGCCCATTTGTTTATTTTTTCACGTCGGTGATCCGTTACACCATTTCCACCTATCGCGTTTGTAAAATGTTCCATTACTCATTCGGCTACACAATTTAGTCTTGATAATTTCATCGGCGCGAGATCATTAATGTTAGGATTGTCATTCAGCGGATGATTTCCATAAATAACGCGGTCACAGGATACGCTCGTTCATAATACGGTTTGTCAATACCAGTCAACATTCGTGGTTTGGAATTTTTACTTAATATGGTTATTTTTTCATTATAAAGGACAGGGTTACGTTTGTCACGGATAATCTAAGTATTATTGTCTGTTTCTGCTAATACAATAAACTCTATTCTGATGAAATATCTTTGATAGTTGAGATAATTATTAATCTGTGCCGCTGGTTTGTCGTTCACTGTAGCGTCGGTGCCACCAGCGGTGACACCATCGGTGTTACGCATGACTTTGAATGTCGATCACACGTGAGATGCACCATCGTTGCAAAATTCTCTTTTAGCATTTCGAATACTATTAATCAGAGTTTTCGTCGGATCGACCAGAGCTCGTAGCTCGTATCGGTAAGTTAGGGGTTCTTCTGTCAAGATCGAATCACTATTCAGAGGGTTTTATCCTAATCGCTGATAATATCTCCATATTATAAGTAAGACAAGTATTTAAATTAAAATATATATATAATGATTCAAATAACGGCACTTATGTTTATTCAAAGAACAAATGTAGGTGGATAATGATAGGCTCTACATCTCCTTGCAACAAATCTTGCGAAATGAATTATGTGGATTTCATTTACAAAGAGTGCGTCGTGGAATTCTAGGACTAAAACCGTGCTTACGGTGTGATGTTGGAGTTAGAGGTGAAACGCAGTTGTGTGTGCAAAGTGGTGGTAAAAAGTACAGAGAGCTAAAAAATAATAGAGTTAAATAAAATGTGAAAGACTATCTAACCAGATTATTAAAATAACGATTTAGACAAAGAATATTATATATAGGTGAAGAAAAATGAATTAGTGAGACATCCTATCATCAAGAATTATGAAGCATCTCGTGAGCTTGTAATCAGACACAGTCGACTAAAAAGAAAACAGTCGGTACTGTTAATAATAATGGTTATATAAGATTTACTGTTGGGGAAGAGAAAGTATATCTCCCATACATTTAAATACGAATGTTTCCGATGGGTAATCGAAGACGGTCTTGTTATCGATAATATTGATGGACAAAAACTAAATAACTCTTGAGGTAACTTGTGAGGTACCATACAGAGCAAGAATTGCAAACTTGGAAATGCTGTAAAATATTTAAAAAACTTCATAGGTCGTTAAATCCGTACACACAGAGACTGGTGAAGAAATAATATTTAAATCAATGAATGCAGCTGGCAAGTATTCTGGTACAACGTGTCGCGAAAAAATATACAAATCGGCGTATGCAAAAATGTATAAACAAAAAGCATTATTTTATTATTCCCATTGTGTTAGATAATTATGTTGAGGATACCTAGGGCGGTTAAAGAGTTATCTCGATTAAATTATAAATATTTATTTAAATATTTTGTGTCATCATAGTCATTGTTTGTTTACGGCGCCATCATAGAACAGTTATTTGACCGATCTGAGCCTCCATAGTCGCTTGTGAGCATATCCTATTTATCGGTGGAGGTGGGGAAAGTGCATAATTATCCATAAGTACTAATTTTTTACACTTTCACCAGTCGTAAAACATGTATAGGTCGGGTGAAATGTCATCACGCAACGGTTATTTAGTTGTTCTGAAGTCTCTATTGTTGTTGATGAGTTTATCATATTTGTCTGCAGAGATGAGAAAAGTCGCATAATCATATATTATTATAGACTGTGCGAGTTTCCTCAGGCGTAGCGCATATGGAAGTATTTGTGCCAGGCGAAATATCATGATAGAACAATTATTTCATCGATCTGATGTTGAAGGGAGATAACTCTATCAAGCTAAGTTCTCTCCGGTAGATTAATTAAGTAATCCTGAAAATTTAATTGTGATTTTGAATCGTTACAAGAGCGTAAAGTCGAAGGTGGATATACACCAACAGCGGAGTACAAATTCATTAAGCAAATTCAACAATATATGTTCCAATCCTTGACTGCAGTCGAGGAAACAGAAGTGGAGAAATTCGTATCACTTTTGCGCGCAATTGAGAAACTTGGATCGGAATTGTCTCACGAATACAAAACGAAAAAGAAACATGAACACACCTTTGAGACAACTAAGGAGGATGATGTCAGAAAATGAAAATACTGTCAGTGACTATAGTAATGAAAATGAACGTTAGGGTACCTGTCGCAATGTATGTGAATAGTATTTTGTGTCGGGTGAAATGTCACGATACAACAGTTATTTTGTCAATCTGAGGCCTCTATCGTCGCTGGCAAAACACCACAAATAGTGTTGTTTAACTCTGGAAAATACATTTGGTAATTGGCTAATTGATTGTCTAAACTCGGAATTAATGGGGTCAGAAAAGCATTTAATAAATTTTTCATCGACCATTGGATTCGTTTTATCATCATGGGTGTAAAATTGTCCTATTATTTCGGGAAACTCTTTTTCAAAATCCAAATAAAAGGGAACTTTCCACGGATAATTTATTCGATATTCTGATTCCCTTATATATACAAATTTCGTTAGTGGATAAATCATCTCGTTTTGGTTCTGGTGGCCCTTGCTATTTAGGTGGAATTTCAGGCCAGCCTAAAACACTTCTGATCGATGAAGAATAAATGTCAACGGCGTAATCTGATGAATTTATTTCCTTCACGGCTGATAACATTGGTTATAGCTATTTGTGATTCTCTTTTTGTTCTTGATTTTATTCTGCGCTGAAATTTGTCATTGATTTGATCGATTTGATAATTACCTGTCGGTATTCCCACAGCTTGCCAGTCTGGGGTTACATCGTCGAGATTTATATTGGCAAATACAAGATAATTATTTGCTGGTAATCCGCCAAATGATTTTGATCTAATATTGGGCCAACAGTAATATACTAGCAATTGTGCAAGAGCTATTTCTTTCACTGGAATTGCAGTTGGAATAACAACGATGAATTCAGGGTTGGTTAAGCTTACTGATATCATCGTGGTTCTGAACGGTGCTGTATTCTTGGCGATCTGTCGAAGTAGTTCTTTCATTGCTATTTAAATTCCCATTATCTAAATTCACTTCGTTGTAGATTTTAACCATCGCGTCAAACTCAGAATCTGATATTGCACCGTTGTTAAGGCTTGAAGATATCAACGAGGATAATTTAGTTTGCATTCGTGCACGTATATATTTTTTCTAAACATAGTCATACTCAACTCGCAGAGTGGTTAATTTAGTATCTACTGTATTACAGTTATTATCTACATATTTTTTTGTTGTTGCGGCATCTTCATCAGATGTTGGATCTTTTAAAACAACCATTTTGTTTCCATTTATGCTGAGCTCACCTGTCATTGTATCACCTGTAGATCGCAAACGACCGGCGACACATTTTGCAATTTCATTTCTAATAGTTGCGATTGAAATATTTGAGTTTCTAATTCTACAACCGTCAGTAAATACTGGAATATTATTCGTGGTAGCACCGATAACTCTACGAACTATGTCATTCCATTTGATATTACTTGTTTTTAAAACACCGCATTTATCCTGGAAAACAACAGTATCATCTCGGTCAACTCCAGAGAGGTTCATAATACCAGCGAGTTCATCCCAAGTCGCGTAATTTGATAAATCTACGTCGTCGAGTTTTTTCTTACCTTTGAACGAAGAGGATTTTCCGTAAAGATGTACCATTATACTTTAAGATCTATTTAAATGGTCTACTTGTATAATCGTGAACGACTTTGTGAGGTGGTAATGTTGATTTTAATATAGCGTCGAGTACAGCAATTGCTTCACTGTCGCATATTGGCGGATCGGTTATTGTCTGTGTTGGTAATGTTGAATACCAGACTGGAGTTTTTATTGTGCTTACGTAATTCATAATTTTTTTGGCGGAGCCAACCCATACGAATCAGAATAAATAATTATACGTGGATCAGTCGCGTATGCCACCCAGTGAGTGCCAACGCGGGTACCTTTATTAAAATTGATAATGCGTGTTTCAATATTGTTTGGTTTGAAAAGTAACTGATCGCACATAAAAACACCTCAAAATTTTTTTATGTTAAATTCTTGAACAGCATCATTTAAATCGAAATTTGACATCGGTGACACCGTCACCTGTGACACTAACGATTTGTTCCTGGAAGTCTCAGACCTTTTCCGTATCGACAGGGAGTTCCTGGTAATCTTGGGCCTTTTCCTCTTTTTTATTCCTTGTCCTGTTGCTTTCTTTAATGCCATTCCAGCAGCGGTTCCAACAGCACATAACGCGGCTGCCTTTGATACAGTTGGGGCTTCACCGGCTATTAATGCTGGTATAGCTGCAAGAGGTGGAAATATACCACCAGTTTTTATTGAGTGTTTAATGGCACACGCAGGAAGATTGAGTTTGACACCGGTTTTTTTATTGTTTGGAGTTATTGAAATGCTTGAGTTGACGTTCTGTCGATGATAATTTATTTCCACCACCTGTGATCTTTTCATTCCATAGTTCTTTGCTGATATCGATTGAAGCTTTTTAATCTGACCAGGAGTCAGACTGACACTAACATGATGATATGATATTATATCATGAACGATTTAATTACATGTTCAGAAAATATTACATATTTTCCACTGGAGTGTCAGTAACTCGCATTCGTCCATCAGCACTTTCGAGTAACATTGATTTGTCGCTGAGTATAGCCGCGATAGGTCTGTAATTGACACCGCCACCCGTATTTATGCTGGCTCAAAAATGAATATCAACAGCAGATTGTCTAGATAAATCAAGATGATCCAGAGAAAAGTAATAGATCGGATATATATTTTTTAAATCTAATTGTGATATTTGCAAACCAGTGTCTACGCTTTGATCGCGCCCCATAAATGTCATTAACCGATGATACACACGCTCTATAATATTTTGATCACAATTCAGTAGCATATTTTTAGCTCGTTCTTGTAGTCCGTTTATCCATAAAGAAACTTCACTAATTCCAAATTCACTGTGAGTTTAATCGATCAGAATTCCCAAAAGCAATAAATATATGTAGTGGCGAAGAAACACCTTGCTGTGATGCTACATGCCATGAAAATAAGCCAGTAATGTTGCTCTTAATACTATCGGTGGTTACTGTTAAAAATAACAACAACGATTTACCACCTGAATCCATAAAAGACAGCAGTCGCTGATCGTCGGCGATCTTTTGAGTTATCACCGTCATCGACAACGAACGTTTTGTCAGTATTACTTTACCAGCATTACCATCAGCTCGCCAGATAGCGTCGTCGTCGGTAGCCTTTCTTACAAGGGAAACTGCATGTTTAGCTCCAAAGATAACTTTTCTAACGTTTCTACAAAATCCAAAGATGTGAAATAGTGGAATCGCGCATGAAAAACCTCTATGATCTTGTCCCAACATTGATCGACGCACTGTAAATCCTAGGTTGAATCGTGAATTAGCGCCATGAACCATAGGCTGTACATCTGGCTCTACTTCTGTATTATCGGCGGGGGCGGTGACCTTTTTTGGCAGTCTTTTTTCATAATGTATGTCGCTAGGGTGGTCAGTAGTGTCTTTGGCAAACATCATTGTTGGACCAGCTGGTCTTGTATAATTATCAGAGTATCTTGCTAAACTAATTATTGATGTGGCAACGTCGACACCATTCTGAAAAGTTTCTATATTTTTCCATCAATCATATACGTAGCACTGTCAAACAACGCCATGATGCCGTTATTGACAAAACCAATTATATCTTCATCTGTATATACAGAATCATCTGTTTTTATAATTTCACCCTCTACTTCAATAAAAGATCTCGTCGGGTAGAAAGTATCTGCTTGTATCATGGACTTGGAATTCAATTCTTTCACGCTGATTTGATAGTCGTGCGTCATAAGAATAAAATTGATAATCACGTACCGATTCATCTTTAAGGACTTGTGCGTCCATATCGAACGCTGGATCGGATATACTCTTGAACATCTTTGTTATATTTATTATCGTCTAAAACGAGAAATTCCACTTCCCGCTGTCAAACTTGAAGCTATTTGTTTCTTCATCTTCACCAGCCAATTCTGCTAGAGATTCTTGCCGTTCTTGCAGCTTTTGTTATTATTTTACTGACATTTGTATGCATAATTTCGGTGCTGGCTAGTTTTACTGGTGGTTGTGGTTTTCGTCGTATTAATCGTGCTAGTCTATCCTTGATTAGTGAGATTGCTTTACCGGCAACATCATCAACCAATACCTTTATCCCGAACAACGTCCATAGCTTTCATTCCTAGTTGTTTTGCAATCGGTATTGCTTTTGGGGTTATCCTTCTGAATAGACCCTGAACAACATCGCCCAGCCCATCACTGTAAATCGCTTTATAAATAGGTAATCGTTATTTCATCACCTTGAACATTACAGGTCCACACTGAGCATTATGTACGATCATCTTATTTATTATTTATTTATCTAATCACTGTGATAATCATCAACCATTTCATCGATAAGAGACCGATAAACATCGATATCCATGATACCGCCTGTAAATAATCTTCGACAAATATCAGCTGCCCCATTCATAATTTCTGGAGAATTGTTTCCAGCACGTTTCCCTGCAATCAGAACTTCTAGTCGTTTTACGTCAGATAGAACATTGTTAGGACAAGCAATAAAACCACTTCCTTGAGTAGAAAAACCAGTTCCGGTTGCTCCTTCTTCCACACTTGTTGTTTGATCCATTTTTTTCTGAAATAGTCTTAAGGGTGATCTTTCTACATTTGACTTTTTAAGTTGCTCTCTAGCCTTTTCAAGTTCCAACATCATCTCTTCCTGCTGTGAAATAGATTGTTGTTCTATTTGTTGCTGAGGTGGAGGAAATTGATAGGAAGTTTCTTGCTGGGTGTATGCACTGGAAGAGGCTTTTGTTTTAGTATCTCGTTATAAAGTCTTTGTACTTCTTCAGCAAGACGTCTGTATTCTAAATAATCATCTCTAGCTTGTTTTTTGTCGCGAAATATGCGATAAATCCAGATAATAAGATTAGAATCAGTTACATTTTCATAACCGGGTTTTAAAATACTAGATCTATTAAACATATTAATTAATATTTTTTTCAGGTAATTTCTTTTCTTTAGTATTTTTAATTTCTTCGATAACACCTTCTTTAATTTTTTGAATCAGATCAATATTTTCTTTTCTTACTTTAGGTTTAGGTACAAGTTCTTTTTTTTCACATTTTCTATTTCAGAACGAACTTTGCCAATACCCTCAAGTATTTCTTCATGTACAGGGAGAGGTTGTGCGGCACTATCTCAGTTGGAAGATCTTGTAAAATCTTTTTTGTTTGTTTAGTTGTTTTTGCTATTTTTTCAGTTTGCTCAGCAGTTTGTCTTACTGATGGAATAAGACCTTCTGCAACTCTTTCAGTAACTTTTGTAACAGATCTAAATAACTGTTCTGTGCCTTTTGCAAATTCAACTTGAGATTCTTGCCGTTCTTGTAGTTTTTGTCTAACAGAATCACGAACGGGAAGACTTTTTTAAATTGCGTCTGATCTCTCTCGAGCTAATCTAGCTGTATAAGACTGTAGCTGGTGCCATTATTGATATAACACTGATTTAATTACAGCGACCTCAGTGAAGCGTCACGGTGTGTAACCAAGCGCGCATATTTTTTTTAAAAACACGACAATAATAAAGCAACCAAAAAAATTTAGAGAAAATCTCGGTTAGTTAGAGGTTTTGGTTTGACGTTATGGACCTTAATTTTTTTCGTTTTCGTAGGAAGCTTTATTTTTCATAAAAGGACTTTCCAGCAAATGGGCTGTTCACCCCCTCTGCTGCTTCATGTATTACAATGAATGCTAAGAAGAGTCGTTAATGTAATAAAAAGCCGAGAAAATGTTTGCAAGGATCCTCTTCAGCTCGAATAGGTTATATCACTTGTTTATATTATTTGCCAACCTCTATCCCCCCCCCCCATCTTAATATAAGTGTTGTGAAATACACTAAGGTTAGGAAATACTATGAGAAATTTCAGCTGTAAAAAAGCTTCCGACGGCACCCCTTTCTCCTGGAGCTTTGGAGCAATACACCACCTCCCGTTGACCGCCACTCAGCTACCCCATCGCGCCGCAGCTGTAGCAAATTCTTAATGACATTAGGTCGGTGTCGCAAGCGGTTGTAGAGATGGGTATGGCTGATGATATCGTACTATTTATTGTTGGAATGGAATAGCTGTCACTTGGTGCAGAAAAAAGTGAGGTCAAAAGAATACGCGTATATATTATGTCTGTAACAAATGATGTGACGAATATGGCACGTTCATATTCTTTTCTCGTTCATTTGTGTTAGTTACCTCAAATGAAAATCAGCCTCTCCCTTTTAATTACGTATAATACCTCCAATCAGTTTCCGGAATAATGTGGGCGGATAAATCATTGGACTGTTTTTAATGAACGAATTTTGAAAGGTATACGTTTTAAAAATGCATTTATCACAGTCCTATAGCTTTTGGGTACTATCTTGAAAAGAGGAGTGGGTGGGGCTAGATTCATGTGACGTCATAACGTACTTTCAATTCTCGGACTGTGGTGTCATGGAATCTGAAAACGCTAGGAGATATAAATGTCATTATAGAAGTTTTGCATAATGTGTGTATGTATATAATAAGTGTAACGAATTGCACGAGAGAGAGAGAGAGAGAGAGAGAGAGCTACATACAGAGTGAAGTTATTGCTCATGAAAATTCGATGTGTTTTACACATGATATACAGAAAGACGTGCAAAAAAAAAATACAAAAATATATTTTGCGTCTGTAAATCGTGCCTTTTTGGATTTATTACATAATATGACAATGATTTGAGTTTTTTTCTTCCTTCTTTTTCATTCAAGACTCATTTCTCTTATTGACGTAGAGTTATACTTGAAATTCGGAACCTTAATTCTATGTCCAGAGGGTATTGTTCTCTTTGTGGTGCAATGCAAATGTATGCCTTTAATTTTTCTGATAAGAAATGTGAACGGTAAATTACAAAATTTATTTGTGAGATAAATATTTTCCTAAAACAATAAACTTTGTAGAATTAAGGAAACAAAAGCAATCAACGCCAAACTAACCGTTTCACCATTTATACAAATAACATCTGCGTCCAAGACATAAATTCGATTGATATTTATATAAATTGAAGCTTATTGACAGTTCTTGACTTGACTTGAAAGATGCGAAAAGAGGTGCCCTAGAGACCATTATTCCATCAATATCCCCCACGAACAACAGAAAGTCCCATAGATACTGCCAATTCAGGATCTCTTTTTTACTTTGAAAGGAAAATGTCTTTTTTCCTATAATTGAGTGTTTGACTAGATAACGTTGAATGTACTCTGGACCTCCTAAAGTGTTTATTAATATATCTTATATGCCCGTTATCGATATCCGGTTTGAATGACAGCCGTTTGTATTAGAAAAAATAAAGAATGCTTTGTTTGCACACAATGGGTGTTAACGTGGCTACTCATTTTGATATGTCGCGGGGTGAAAAATTGGAAATGCGTCAGAACATCAATAACATGTTCGTTGATAAATAAGATCATTTATAAAAAATAAAGACGAATGTAGTTTTATTCTGTATAGTAAATTCTTGTTCCAGCTCCCCAGAGTAGTCTCTTAACACAATTAGCCATTAACCATTCATTGTTTCACAAATGCAGTTGAGGTATAATGAATGAGTTTGTGACTTTTAGGTGTGAATAATTGAAATAACGCGCAAACTAATGTGTACAGTTTACCTTAAAAAATAAAACCCCTGGTCAGACAGATTGGGACAAGAGACAAAACTGTTACCTGTGTTTAATTATGACACCTTTTGTAGCATGCCATGTCCCTATTAGTTTCCATTGAGTTTGAGAAGTATTGTCACTCACTCCAAAATATCGATTACAGTGAAAGGAAATGCTCTACCAATATTTCCACCGGAATTTTTTAATGTTAAGATAAAGTAAATTCTTGTAAATCTGCGGAGGAATATGGGGTAAAAGAGAAGCTGGTGAAGGTGCGCGTTTGATTAGGAGTTTTCTCCAACAAAGAATATGCGGACAATATGGTGGCTGCAGAAGTTAAGTGGGAGTTTGAGGCAAAGTCACGGAGCAGCAATGTATTTACTTTAACCCGTGAGCCTTTGGTGGGTGGCTGGAGAGGTGTTTAAGGATGGGTTTAGACAGACCTTTTGCTGTCATGATAGCAAATCAGAAGGTGGGTGACTATCACCAACATACCACAGAGGCGTAGCTATGATATTTTGCGCCCGGGGACGAACTATAAAATTGGCGCCCCAGCCCCCTCCCCGTTTAATCACAATTTTGAATATTACCCTTGTTTACTTATTATAATGTAACGCTGTAAGCCTCATTTTGGCGCTCCTGTACCTTGACGCCCGGGGACATATGTACCCCCCTGCCCCCCCCCCCCCCCCCAGCTATGCCTCTGACATACCAATTAGAGGTTCGACGGCAACTGTGAGATCTAGCTATTAAAGCGAAATATTTGCCGAAGTATAGCCCATCGAGAGTATTTGGTGACTAATTTTCGTAAGCGACAACCGGACCACATATAGCCAATTTTGCTTCTAGCAGATGCTACCCTTGAAGCAGACTTTCAACCGTCACAGGTAGCATCTATGTATGGACTGAACAACCAATTGGAGAAACGTTAGCCCCACTAGAGCATAGCAAATGAGGTAGGGTCAACAAGCGGAGAAACGGTAGCTCAAACATACAAGCCAATAACCAATCGCAGAACCGTAGCCCAACGATACATGTAACAGCATAGTAAGCATAGGAGCTCCAACATACGAGGCAGCCTTGCAAGATACAGCTCAGCAATAACAATCGGTGAACTCCACCTTATACATTATGGGAATCCGTGCACCAACGGCAGATACGGTACACATGGTCCAAGATATTGCGTAAGGAAGCAACCTATTACCCAACGTTGACGCCGTCGACTACCTAGAAGTACAGGAGGGCCGTACGCACCTGTCCGGACTTCTGTACGGACTTCTAACGCTTGAGGACGACATGTACCTTTTTGGTTACTTCCGTTGCAAGGACATCAGTTACACCCAGGGCAGCGTGCTGCGTACGACCATTGGTGGGTCCGCCAAAGTAGGTTTTCTCCATATCCTATGAACAGTGCAGAAAGTAACTGTCGCGAGTCGTGTCAGCACCAGTACAGACAACCCCCGCATCAGCATCGAGTATTCAGTTGGTCTGGGAGTGAGCATCGGCCGGGTAGCGTTGTCGACGATAGCAAAGATCGAAGCATACTATTCAATAGCAGAACACCAGCCGCCGCAGTATTTGTATAAAAGTTCATTATTACCTTTATCGAATACATAACATTTCAAAACAAACCGAGAGAGGATATAGAGTGTATTGATATTTATTGATTAATGCCACTATTGTCTCTTACATATCTTTTCGAGATATAGTGCACATAAAATATAAGTGCATGTAGTAGATACTCTCTTGTGATGGGTAGTTTTCTTAATATTGAAAAGTTTGTTTCGTTTTTTTATTTCGACGCTACATTTTAGTAATAAATCTACAGTTTCCTGTTCCGTGATCATATTCAACGTAGTGGGTTACCTTTCCGTATTGAAGCATAATAAGAATGCTTCAACGCTATAAAATTGTTGGTGGTAAAATGCCGCCAAGGAAAAGTAATAATATCATAAAGAATATAAATGTTATTTTCTGCGAGATTTTATAACTTGAATGATATTAGTACAAAAGGTGAAGAATTATGTTTACTACGAGTGAAGAATACTCCCCAGTTCTTTGATAAAGCATAAGGACAATGATGATAGAAAGTATTACGTGCGCAGAGGTCGAAATATACAAATGACGTCACAATGAAGAGCATCGTAATCGACACAGACTGATTCATTATTCCGTATTCATCAGAGTGGGTTACCGCCACATGTTTTTGCTACGATGACTCAACTGCTACACCGTTGTAATTGTGGTAAACTGTCACGTGGGGGAAACCGTGCAATTTGATAATTAAATCACACATAATTTACATTGCATCATCTAAAGTAGGTTTAGCACAGAATCTGCAGGTTACTACGTAGAAGGTAAAGTCAGAATAGTTTAATTACAGTGATGTACATAATATATTACATGGTAGCATGCGACTGATGTCACATATGCTGATAACGTCACTTTGAACCCATCTAAGCCATCATACATTGTCTGGTTCTTTTTTCTTCAGTTAGCATTTTAATCTACGACAAGAGAATTAAGGTAGGGCCCAGTCCACATACTCGTCAACTTATGCGCGGAGATGGACTATAGTTGACGTGACCTAGGTCAAAACAGCCTCACGGATGCAATATAATCGGGAAAGAGTATGACCCGTGAGAAACGCGATCCATACTTAAATTCAAAGTTAACTAAGTGATATAAACATATCGTCTTTCAACTGACATCATTCTAGCGCAACTTTCAGTTACATACAGACTCATTCATATCTACAAAGTCCCTTTGTATAACAAATCTTTCATAGACACGTTTTCGAAGGAGTCCCTTTGCAAAACAAATATTTCACAGACAAGTTTTTAAGAGGTACCTTTTGCAAAACAAATCTTTCACAGGCACATTTCCTAAAGAGTCCATTTGAAAAACAAATCTTTAACAGACTCTCTTTCTAAGGAGTCCCTTTGTGAAACAAAATATTGTACAGACCCACTATTCAACGTTCTGTTTGTTGCAAGATAAAGAATAAAAATACCTCACCTTTGCTCACCTGGTTACATAAGATGCTACTTTTTTCAGATGATGAAAAGTAATTCTTATGGCAAATCTTTGGTGTTAAAAGAAAGTCTCATATGATAAAAACGTTCTGTGATTTTTGACAAAGTTAGAAAGGTATATGGATCTTTGGAATTAAAGGTTAATCTATAATTCGTGAACAAACCATGCACGATTCCGAGGACGTTGTACATTATTTCAAATGTCAGAAAAATGTCGACTCCACGAACCTGTTAATCCTGTTCTTATTTTCAATGTCAATAAAGATGTGAAATAAATAGATGAAAAATAGATGAAGATGATTTCACAATAACTAAAGAGAAGGCAATTGCATTTGAAATTATTCATCTCGAATTTACAGCTAAATAATAAAAAGTTAAAGAATTAAGAACACTAAAGGAATGTCTTTAAGAGATAACATTAAGCGTCTTCCAAACACAATGTATATCACTAACAACTGTGCTGATTCTGATTTTAACTTTTGCGAACCATTGAGAAATAAGAGTGGACCATCTGGAAGTGATATAACAAATGTCCTTTCAAAACTCTGTGTGCGTGCGTGTGTGTGATTTATATTTTTAACTTTGCTGTAACAATTGTACGATCATATCACTACGATGTCTGCAGTGTGGCAGTTTATTAAGATGTCTAGCACTGGTGCGTCATCCCGCAGACATGTAACACCGTGTCCCACCCAGTCATGTTATCCTGACACCACTCCGCCCAATCCTAACACTAATCAAATGCTGAGTCCAAGTTAGGCTGCTGCTAGTATAATTTTTCTAAGTCTTTGGTATAAATCGCGGCCAGGGTTCCAAGGCGGACGCTCTAACCAAGCAGTCCACCGGAGCGGTATCTTTGAAATGAAACAGGGCCTATACGTTCTCAGAAAGATATGTTATTCTGATAACATCTGATTCGGTCTTGAAAATTAAGGAATCCTATTCAATTACATGCTTTGCATAGATCAGTCTCCATTATTTTTACATTGTTATCACTTACTCGCAAGTCAGCCTACTCTACATTAATAATTTGGGGAACTTCGCTTAAACGATCACTGACTTGGAAAATACGAAGCTTAAAATAATTACTGTTATTTGGGTCAAACGTGTTGAATTTTAGAATCCAAATGGCTACTCAAATGTCACATACACACATCAATGAAGCAATGTACCAGTGATACATATTCCACAGATCAAGGATTTTATGATAACCGGACATATGAAAATTGCTTGGAATATAAACTTGTTGTAGATGTCCATGAATAAAGGCCGATAGGAGTACTGGCTATTTCAGGATTATTTTATTCACGGCCTGGAACCATTATTGATAATGACTACTGTGTGCTTGGCCTGAAACCACCATTGATCAGGACCACCTTATGCATACACCGTTAGTAGTATAAAGGGATACCCTACGGACAATGGGAATTAGCATTACAGAACCCCTTGGGACAATCTACGGACAATGGAAATTTAACATGGCGAAAAATCGTGGGACAATCTACGGACAAGGGGAATTTAACATGGGAATAAATCGTGGGACAATCTACGGACAAGGGGAATTTAACATAGGAAAAAATCGTGGGACAATCTACGGACAAGGGGAATTTAACATGGGAATAAATCGTGGGACAATCTACGGACAAGGGGAATTTAACATGGGATTTTTTTTTTAAAAAATAAAAAAGGGGTAGGCAATTCAAAGACTATCTCTTTTCGAGAAATATGGCTGGCCCTGAAAAGGGCCTTTGGGTTTATGTTAATGTATTCATAAACATAAATGGCACCGCATTGGTCTTCTTCTTCTCCTTAGGCTGCGTCTTACTGTTGGTCCGTACATCAGCACTCTTTTCAGGCATCCTTGTCTTTCGACGTAGATCCTACGTATCCACAGGCTGGTGTTGGTCCTGTGGACAACGGTCCACTTCGATCGGACATACATAAGCAAGTCTGTCCGAAACATCATGGAAGACACAAGGGTGGATGACTCAACTGTAGTCCACATCTTGAAGCGACGAGAATAGGTGAATCAATGCAGTGAACGGCGCTTATTTATAGGGACAGGAGGGATTGAAACGGATTGAGTTCATTCACCAATCCGATCACGCGTTACAGAATTCAGTCAGCCCGCATCCAATCCGAAGAGAGCAGTCTGTGACGTCACGTAGTCAATATAGATTCGCTAACGCTTGTGTGCAGTCAATCTATGCGACAGTGATTCAACATGACGGAAACTCAGAAAACGATCCATTGGGCTGCACCAGCAGGGGAGACTGCCCAAGGGAACTCGGACTTACTTTCAGAAGAAGTGAATTGGGATTTTGTGGATTTTCTCTCCTCGCAAGAATTTGTTCCGGAACCTTCGTTAGCTTCTTCATTACCGCAAGTGGAGAATTTTAGACAGAGACAGAAAGAAGAATTGGAGAAATTTATGCAACGACAAAAGGAAGCGGAACAAGCTTTTCTCCTACAGCAACAGCAACAAGAAGAAGAGGTAAGAAAAAAACAACAGCAGCAACAGCAAGAAGAAGAAGAAGAAGTAGCAGCAAAGAAACAAGAGGGTGAAAATCAAACGGCCACGGTACTGTTGGACATTTTAGCGGAGTTAAGAAGTCTGAAACAAATGTATCAGACTTCTTTATCACGACCGAAGAGAATACGACCTTCCCGAGCTAAACACGTCAACCCTGTGACTAAGCCTACCGTACCACCCTTAGTGATTTCAACCCAATCATCATCAACATTACGCAGTCCAGAAGTAGGCCTTGGCCGTGGCAAAGGCATAAGGCAGTTAAAGTTGATTGCTTAAACTCACCCCTTCACCATGAAGAAAAAAAGGCCCTTTTCAGGGCCACCCACATATCTCGAAAAGAAATACAATTTCAATTTGCCAATAACTCAAAAAAAAATAACCCACCCATTTTACCCTTATAGTACGTGTCTGTGTATGAGTGCGTGAGTGTATCTTCTTATTTTAAAATCATAACTCAAAGACACTTACCTTATATCATTCATTTATTCTTTTCTCCATTTTTTACAATTCAATTCACAATTCACAACACAACACTTTAATTAAAAGTTCATTGACTTCTTCTTTCTCCTTGTTTAGTCTCTCTCTTTTTTTAATTTCTTCACCGTCTCACTCTTTTCCTCTTCTTCTTCCTCCTCGCTTTCTTCCCTTCTTCTTTTTTTCTCTTGTTTCTTTTTCTTCACCTGTCTTCTTTCTTCCTCAGAAGAATCCCTCTCTTCTTCTGAAGAATTCCTCTTTTCTTCTGACTCCTCTTGTTTCTTTTTTGGGCAATCTGGAGACCAATGTCCTTTTTCTTTACAATAATAACAGGTATCTTGACTTTTGTCTTTTTTATCCCCTGTTTTTTTTCTTTTTTGACGGTCTGGACACTCTGAAGACCAATGCCCTTTCTTCTGACAGATATAGCAAGTATCTTGACTTTTATCTCTAAAGGAAGGAGAGTAGTCCGTAGGCTGGTCTGAAGAGAATTTTCTAATGACCCCTCGCAAAGCTCTGACGAAACGTTCCATCTGGTCAGTCTCTTCCATCGTTGTGTTCGGCTTGAGAGTGAAATGAATAGTGAAAGGACAAGACACACATCCTTTTATATACGCTGGTCTGCTATGACTATAAAGTAGTTTATGGTGTTTGAACTTGAGTCATTTGACTTTTTGCTTTCAAGATGAAACGATCCCATTCATTCGAGAAGAAAGAAGAAGAAAGTAAGAGGCAGAAACGTGATCTATCGCCTCGTACCAGGGCTGAAATCTTGGCACAAATTCATGCCAGTGATTTTGAAGAGGACATGAGTGAACCAGAATCCGAACCCTCTAAACCAAGTTCACCACCCTTAGTCAACCCTGAAAAGTACTATTCCATTCGAGAGACGGAAAAGCGCTCCTCTAGAAAATTTAGAACCACGGCTTACAAATACACGGTGAAGTTTAAAGATTTCAAGGCTGAAGTGCCGTTAGAGAAAGCAGAAGTGTTCATCACCGAGGTGTGGGATTCTTTGCTCACTTCACTCAAGCAGCAATGTCAACCCAAAGAAGACGATCGCTTGAGACTTTCCATACAACACGACGGTTTGAAATCCCCTGTTTGGATCGAGTTTAGCACCCCTGCAGAATTGACTGCTTCCAAAGTCATGGACAAGATTCAACACGTGCAACAATCTAATGACCAGTTTGACATCACCGATGGTAAAGCCACACTGGACATGACCCACGTCTCTCCTCCTCAAGGGACTGGACGCAAAAAGATGTTATTGGTAGACGACCTTCGCAACACCAAAACAAGTCTCGTCCGAATTAACAACCCTCAAGACCAGATGTGTTTAGCCCGTGCCATCGTGGTGGGACGAACCTATGCCAACAAGAACGACACGGTAGAATGGAAAAGAACCTGGGACACTATTCAACGTTCCGACCGAGCCAAACAACGAAACGAAGCAGAACTCTTGTTACAACAAGCCGGATTGCCCAAAGACACACCCTGCGGCATTCCTGAGATGCAAAAATTGCAAGATGTCCTAGCTCCACGCTACACCTTGAAAGTGCACCCTCAAGAAATGCGCGGACCTCTATTGTTTCGAGGCCAAGATTTTAAGGACGGAAAATACATTCATGTTTATCATCACGATGACCATTTCGATACGATTACCAGTATCACCGGATTTCTGGGATACGGTTATTACTGTGAGAAATGTGACCATGGTTATAATAATCGAGAGCAACACAAGCATTGTGGATTGAAATGCTCAGGATGTTTGGCCTCTTCACCCTGTCTGAGCGAAGAACCAGTGCCTTGTTCCACTTGTCTGCGCACGTTTGTCAGCCCTACCTGTTACCAACAACATCTGAAAACGCAAGGTTCACAGAAGAAATGTGCTTGTCAACTCCTGAGATTGTGCCCTACGTGTGAACAAGTCATATGTACCAATGCTGCCAAGGCACACGTATGTCGAGGAAAGAAAAAATGTCACATTTGTCACCACATCGTGGACTTGGAACACCAATGCTACGTGCAAAAATACCAACCCCCACCAGAGAAAGAGGACGGTCACAAGAAGAAAGGCAATTTCATCTTTTTCGATTTCGAATGCATGCAAGAGACCGGCATTCACATTCCTAATTTCTGCGTGGCTCATCGAGCGTGCGAGAAGTGCATTCAAGAACCTATCTTCAGTCATTGCCCTCACTGTAGCAAGATACCCGGAGGGCGTGAAAAAATCTTTCGGGGACCAAACACGTTAGCCGATTTTGCCCAATGGGTCTTAGACCCCGTCGACAAGACGTGGAGCCAAGAGGACATCGAACGTTACGGAGATTGTCATTGTCATGCCACGGTGATGGCTCACAATTTCTCCGGATACGATGGACAGTTTCTTTTGAGGTACTATACGGAACAAGGCACCGAGCGTCCTAAAGTGACTTTGAACGGAGCCAAAATCATTTTCATGCAAGTGGGACAAGTACAGTTTAAAGATTCGATGAGCTATTTGGCCATGCCTTTGAGTCGAATGCCTAAAACGTTTGGAATGACAGAAATGGCTAAAGGGTACTTTCCACACTTTTTCAATACGGAAGCCAATCAACATGCCGTTCTACCCCATTTGCCTGAGGCTCACTATTACGACCCCAACAACATGCGTACCGAACAACGAGAAGCTTTCTACGCTTGGTACCAGATTCACGCCTCGGACCCTTTCGACTTTCAGGAAGAAATGCTAAAGTATTGTCGTTCCGACGTGGACATTTTACGGCGTTGCTGTGGAAAATTTCGAGAACTGTTCATGGAACACGGAGGGGTCGATCCTTTGAAAGAAGCTTGCACCATTGCCAAAGCGTGTTCCTTAGTGTACCGCCAACGATTCATGCCTGAAAATACCGTGGCTGTCATCAGTCCTCAAACGACCCACTATGTCAAGCGTCAATACTCGGTCAAAGCCCTACGTTGGTTACATTACTTGTGCGACAAGGAAGACAAATGGATTCAGCATGCCCGCAACGGAGGAGGCGAAAAGACCATTGGAACGTATTCGGTCGATGGCTGGGACTTAGAAAACCCCAAGATCGTGTACGAGTTTAACGGTTGCTTATTTCACGGATGTCCCGTCTGTTACCCTGACCGTGGCACTAAAAATCAGTTTTTGCAACGAACCATGGAAGACTTGTACCAGGCCACTTGTCAGCGACGCCTAAAGTTAGAACAGCAAGGATACCAAGTGGTGGAAATGTGGGAACACGAGTACGATCACCGTATGAAAACCGATCCCGAGTTTAAACGCCTCGTGGAAAGTTACCAGTTCATGGACCCGCTGAACCCGAGGGATAGTTTGTACGGAGGAAGGACCAATGCCACCTGTTTGCTGTACCAAGCCGACGAAAAGAAAGGAGAAGAAATCAAATACTTGGACGTGTGTTCGCTGTATCCCTACGTGTGTAAATATTGTCGCTTTCCTGTAGGGCACCCGCAATTGCTGACGGAACACATCGACCTGAAAAACATTCGACAATACGAAGGCTTGATCAAGTGCAAAGTTTTGCCTCCCACGAACCTCTACCATCCCGTCTTACCTCACCATTGTCAAGGCAAACTGATGTTTCCCTTGTGCCGTACTTGTGCCGAAACGTGCAACCAAGATCAGCCTTGTCAGCACAGCCAGGAAGAACGGGCCTTGACGGGAACCTGGGTCAGCGTAGAATTGTTCAAAGCTCTGGACATGGGATACGAACTGTTAGAAGTATACGAGATTTGCCACTTTCCCAAGACACAACAGTACCGCAAGGGTGATCCCAGTCAGAAAGGCATTTTCGCAGACTACGTGGATGCCTTTTTGAAACTGAAGCAAGAAGCCAGCGGCTATCCTTCCTGGTGTCACACTCCCGAAGACCAAATAAAATTCAAAGAGAAATACCTGGAACAAGAAGGCATCACTTTAGACCACATCGAGAAAAACGAAGGCAGGCGATCGTTTGCCAAAGTGATGTTAAATTGCTTGTGGGGTAAAATGGCACAACGACCGTGTTTACCCAAGACGGAATATTTGACAGAACCTTCCCGCTACTTCCAGATGATTCACGACAAAACCAAATACATGAAACACGTGGACGTCGTTCGAGAGAATTTGATCTTGGTCAATTACGAAGAAGATCTGGACTTTGTACAAGACGACCCTTTTGGAAATGTCATCATTGCGGCTTACGTGACAGCCCATGCTCGCTTAAAATTGTACGAAGCTTTAAAACTGTTAGAAGAACGCGTCCTGTACTTTGACACGGACAGTTGCATTTACATCCATCACCCGATTCAACATCACCCTGACATCGAAGGAGACCGTTTAGGAGCCTGGACAGACGAGCATCCCGACGACAAGATTCTAAGTTTCGTCAGTGGCGGTCCCAAAAATTACGGCTACGAATACCGGGACAAACAAGGAGAAGTGCACACGACGTGCAAAGTGAAAGGACTGACTCTGAATTATCGTACCAGTCGAGTGGTCAACTTTGGGGTATTGAAAGAAGCCTTGCAATCGGGAGAGGATGGAAACTTTAAAGTGACCACCTATCAACCTAACAAGATTGTACGTTTACCCACTCACCACATCGTCAGTCGACCCTTGGAAAAAGTCTATCAAATCGTGTACCAGAAGCGAGTTCGACTTCCCAATCATTTCACCTTACCGTATGGACACGTCGGTATAAAACATTGGTTGTAAGAGGATAGCCCCCCACCAGAAAGATGACTTCGCCACAGCAAGAATCGAGTGAGAAACCCGATGAGAACTCCAAGTTCAAACCCTACCATTTTCCAGTCTTCTTACCTGACTATTGTGATTGTGCCCGTCGATTGGACACGTTTCAGAAATGGCCTACGGATAGGGAAGGATTACTTTCTTCGCATGTTTTAGCTAGAACAGGATTTGTCTACTTGGGACCTGAGTCAGGATTGGGATACGAGGTACAGTGTTTCGCTTGCGGACTGAAGTTACGAATGGATCTATGTATCTATAAAGATTCAGCTATTCTGGAACATACTCGATGGTCTCCGCACTGCCCTTACCTTTCTATGGCCTTTCCACCCATCACACTACGGTACAATGTTGACGGTACCTTAGAGACGGTACCTTCCAGAACAAGACATAAAAAACGTAAAAAAGGAAAGATGTACAAGCTGGAGACTGCATTGCGACTAGTATAAAAAGAGGGCTATGGTCAAGATCGATAGTTCATTGGGACTACCAAGACCGAGCGAACAAGATGAATACTTTGAAAAAGACATCGTTCCAGTTTGGGGATTGTAAAAAAGCTGTATCTTTCTCTACTGGATGGATAAGACCCAGACATTGCGACGGAAAATGTCCGGAAGGAAACTGCGATTGTCCATGTGGTTACCATTGTAATTGCGTAACGGAGTTTGCAGACGAGTGCGATTGTGAGCCTTGCGATGGGACCGATGCTGTACGTTGTGATCTGAGCGATGCCGTAAAGCATCATGGGAACTTTGTTCTCACTACCCCTGTCATGGAAAGTGATGCTGTGCGTGTCAAACCTGAGGGATGCGAAAGCGATGCCGCTCGTCCTCTTGGACATTTTACTGGGTTTAAAGGGGAATGTCGACCTTCACGTTTACCTCCCTACGGATGTCATCCAGCCCTGAGCAAACTCCTGCCCATGTCACTCAACCCTCATCGAAACGAACCTGTGAAAAACGAATATTCGTTTCCTGTGCGTTTGTCGGAATACTGCGACTTTGAAAATCGTCTTCAATCGTTCAAAGGAAAATGGCCAAAGTATCTGGGAGGACCGACCCCCGAAGAATTAGCCAGAGCCGGATTTTTCTACTTGGGCGAAGGAGATAAAGTCAGGTGCTTCAGTTGCGATGTGACACTTCACCACTGGGAACCGGAAGATTCGGCCTACGTAGAACATGCTCGATGGTCACCGAATTGTCATTACTTACCCTTAGTGGGACCGAGACATTGAAGTAACTTACCATGTCGTTGACAAAGAAGAAACCAGATTGGCTAGGAGTCAAATGTTGGACATCACCGAGACCAGTATTTAAACTTCATTTCAAAAACGATATTGAATCATTACCTAAAGAACTGCAAGAGAAGATTTACAAGGAAGTTTGGCAGGGGTTTGCCAGAGTGAAATCTCAATGGGTTACTGTAGAACTTTTGTGTCGAGAAATTCATAAGAGGAAAGTGAAAAAAGTCAACCAGTGTGTTAGATTTCTTTGGGTCAAGGGTGCATTCATCCTATTATATCGCTTTAGACCGTTTACATCAAAAGAGTTCAGTGACATTCTTGGACGTTACCCTGAATGGCAGTGGTCAGAAATTACTCACTATGTGGATTACTTTTGTGAATTGTACAGACTGACCTATCCATGAGTACTTTACAAGAGAACATTCGTGCTTTGCCTGTGGAGTTGAGAGAACGCATTTACCGAGAGCTGGTGAAAATACAAGTGAAACGTAAAGAACAATTGCATCCGTTACGTCACCAGATCTTTAACCACTGGTACCTGAATGGTATAAGAGAACTGATTCGTCAGAAATTCTTTCAATGGTCAGACATTGTTCAAAACTTTGAGGTCGCTAATGATCGACATGTTCATGATTATGGTTACTTCGAGATTCACCTAGTGCAACGCATTGAGGAAGACAAGTTAAAGGATTACCAACATATTTTACGTGGAATCTACTTAGAGGAAGAGGAAACACCTAAACGAACTCTGACGTTTCGGTTACAGTATGCAAGATTTAGATTCCCTACTGGAGAACGAAGATCTCTGGCTAGAAAGTACGTGTATTGCATCCGAAAAAAAGAGAATATAAAAACAGGCTGTCATGCCACGGTTTATGTCACATGTCATCCAACAGATTCCGTGGAAGGAACTCAATGACCATATTCAAACCGTGGATCATTACCATCAATTATTACAAGAATTGTACCCATTCAATTTTGGACGACAAGTGGTGTGTGTCTTAGTGACTTGTTTTCTGGGATTTCGTTTACCAGCCGATTCTTTGTGGACTCTTTACGATCAGTACTTACCACCTCCATGGCCTTAAATGGTCACGAAAAACTCCTTTTGTTCAAAGCCTTGCGGTTTCATCTGGATACTTCTCGACCTCAACAGGAAAAAAAGATTCGTCAACTTTTAGCGACCCAAGACGTGTATGACGATGTGTGTGTAGCTTGTGACTTACACCCTCATTGGACAGATGTTCGTGATTGGAAAAAGGGGGGTTTTGAGGCTTGGACCCAAGAAGTGGCCCAGTATGCACGAGAGTTGTTCAAGGAAAAAAGTTACTTTTCAACCTGTGTTAGTGACGGTGCCAGAAGAACCCGTCACCGAGAACAACCACTCGCTTCAGGACAGGACTGTCATGGACATACCTGAAAGGTCATTCCGGGAGGACACTTGTGTGACAATACCTCAAGTAGAGACTGTAAGAACATTACACACTGTCCCTAGGACATCTTCGTTACCCAAAACATGTTGTACAGACACTTGTTTATATTTCACTTTGATTGTTTTGCTGTGTTTCATATTCCTGTACATCACTATTTGGGTTGTATGTATTTTTGTCTTTCGTGTTCATATTTGAAACATTCAATAAACGTGTTCTGAAAAAGTATATAAACTCTTGTCTTGTTTGTTTTTAGTGTCACAAGTGACATTTCTCACACCATGGCTACCTCTGCTGTCTCTGCTCCCTCTTCCTCTACTGTCAAAGTCATTGACGAACACTTAGATCGTGCCAGTTGGGAGGCTTTGTATCTTCGCCATCCCTTTAACATGCTCATTGTTGGACCTAGCGGTTCAGGCAAAACCGAATTCGTCAAACGTTTGATCGAACATAAACATCATTTGATCGATCGACCCCCTCAACGGATCGTGTGGTGTTACAAAGAGTGGCAATCGGCGTACAGCCTCTTGCGAGAAAGTCAAGGCGATTCCATCGTGTTTGTGGAAGGCATTCCTAAAGAAGACGATGGCATCGTCTCTGACTCCCGTCTAACCCATTTGGTCATTTTCGACGACATGTTAGGAGAAGACGAAGAAGAAATTAAATTGTGGTTTACGCGCAAAGGGCATCACCGTAATGCCAGTGTCGTTTACATCACCCAAAATTTGTTTCAACAAAGTAAAGCCCATCGCACCATCAGTCTCAATGCGCATTACGTGGTCTTGTTTAAAAGTCCTCGAGATAAATCGCAAGTGCAAGTCTTAGCCAAACAGTTAGGAACGCCTTGGCTGACTCAGGCGTACGACGATGCCACTCAAACGCCACACGCCTATTTACTCGTCGATTTGAAACCTACGACCCCCGAGGATTTGCGATTTCGTACCCACTTGTTTCACCACTGGTGCCAAGACGGAGGGCCTGTCCTGTACACGTCTCCGTCCTCGACTTCATTTCACTCCCCATGAAAAAAATCTATAAAAACCTCAGACCCTTTTTCGTCTGTCTCACACAGTGTGAACATGACGTCCCTTCAGTCGCATCTTCCCGTCAAATTGATTCGTGCCTTGTATGGCATCAGTCGAGAAAAAGATCCACAAACACGAGCCCGTGTCTTAGAAGCTAGTCTCAAAGAAGTCTTACGATGGTTCACGGTGACGGCACGTCAATTACTCCAAGGAATCATTCAGATTCCTCATCAAACCCAACGCTTTTTCGATCGAAACAAAGTCGCTTTGGTCCAACTGGCCGATCCCCGCATCGACACTCAAACCAAAAAACAAATCATTTTGAAACCTGGAGGGAGCGGTACTCTAGGAGGGGTCATCATTCGCTCACTCTTAAGATGGGATCCTAATGCCCCCAAAGTTATCCCCAAGACAAAAGTCCAACGAAGCCCCAAGAAGAAAAAGAAAAAGACCAGGTCCCCAAGAAGAATAACTTCTCCAGTGGCAGGACCCTCCTCTTACCAGACACCACCCCGAAAAAAGAAAAGAAGCCCCCAGAAAAAGAAACAGAGAAAAAGTCCCCAGAAAAAGAAAAGTCCACAGAAGAAAACTAGTCGCAAGAGAGGCACTTCGGCCAGGACGCAACCTTACACTCGCAAACCACGACCTGCCACGGCAGTGACTGCGTCTCCGGCATCCTCACGTTCATCCACTTCTCCGTTGATGACACCCAGAACTGAAGAGTACTTGGAGACGTTGATCACACCAAGAACATCTCCGTTGATGACCCCCAAAAGAACTTCCCCAGTGGCAGGACCCTCCAATTTAGTGGCAGTGGCTGCTGCTCACAAAGTACCTTCTCCCAAAATCAAAGTCCAAGAAAGATCGGGCATGTTACAAAGTTTACTGGATTTGTCCAAGCAAGAACTGGCTCGATTTAGTCCGTTGCGTACCCCTGCACGACGTGTCATGCCTGTCCTCAAACTGATAAAACGTAAAGACAATCAGTGGCGACGCGTTCCAGTATAAAAAGAGCCTGTGACCAAGTCGGGGTATCAGTGAACTTGTAAAAAAGATGTCACCTCCAAGAAGCCACAAAAGAAAGAGACAAAGGCAGACGCGTCATCCGACAAAGCGCTTAGCCAAGCATCGACATTACCCTAAGAAAAGACACAGTCGTTCCAAGAAAAAGAGGCGTCAACAAAGGGGAGGATTCCTTGGCGATTTTGGGAAAAACATTGTCACCTTTATGACAAAGCGATAGTCCCAAAAAAAGATAAAAGGGTGTGCGTTAAGTCATCGACGTTAGTGTCTGTTCGGTGAATGTCCCGGAACGCACAAGCAAAAATGTCACCCTCCAGAAAACCCCAAGGAAAGAAAAGGAAAGGACTGCCACCACGTTTAGCTAAACATGGGGACCTGTTATCTGTCCTGTCCAAAGCTTCTCCACCCCTACGAAAAAAACTCATTCAAACGGCCTCCAAAGAGGTCATCGATACCGTCTGCGAATGTTGTTTGAACGTTTTGAAAGGCACGATCCCTTTGTCCAAACACCAGAAACAATGCTTAGGCAAACATCGTCACGTTCTTCGCCAAATGGTTCGAAAAAAAATTCCCATTCGTCAAAAAAAGAAGATGTTGGTTCAACGTGGAGGCATTTTGCCTCTTTTGTTAGGCCCCATACTGAAAGGAGTCTTGGGAACCATGTTGGGAGGACTGATGGGAGCAAGATAAAAAGGCCTTCGAAAGTCCCAAGATCTCAGAATCGACCCCTGACAACCCCATGGAAGGACGAAAACTAGCTTTAGTGCCTTACAAACGATGGATGGAATACCATCGGTGGCAAGAACAACGCACCCCGCATTTACCTGCCAATCCCAATTTGAGCGAAATGTCCCAGTTACAACACGAATTGCAATCCTTGATGGATCGCCAAGATTTGTCCGAAACAGAAAAATCGCAAAAGTACGGTCAACTCTTGCAACGATTGCAACTCTTTCACCAGAAAGCTTTAGACGAAACAGCTCTACCCACTCTGAAAGATTTTAAGACCTTGATGAAAAGTCCAGCACCATCACCAGTACCAGTACCAGTACCAGTGGTCAAGACAGAAAAAGGAGAAGAAGAAGAGGAAGGGTTTCTAACTCCACCAGAAAAAGTACGCAAGTTAACAACACCACCTACCTCCAGAATTGGATGGATTAAAAAGATGATGGCCACCCCTTCTTCATCACAAGAGAAAAAGAAAGTGAAGACAGAAGTGAAACAAGAACCCATATCCCCTGCACAGACATCCTCCTCCTCTTCGACACCTATTGCTGGTCGCACACGCAAAGCCTTGCAATCCAAGAAAATACCCCAAGAGAAAAAGAGTAGCCTCTTCCAAGAGTGGGTGCCTTATTAACACATCAACCAACACAAAAAATGGAAAAAGTCTTAGCCAGCATTTACTACGATCCCTCGCATCCTGCAGGTTACGCAGGAGTTCAAAAATTGTATCGTGCTGCCAAAACTCGACTGAAAAGTCTCCGTTTACCTCAAGTGCAACGATGGTTACAAGAACAAGCTACCTACACTTTACACAAACCCATTCGACGCAAGTTTGCCAGAAGTCGCACCCGAGTGGAAGGCATCGATCATCAATGGCAAGCCGATTTAGCCGATGTCTCTCATTTGGCCAGCTACAATCGCGGCTACAAATATTTGTTTTGTGTCATCGACGTCTTTTCCAAATTTGCCTGGGTCGTGCCCTTGACTTCCAAATCGAGCAGCGAGTTAGTGCGAGCCCTGCAACGGGTGTTGAAACAAAGCGGTCGTCGCCCTCTTCGATGGCAAACGGACAAAGGCACCGAATTTCTGAACCAAGCTTTCCAAAAAGAATTAAAGAAACGTGACATTCATTTTTTTACCACCGAGAATCCCGAAACCAAAGCCAGCATCGTGGAACGTTTTCAACGTACTTTGAAAGAACGCATGTGGAAATATTTTACGCATCACCACACTCTGAAGTACATCGACATCTTACCGCACCTGGTGCAAGCGTACAACCAATCTTACCATCGAAGCATCGGACGTGCCCCGCAAGAAGTGACTCCCGACAACGAAGTGCTGGTGTTTGAGCGTCTGTTTGGTACGTCCCCGACGAGGGCTGTCCCCAAGAAAAGTGGAGAGTTGACCGTAGGAGATTGGGTGCGCATTGGCAAAACCAAACGCACTTTCGACAAAGGTTACTTACCTAACTGGACGACCGAATTGTTTCGCGTCACTGGACGAGTGCATGGCCGTCATCCTGCCGTCTATAAATTGGAAGACATGAACGGAGAAGTGCTCAAAGGAACGTTTTATTTGCCCGAGTTACAACGTGTCACCAAAAAAGAAGACGACGTGTACGACATCGAAAGCATTCTCGAACGCAGAACCCGTAAAGTGGGCAAACGACGTGTCAAAGAAGTCAAAGTACGTTGGAAAGGATATCCACCCAGTTTCGATTCTTGGATCGACGCTTCGCAAGTCATCGACTATAAAAAGAAGAAGTGACCATCATGCCCTTTCACACAGCAGACGCAGCTACGTCGACCACTCCTTCTTCCCCTAGTTCTTCTGTGCAAGATTTACAAAAACAACCCTTGTGGGTGTGGTGTGGAGAACGTGTGCCTAAAACGCAAATCGTCTTTTTCTGCCAAATCTTCGTGGTGTATTGTGTCATCGGGGCAGCCATCGCCAATTTGAGTTTGCAACAAGGAGACAAACAATTGTGGACCATTTTATTGAGCAGTTGCATCGGTTACCTGCTTCCCAATCCCTCCCTGAAATTCTCCTCGAACGGAAACGTTGTGTCCAGTGCCAGTGCCAGTCACCACTCCAACCACAACCAGAACCCCATTTTGGGCGGAGACACGCCTCTGACGTCCACTAATATTCCCTCGGACAGCCACAGAACTCTGGAATTATGAGTCACCAAAACCAATTTTACTTAACCTTACCCAGTGACAGTTCCATGGAGGTGTTTCCCCACAACGCGTTGTGCTGTTACACGGCCAAATTACCTCAGGCCATCCCCTTAGATCACGAAGCCCATTGGGAAGTGGCTTTAGTGGAAATCATTCACCCAACCCAAGTCCTCAATGTCCTTCCCAATCAAAATTTTTTTCATGTGGAAGTTCATGACGAGTCATTGCAACAGGAGTTGAATAAGAAAGTCATATATGACAATAAAACCTATAATGAGAAAACTCAAAAGTGGACCTACCACTTTTTCATTTCCCCAGGCTATTATTTCAGTGGTCAACATTTGGTCAGCACCATAGCCTCCAGGTTTAATGCCGTGTTTCTGAAAGCTTTGGAGCATGTTAACAAAAGTGTCACCATGGAGTACCACAAAGTAGCTCGTCGCTTCTGGATGAAATTTGAGCGGAGTAAAATCATGTCCATTTTATTTTGTCCTGAATTGTTTGACATGTTGGGCGGAGACATGAACCTGAGAATGAACATACTCAAGAACAACGAATTACCCATCGTTTACGACAACGAGTCTTTTAGCAAGTTATTTCGTACCCCAGTAGAACTGAACCAAGGACTGAATTTAATGTTCGTGTACTCCGATGTGGTGGAGTATAACGTGGTGGGACACACCTTCGTACCGTTACTGCGTGTCATTCCTTTCAAAGTGGATTCTGCCACGCTCGCTGACGAGGAAGGTGGAAACACTTACCACGTCCACCGCGAATTTGTCCATCCTCACTATTTGCCCGTCAGCAAGTCGTATTTGGACACGGTCAACATTACTATAAAAGGAGATCTGGGACAAAATATTCCATTTACCAAAGGAAAAGTCACGGTGAAACTCCATTTTCGAAAACGGTTCTCTCACGATTCGTAAGTAAGTCATGTATCCAGTGTACCAAGGGGTTGCACGACAGCGAGGACACGGTTTAGGAGACATGTTAAAATCGGCCTTTCGTTCGGTGGCCCCGGTGTTGAAACCGATGGTGACACGCGGATTGCACGCCTTGAAAGATGCCGCACTGACGCAAGGCAAAGAATTTCTCCAAAATGTCATCATCGACAAACAAAACCCTAAAGAAGCCTTCATGAGGGCAGGCAAAAATGTCCTGCTGCAAACGGGTAAAGACATTTTAGGCCGACGAGACACACCTATAAATGCCCTGCACGCTACCGAGTCAGGCATTCAGCAAGGACAAGGCAGAAAGAGACGACGAAGAAAACACCCTTTCACCAGACTTCAAGCTAGAAAAACCAAGAAAAGAAGAACCGTTCGAGACTTAGACGTTTTCGATTATTGAGACACAGAAAAAAATGATGCACCGAGAGTCATGTGCTTGTTCCAAGACGGAACTGGATATGTTTGCCATGCCCCCCACCATGATGACGATGCAAGAATCCCAGTGGGTGGAATTTCATCCCGTCTCCTCTTTGACGGATTCCGCTCCCATCGAGTTCGAAATCAAAGGACAACCCGAAGATTACATCGATCTGAATAGCAGTTACCTGTATTTGAAAGTCAAAGTGATCAAAACTGACAACACCAATCCTGGAGCCAATGATAGGGTAGCGCCCGTCAACAATTTCATGCATTCCTTGTTCAGCGAAGTGGACTTGTACTTGAATAACAAACTGGTCAGCAGCAGCATGGATACTTACCCATATCGTGCCTACTTGGAAAATCTCTTGACCTACGGAAAAGAAGCCAAGAATACTCATCTGGATGCTTGCGTGGTATGGAAACCTGACACGGCAGGTGCAGGCACGTTTAGTGACACAGCCCTGACAGAAGATGACAATCCTCACAATGTGGGGTTTAACACACGTAGAACTAAAATTTTGCAAGGACGTAGTTTAGAACTGATGGATCGTTTGCATTTGGACATGTGGTTACAAGAAAAGTATTTACTGAACGGAGTGGATATTCGCCTGAGACTGAATCGTAGCACTGCCGCTTTCCATTTGATGGCCCATGCCAACGAATACAAAACTGTTATCCAAGAAGCCAGACTTTACGTACGCCGTGTGGAAGTGTTACCTAAAGTGGGAAACGACATCAGTCAGACGTTGAGCAGAACGACCGCCAAGTATCCCATACGACGTGTGGAAGTGAAAACGTTCACCATTCCTGTTGGACAGCGATCCATGATCGAAGATCATCTGTTCCAAGGACAGTTACCCAAGCGTTTGATCGTTGGTATCGTCAGGAATTCAGCTTTCAATGGACTTCACAACGAAAATCCTTTTGAGTTTCGACACTCTAGCGTGTCCAAAATCGAAGTCAGTCGCGACGGCAAGACCTTGTGTACACGACCCTTTGAGCCTAACTTTGCCCAGAACAATTACTTGAGATCGTACTTGTCCCTGTACGAAGCCACCGGACAGTTAGGAACCAATACCAGTCACGGTATTACGTACGAAGATTATGCAGGAGGCTACGCTTTGTGGGCTTTCGATTTCACTCCAGACCAAGGCAGCGACGAGGGACATTTCCACCCTATAAAATCTGGTCAGATTCGTGTGGAAATTCAGTTTGCAAATCGAGACCCTGCTGATCCAACGTTGAACGTCATCCTGTATGCAGAATTTGACAATACGATAGAAATCAACAGTTTGAGAGAAGTCATTCTAGATTACTAGAAGCCATGGAAGACTGTTATCCCTCTTTACCTAGTGAAGAAACTTTGGACATGAAATGTGAGGAGACCGTGGAAGGAGAATCCCAAGACAAAGACGAAGAAATTGTCATGATGAAGTCGAGATGGCCAGAACAAGAAGCCCATTTAGTCTCCTGTTTTGCTACAGTCCTGGCAGATATAATGAAAGAATTGATCAAGAAAGAGTGTTATGGATGTCACAACGATCATCCCAGTCAAATTCAACACGACAAATGTCTGATGTTGAGTCAAGAAGAAAAGTTGGACGAATATCTGGACGAAGCTTGGGGTCACATCGAGATAGAATTCGTGTTGAACGAGTGGTATAAAGGGTTGGATAAACATTCTTCTCCTCCATTAACGTCTCTGGAGTGCCGTCGCATCGAATCTCTCTTGGACCAGAGTAAGAAGTCGGATCTAAACGCCTCTTACTTGTCAGACATTTTCAAGCAAAAAGTCAGGATCGAATTGATGACTTATCATTACCTGTGAAGAAGAAAAAAACACAAATCAATGGATACCTGGGAACTTTATTACCTTTTGAACCATAGTTCGTATACGGCTTCTTGGAATCCTGTCGTCTGTGCTAAAGATGAACTCCCTCATCGCAAACCTAAAGACCATCAAGCTTACGTGATCAACACGGACGAAAGTCATCTCCCAGGAACCCACTGGGTAGCCGTCTACTTTCCTCAAGAAGGATGTGTGGAATATTTCGATTCGTACGGATTGCCCCCTTTGGAAGACGATATCATCGACTTTATGAGAAGAAATGCTCAAACCACCCGATTCAATAACGTGAAATTACAAGGCACAGATTCCTTGGTGTGTGGACAGTACTGTGTGTATTTTCTGCATCATCGCAGCCTGGGCTATTCCTTAGAACATTTAGTGACTCATTTCGATCCTCGTTCTTCTGCTAGAAACGATGTGAAAGTAGATCGATGGTTTTGTGACCATTATGCTTATCTTTTGTCTCAAGCTAGGAAACGTAGTGTCCATCAATGGCCTAATGATTTCCAACAGTGGAAATCACAATTTCATTCACAACGTTGTCAGCCCTGTTCAAAAAATAGTTAGTATTTGAAGAAAAAAATGTTTGTGATTAGAAAAAGGTTGTTAGATGTTATAGTGTTGGATTATTGTTAAAAATGTTAGAAATGTTGTTGTTTAGTGATAAGTGATTTTTGAATAAAAATGTTGTGTTTTGAAAAAAATGCCTTTGTGGTTTGTTTAGCTATAAGAATATTGGATTGATGCTCTTTCATTTCTTACTATCCCTCTCATGAACGTTGCGGCTCGAAAACCGTGTGGGGGATGTTTTCCTTCACGTCCGCGCTTTCACTATAATAACCGGGGTTGTTTCCAGTCTAACCATCCATTGTCGACTCATCCTCCTAAGAAGATGTGCTCCAAACTAGCTAAGCTCAACGAAGCCTACGTGAATTTGCATAGGGTCAGACACAGTCTGATACCGAAGCCAGAAGAAATAGAGAATGTGAGAATGTTAAAAATCACTGAAGACCTAATAGAAGAGCTCTTCAGAGAAGAAGTGAACAGGGAAAAAGAAGAATGGACAGAGAAGTACAGACTTCAAAAACAGCAGCAACAGCAACAACAAGAACAGCAGCAGCAGCAACCTGAACCTGACAGAGGCTTTGTCGATTGCCGTATCGACACCAAAGAGTTCTTCTTCTCTTTCCGAAGAAGCAGACCTATTGCCAGAAAGTCTATCCTCAGAGGACATCGCATTCTTAGAAACTAAAAAAGAATGCCATAGCAAAACAAAAAACAGCCCTTTTCAGGGCTACCCAATACTCTAGAAAAGAAATAACGATCCATTTGCCAATGTGTGTGTAGGTAGAGTAGTGTGTATATAAACACTAACTCTTTATTAATAGTGAGAGTGTATGTGTTTGTAAGTGAAAAAATAGATTGATGTGTATAGTAGATTAAAATGATGTTAGTTTCTTTGTTTGGGGTGATTGAGGTGTATATTTGGGGTTAGATTGGATTGTCTTGCGTATGTGGATAGTCAATTGAAGTGATGGGTAGCATAAAAACGTGAGCGAGTGTTTCTTTTAGGTCCGCGCGTTGTTGTTGTTTTTTGGTCATGATCTAGGTAAGATGGATTTTATGTTTTTAGGGGATGTTTTCGTTCACGTCCGCGCTTTCAGTATAAATTGAAACTCGTTCGGCAGTCCAGCTACCCTTGTTGATTGATCAACACCAAATATGAACACGAGACTTGAGAAACTGTTGGAGCTTCATGTGCATCTGGAATATGCCAGGCGCATATTAAATGAACTGGCCGCGGAAGCCATTGTCGAGGAGGGAAGGATAAGAGAGGAGGAAAGAAGAAAAAAAGAAGAAGAAGAAGAAAGAAGATATAAAGAGGAAAGAAGAAACAAAGAAGAGGAGGAGGAAAAGGAGAGAAGAAATTTCAAAATCCCAGAGAGTGAAAATTGGGATTCTGAAGCGACATATCCTGCCTCTGCTCTCTCCCCCAAAAAGGTAAAAAGTAACTGGGGGATAAGATGTGTATGTGGCGCCAGGCCTGGAAGGTGCCACCATTAACCAGGTGCCCATGAAGTTCCAAACAAAACAGCCCTTTTCAGGGCTACCCAATACTCTAGAAAAGAAATAACGATCCATTTGCCAATGTGTGTAGGTAGAGTAGTGTGAAAATAAACACTAACTCTTTATTAATAGTGAGAGTGTATGTGTTTGTGTGTTTGTAAGTGATAAAGTAGGTTGTTGAGGATAGTAGATTAAAATGATGTCTTTTAGGTGTTTGAGGTGTATATTTGGGGTTAGATTGGATTGCTTTGCTTATGTGATAGTCAATTGAAGTGATTTATAAAAAAAATTTAAAATAATGATGGGTAGCATAAAAAGTGAGTGAGTGTTTCTTTTAGGTCCGCGCGTTGTTGTTTTTTTTTTTTTGGTCATGATCTAGGTAAGATGAATTTTATGTTATTAGGGGATGTTTTCCATCACGTCCGCGCTTTCACTATAATAACCCACAGTATTCGTCGTTCAAACCATTCTGCAAAGATTAAAAAGAAGATGGCGTCAAACCAAATGGACAAAATACAAACCTTGCAAGACGTTTTAGACAACTTAGGAATAATGGAACAGATGCTATTAAGACTGGTTGAAGACCATTATTCCTATAGTCCCCATCGTGTGAAGATGGAAATTAATAATTTAAGGAAAGCAAAGGACAAGATTAGTGGTGTAATGAAAGAGATCAAGGAGGAGAAGGAGGATGAAGAGGAAAGAATAAGAATACGCAATTGGAACGAAAAAATTGAAAAAGAAGAAGAAAATGAAAAGAGGAAGAAAGAAGAGGAGGAAGAGAAGAAGAAAGAAGAGGAGGAGGAGAAGAAAAAAAAGAAAGAGAAGAAGAGTGTAGGAGATAAAATAAGAAGTTGGTGGAGGAAAAGAAGAAATTAGAAGAAGAAGAAAACCCAAAGGCCCTTTTCAGGGCCAGCCATATTTCTCGAAAAGAGATAGTCTTTGAATTGCCTACCCCTTTTTTATTTTTTAAAAAAAAAATCCCATGTTAAATTCCCCTTGTCCGTAGATTGTCCCACGATTTATTCCCATGTTAAATTCCCCTTGTCCGTAGATTGTCCCACGATTTTTTCCTATGTTAAATTCCCCTTGTCCGTAGATTGTCCCACGATTTATTCCCATGTTAAATTCCCCTTGTCCGTAGATTGTCCCACGATTTTTCGCCATGTTAAATTTCCATTGTCCGTAGATTGTCCCAAGGGGTTCTGTAATGCTAATTCCCATTGTCCGTAGGGTATCCCTTTATACTACTACCGTTGTACTTGTTTAACATGATGTAATAAAACATTCACTCTGCAAATCCTCTAATTAAACATATTGAGATTGAGTTGATCATGCAAATCACTCGAAAATCAATACTTATAAACTTAGAAGAAATCAGACAACACAAAGAACCAGTGAAAAGCATTCGTCACGTGCTTAAACGCCATTTGAAGGAAAAAAGTATAAGATCAATGTCCCTAAGAATTTTTCGCTAGATTAACTTCTGCTATAAATCAATAGCTTTTGTTATTTGCCGATATTTAAATAAAATTCATCCAGCTTTTTCTAAATTACTTTTTCCACCAAAAAGCACGGCAAGAATTAATCTCGATACTAGTGTAGGGTAATGGCCTGTATGAAATCTAGTAAATAATATTTTGGACAAATGTCAAGATGGTATAAAGAAAACAAAAGAATTACAAGTATTGTGATTTGATAAAGCATTATTCAGGAAGCTGCTTTCTGTTTGTCAATCATTGATGCTGTTAACATACCAAAGTTTGTGAGCTTAATATTCAAGCGAGAAACGAAGAGACTCAAAGAAACACAACGATAGACAGTTATATAAAAAATCAGTAATACTCTCATTTTTCAAAAATCACTTTTTAACTCTGCATGTGTTCAGGGAAATAGATGAGAGGGGTGGGTTTCTCAGCTAAGACAGTTCGATTATTTGATGACTTATGCGTCTGGTATATCGGCATGTGCCTCACAGAGTGCGATTGTTTTATATCAGAAATTAAGCAGCACGCTGGTATATCTTACACTATTGTTCTTTTTTTTGTTTCACGCCGCATATGAGTCAAACATCATTTTAAATTCTCGAAAAGATAATCCTATGCTAGCACGATACTATTATAAGAATAAGACTCTCAGAAGTATCGAGGATTTCTTCAGCAAGAATATATCTTACTTTCAAAAAAGATTCAATCGAAAGCCTTGTCTGACATAACTTGTATTCACCTTGTAATATTCTTTTCCATATGCTTCACATAGTAGAATGATTGCACACAACAACAACAATAACTGCATAGTTAGACTGAGAAAGAAAGCATGTCCAATAAAGTAAACTGGGTTGCTACACAAATAGTATTTCTCAAACTTCCCTTATTTTTGTGGACAAATATGTGATGAATGTTGTTGAAAATAATTAACCTTAATTTTATTTTTTCTAGGAACAATTTATAACTATTAATATATGCTTTAATGACGTACATGTACATTCTGGACAAAATAATTGTCACACATTGTTTTTCCTCTTAAATTTCAATAAATGTCATATCGGAGAATAAATGTAAATATTGCAATTAAAATGACCTATTTTTCACTGTATATGACCTAACCAGATATTTCCTTTGCCAGTGTTTTCAAAAATTGTTAATTCCAATTCATCGAGAAATGAATGAGCTAACGCTTCAAATACCTTTATAACTACCTTGCAAGAACATTCAAGACAAGATAATTAACTTTCGATTGCATGTTGATCAGTGCAAATGATGATTACATAGCAGTCAACGTCCATGTCGTTTCAGCTACATGTCTTCACACTTTTGTCCCAACTACGGGATAGCAACACTGACAAAACGGACCAAAAATCGAATATATATTTTAATAGACTAATTAGTGAACATTCTTAGGTGAAAGTATTATATGCATGCGTATTTGTGCGCAAAGCACAAACTTTCCTATTAGTCCTTTTGTAGCATTTAAATAACACGAAAGGAAAAGAAAGGACAACTTCATATCGGTGTAAAGTGAAAGGTTTTACCCTAACTATCCTTTGTTGCAAGTGATAAACTTTGATATATCAAAAGAACCTTCAAGTCCTATCATGAACAAGACTTTTGTGTCGAATCGGTGGATTCTCACAAAACTGAAAATTTGTTAGATCATCAAGTCGTCAGGGAATCATTGCAAAAAGTGTATCCGATTGTCCACAACAAAAACTTGTGCGATTGCTCGATCACATCATATTACATTACGGGCACACCAGTAGGAATGATACGAACATGGACTATTAAAAACATGGAACGCAAAGTCAAAGTATTATATCCAGAGCAGCAGTCAAAGACTCTAAGTGGGAAAGAAGAAGTGAAAGTCATGATGGCCAGAAAAAGAACCACACTTAAGGGTCTTGTTTTGCACACCACATGGCTGAAACGCCCATACTTCTGGTCAGGGGACATTTTTATGTTTGTCACATCAGTCATTATCGTCAAATGTAACACGAACAACATTTTAGGATGAGTCAAGAAAAAAAGTTAAAGAGTATCAAGAAAATCATGGACCATCATCTCCGAAGGGAAGAAAGTTAAAGTGTGGTATAAAGACTTCAGTGACCAATCACCTAACGCCATTGTCTTCTTTGGAGACGAAACGCATAGAGGCTCATGTGCAACATCGTACCGAGACTTCCCCATCATCGACGTACATATCTACCTTGCAAATACGTTCATGCTTAACATTTTTGTTAGTTTGGTATTTGTAAGTTGTATACAAAGAGTAAGAGGCTAGTCCTAATCTTGCGTTCATTTGTTGATGTTTGAATTATTGGCTATATTTTTAAAAACAAATTTTCTTTGAAAAAATGGTGCTAGTTCGTTTTGTGAAAGAAAACTTTCTTTTGACATACACTCTTACTTTCTCTATCAAAAGTTTCTAAGAGAATATTTTCTTTCACGTACGTGACCATCTAGCAGATAAATCGGTGCGTTTGCTACTCTTGCCATCCATCGTCGTCTCGTCCACGAAGAAAAATACTGAGCTGTTCTGTGTACATTTAATTTATTGTGTGTGTTTGACCCTTGTCCATGATTGAGGATGGAGTTTTAAAATGATGTTTACTTGCATTTTAATTCAAGGCCAAACTTGGTTTACAGTTTGTTATGTTCTGTTTCAAGCTAACTTGTTGACATATGTTCGAACTTTCCATTAGATTGTCAGAAAACGCTATTTTGACATAGGTCAAGTGCGAATTCAAACGACGCTTTGGTTCGCAGGTGATGTTTAATATTACACCTCCATTCACAGGCTTTATGGTCCCTAAACAAAATATTAATATAGTCTCAGAATTAAATTCCATTCTGAGGTCATAGAGTCCAATCTGATGTGATGTAAACCAATATATTATGAGACCAATGTTAAATTACCGTTAGAGACCATATAATCCAATTTGAGGTCACCATCTCCTAACAATTATACAATGTGCTCTCGGCAGAATATGTCCGCTTTATAGCCTCAGTGTTATTTCCATTAGATGTCATATCATCTCTCATTACTACTATCTTAATAGTCATCACTATGTGGCTGTAATAGAGACCTTAATATAGTCTGTAAGTTACGAATTCTATCTGGCTTTACACTGGCTTAAATAATAGGGATTATCGCGTTTGTAGATCTCCATTCAATTTTGATGATACCATATCGATTGTTTTCAACCAGCTTCTTCAAACATGTTAGGTAGGGCATTTTTAGTAAGAAGTTATACACAGATGAATTCAATATAAAGTCAGATTCCGGAAGTTTAGAGAAGAGAAAAGGAGAAGAAAACGTGCATGCTATGGGTGCTGTTTTCAAATTTCTATTGAAATTTTTCATGTTTATATCTCCAAGGCTTTCACTTAATATTTTTTTCTTCTTCTTTCTGTGAAAATTTGTTTTTGAGTTTTAGAATTTAGGCCAAATAGCAGTTTTCTAAATTCTGTTCTATGTTATCTACTTTTCTCCAGAATAATTTAATTCTAAAGTTCATTCAAATTTTACACTTCGTGAGATTTACTTATTTTGAAAGGAGTCGGTTTATCTAAAAATGCAATTTTGTAAATGCACACAACAAATCACAAAACACAAAATATGCAAAGGATGGAATGATTAACAAATAGTATTTTATAGTAATTCCAGTCATATTTGTTGCAAGCCTTAGTAAATTGAACATAAACGTCTATACCTGGATGATACAAATACAGGACTAAAAACAATGATATGCAAGGACAATCTTCTGTACCAGTAAGCTTAGCTACTGGCCTGGGTCAATCAAAGTCACCATTGCCTCTAAGACCCTGTTTGGGGACTTTCGTTTCTTTGGGGGGTTTTGTTTCAATGCAATTGCCGGCAAAACGGTGCAGTCGAAAACCAATTATCTTGCTCAGTGTGCATAAGTAATTCTTTTAGAGGGCATTATTTACCGAGTTAATCCAGCATTCACTTCTCTTGGCAAAATTGAAAACTCTTAGCGTTGTCTCCGCATCGTATCTCTGATTTGAAGCCTAAATGTAGAAAGGTGTCTATCGACTAATTTGAAAATGTAACCTTAGGTTTCCTTGCGTCTCGTACAGATGCATAGATGTATTTATTTCATAGTTAATTCGCTTAGTCGGGTAATAAATCTACACCGATGCATTTATCAGAGACTAAAGTAATATGTTCTGATAGTATCACATTGAATCTTATTAGTTGAAGAGTTAATGAATTTAAAAAAAAATAGACTTCAAAATGGTCACTGTTTCGGAACTTCCAAACTGCTGTATGGTGAGTTGAATGTATCATTTATGGCACCAGTCGCATAGTAAAGAATGTTTATAATGTATCATTTATGGCACCAATCGCATAATGAATAATGTTTATAATTTATCATTTATGGCATCAATCGCATAGTGAAGAATGTTTATAATGTATCATTTATGGCACCAATCGCATAATGAAGAATGTTTACAATGTATCATTTATGACACCAATCGCATAGTGAAGAATGTTTATAATGTATCATTTATGGCTCTAATCGCATAGTGAAGAATGTTTATAATGTATCATTTATGGCACCAATCGCATAGTGAAGAATGTTTATAATGTATCATTTATGCCACCAATTGCATAGTGAAGAATGTTTATAATGCATCATGTATGGCACCAATCGCATAGTGAAGAATGTTTGCAATGTATCATTTATGGCACCAATCGCAAAATGAAGAATTTCGCAGAGTGAAAAATGTTTATAATGTGTCATTTATGGTACCAGTCGCATAGTGAAGAACGTTTATAATGTATCATTTATGGCACTAATCGCATAGTGAAGAACGTTTATAATGTATCATTTATGGCACCAATCACAAAGTGAAGAATGCCGCAGAGTGAAAAATGTTTATAATGTGTTATTTATGGTACCAATCGCATGGTGAAGAACGTTTATAATGTATCATTTATGGCACTAATCGCGTAGTGAAGAACGTTTATAATGTATCATTTATGGCACCAATCGCAAAGTGAAGAATGCCGCAGAGTGAAAAATGTTTATAATGTGTCATTTATGGTACCAATCGCATAGTGAAGAACGTTTATAATGTATCATTTATGGCACTAATCGCATAGTGAAGAACGTTTATAATGTATCATTTATGGCACCAATTGCATAGTGAAGAACGTTTATAATGTATCATTTTGTATTAAGAGTAGAGAGGCAAATTTAGCACTTCAGACACTTTATCATAATGTTGACTTCATTTCGTAGTGTTTATTTATTTATTTTTGTTATTTTTTAAACTGACTTAAGTGTCATCAGGTAAACGTGCTTATGGTACGCACATAAAAAAACGATTGAATTTGAACATAAAAATACACTCTGTCTCTGTCTCTCTGTCTCTCTCACCAAACATATAATCGTATAATTTCAAAACCTATGTTCATTTAATCATGTACAGAGAGTTAAAAGTGTCACACGTGCAGACAAATCATGTAAAATATTCAAAACGTCTCGTGGAAAGTACTTGGATTTGCAACTAAACGTTCTGTAAGGATATTTCGAAAATATATTTTTCTGTTAAAAATATATGTTTATTTGATTTCGAAATAAGTGAAAAGAATTGCCCTTATTTAATGACGATGTTATTACTAAAAATATATACCAGTTTAATTCCTTGGCGACTTAAATTATTTGCACATGATATTATCGACCATCGAGGATAGCCCAGATTAAAACACAAAAATGTTTTTAATTCTCCAGGTTGTTGGATACTTGAGAAAAGTCAGCGATTTGATTAATATCGAAGTTAACATCCTGACATGTACAAAGAAATAATATAAGAGTGTTTATCTCAAATTGCTAGTCTTCTACGGTTCCTTAATATGACACCCAAAACTCACCAGCAAGTAGTAACCCCAAAATATCACCCCGCATTGACATGACAAGGCTAAAGTACTTAATGAAACGACTTGCTTCGCAACATCTTAAACCTCGTTCTGAACTCAATACCAGGAAAATTATCATACATTCATTGACATGATAAGGCTAAAGTACTTAATAAAACGACTTGCTTCGCAACATCTTAAACCTCGTTCTGAACTCAATACCAGGAAAATTATCATACATTCATTCAACGGACCTATTTAGTGACGACGATATTGTAGCTTTCACCTTATCTATAAAAGTATCACCCAAAGAATAAAAAACTAAACCATCGAAAATTCTATTTAGTTTAGCAATGGGAAGTTTGATGCATTATCTTAAGTTAGCACTTTTACAAAATTCCATTGTTGAAATCGTCCTGAAAACACAAGACATATTGCAACAAACTGGATATTATAAAATCTTTTCAAACTATTTCATATGGAAAAAATGCTCTTGAACATTGATTATATCAGTTATGTCGATGCCGTAGATTTCAAACAAAGAAGAAAAGAAATGAAACCTGATATTAAAGCAAAACATGCAGGAGGTGAAAACGTTTGGTCGAATTCGAAAATATTAAGAGTGGAAATGAAAAATAATCTTACAAATTCACATAAAAACCACGTCACAAACATGATTGTGAAAATAACTTCAGATTCGGAAACATTCTCAAAAGACATGAGCAGCCGAAACAGATTTCTATGTTACGTCTTGAGTAGTTTCAGAATCATACCCTATTTATACTTGTGTAAATCGTATAACTTCGTCTCCTTTGTGGTAGGTGATTGATGGAACATTCTTGATTTTTATGTTCAAATTCTAAACACTGATCATTCAAGGTGATAGATACATAGACCAATCGAATTTCTTCACAAGTTCCATACCGTCATTCTTGTTTGTTTAGGTTACATGCTCTGATTAGTTCTACTTATGAAGGGTATCATTGTCTTATATCAATTGTTTCACTCGGTGCACATTGTTCTGTTAAAGCTTTGTTGGACTTGATGCATTTGAGTCTGGTGTGAGAATCATTCATCGCTCAATGAAATTTCAATAAACACTTTATTCACGAATTTGCTTTCATTGTCTGAGCTAAAATATAATCACAACCTGGCTTCATCCTGTTCCATTGAAATTCTGGTGTTCTTTGCTAAACGACATATACTGTAGTCCTTGTGGGCTGACATACTTTGGACAAGGCGGGTCGAAATACAGGTGGGACATCTGAATGGTTCAAAAGATTCACTTTGTATCAGCGGTGACAGTGGATGAGTAATTTTCTATCCAGCAATAATAATAGAGGTGGAAAAATATTACACGGCAAAAAGGTTTTTTTTTCATTGGGTTTTATAATTAATGCTAGAATTAAGCTCTATCATTAATCTAGACCGATAACATTGAAATACAGCACTTTCAGAAAGTCTATCGAAGTAAAAAGAAACTAAGAAAAGAAACACTAAATGAATCTGTATTAATTCTTTGTAATCGATGCAACCTTATCTTTGACCATAGTTGTCAAAATTGATATTGTAATCTCTATCATGCAATAAATTCTGACATAAAAGATCGAGCAGTGATAAAACAGATTACATAATGTTATTCAGAACTTCGTCAAGGATGAAGCTTTTGGTCTGTTATCATTGATTATCATTTATCGCGTGATTGACGGCTGAAACCATTTTGTCTGCTGTTCAGAATTGGATAACATCACAACAGGAACAACGAATGCTATGAACCCTGTCCGTATCATTACCACTAACACTTTAAAGTTTGGCAACATGTATCCATCTACGATTAAAGTGAATGCTGAAAGTTGAGTAGTTTCATCTTTGTATCTGACTTGTTTTCATTCAGTGTATTCGAATTTGTATCTGTGGTGCTGTGAATTTATCCTGAATTTGTACATCGTGGCATACTTGCTTTTGTTTTACTTGTTATGAAATGTTATATATATATGTATGTAGATATATATGTATGTATGTATATATATCTTCCCGGTCAAGCGGCTGACTTTCTTCATGGCTACGATCATTTATCACCAACGGATGTCTGTGCTGAGATCTCCTTGTTCTTCTTGGGTAGGCAACACAAATAGATAATCAACATCAGGATATGAGAATATTTTACATATTAATGAGAGTGCTCGTTTTATCGATCGATAAGTGACTGTACGTTGAACAGAAACTTTAAAAGGTCATGCTGCATCATAATTACCACTCCCTAGCAGTGATTGGTCAAACAAGCTCATACATATTCATGACAATCTTTGTACAGGCGATCAGGGCTAATAAAGAAGAGTACTCGATTATCACCCGTGGCTTGCGCCAATGAATATCTAGCATTATAAACATAGTGCATAACACTTGCCAGTCTTGTTTCAGTGCGTAAGCCACACAACGCGATTTGCATTTGGTCTCAAAATTCAGTCTGTCCTTTGATGATTCACTACTTGGAACCAAATGTTTTGAACAGCACAGGCCCATATATATTTTGTCTTGAGTGTGTGTGTGTGTGATTTGGATTTTTAACAAAGCTTAAACAATTTTTCAGTCATATAGCTACGATGTCTGCAGTGTGGCAGTTTATAGTGATGTCTAGCACCGGGGCATCATGTTCCGCAAAAGTAGTACTAAGTTCGATGTTATCCTTCACGGCTGACTTATTTCAAATGTTACCAGCTATGTTTATAAAAGAATCGCTAGTCCCCAAAGTTTACCAAACTGTATATACCGTATTAGCACTGCAATGAACACAGAGATATGTGAACTGTCAAATATTTGCATGTCGTTTTTTCGTTTTCTTGAGCCAGTCTGTATACGGTATTAAAACACATAAATGTAGTAATTAGTAATGAATTGCGCTAAGGTAGCATTGACTCGCAGCATTGCAATCATCAGGTTTCCGTTATTACCTCATCAGATTAAATAGCGAACAGAGAGTAACGATAAGATGTAAGCTGCATATGGGTTGTAGACAAGAGCTCAATCCCCAACCCCGCCTGACCAACCACCAACCATTTTGATACCTCTTTCTTTGTAATAGCTTGCTAGCTGTAGATAGTTGTTTTCATTTTCTTCTATAATTGTAATTTCAGAGATAATTGATTTCCCAGGAACATAGCCTCAGGGTCATAATTTGAAGCGTTAGGAGCCTTTTTCTATAACCGCCATCAATATATATCGAGTAACCAATAAAATAAAACATGAAACTAACGGATGGAATTGCAGGGATCTGAGCAAGAGATATAGAATAGACCAACATGTGCCCCGTAAGGAAAATATAACAATTTAATCAATTACATAAGCAACATTACAATGAACATTATATTTGAATGAGTCACTTTCTCTTAGAAATAGAGTAACAAAATTTATGAGAAATTCAATTAGCCATCCAGTTACACATTATATTTGAATGAGTCACTTTCTCTTAGAAATAGAGTAACAAAATTTATGAGAAATTCAATTAGCCATCCAGTTACACCAATAAAATAAATTTCATCACATAATTGAGTGACTGATGTAACTCAAATTGCCGACATGTTACCATCAGCCAGTTGCTGTTGGTCTTTTTCAAATCACTGTAGGTGATTGGTCGGAGTTGCCCCCCCCCCCCCCCCCCGCATCTAGCCGGTTCTGGTAATCGGCCGTCTTGTTTGTAGACTGCGCTCTTTCCAGTGTGTAGTATATGTATGGAAATATGTTTCATTCAAATAAATGTAATTCCCAAACTAGATAAGTGTCATGTTTTTTTTTCCTCTCCTGGGATCAAACAATATTCCCGCTCTTTTTACATCATATATCGTCTTTCGTAATTCAACAGAACTAAGATATTGTCAGTTCGCAACCTGATACTGATACACAAACAACCTATTAATGTGAATTTATGTCTTTTCCAGCGGGTCCTTGCAGCCAGACTGGAACTATGACATGATTAGACCTCTCAGACAAACTATTACATTCCGCTGTGGGCTGCAAATTGCTAGCTGTGACAGTCGACACACGTTCCTGGTGCTAATACCATCGATTTCCGGTTGATAAGAATTCACAATTTAATTACACAAACGAATTAATGGACTTCATTCCTTGTCCTTGCCACATTACATTGCTATTAGCGATTCATTGAAATAGACATAGAGAAATCAATTATCAGAAAAATGACACAAACCAGATAAGACGGATAATTTACTTCTCTCAATTCGTATCATAAGAAATAAAATAAAATCCTTTATTATATACGTCATTTCTATAACATTAAAGACAAATAAATTAATTCTCACAATGCGTATCAGAGTGATGCATTGAAATTCATACATTTCATTATTTCTATTGCATTCAAGTAAAATTGAAATATACATTTAACACGAATAACTTCAACAAATAATTTTAATCTTTCATCAATGAATATATTGTATGGATTAAAGGCTACCCTTGTGCTTCCCGAGCCATCACCCGCTTTACATTAGAGAAATCTCCTTGTCTCTTCTCTGGTTCCTAGTTTCTCAAATTTACAGAACCCCTGTCCCTCGCACAATTTATTTAAGAAGAGAAATTACTTGTTAACTTTCTGAAAAGTCCCTCAGACTTCACCTGCCGGCAGAAAAACATTGGACTGCTTAAAACTTCGTTGTGTGATACTTAAAACATGCAATTTCGTCAGCGGTATACGCGCCCCCCCCCCCCCGTTTCACTTATCCAATCAGAAATATTCTCTCCAATCGCCAAATATTTTATAAATAACTCTCTCTCTCTCTTTTATGACACGCGTTTTATATGGCCTAAGATTTTCAAAACGTTTGTTCTGGTATGTCTTAACTCTGTCATTTTCCGTTATTGGACCTTATGTTAACATTGGCCTCTTCCGTCTGTCTGACCGTTATCAATCGAATCCTAATTAAAATCCAATCACACTCCAAACAGAGCATACTTCATCCTTCGTATGGAGAAATTGATTGCGAGCCTATCCGATAAATTAATCTTATTGTTTACGTGTCACGCTGACCAGGACTGAATAAATTGCGAAATGAAACTGAGCAATCCTTTTCCATACGAACGTTATCAACTCACTTTCTAGACAGTTGTAACCAAACTTGACAGGCTTCAACTCGAGTGTCCTTTGTAAATAACTCAAAACCATTTAGACGAGACGGAAATTAAACATCGATGGTTCTCACCCAGTTCTAAGATGTGGTATCGGATTGTAGAGTTGCCTATTCGATGAATCAAACGTGTACCATTTAAAGATTCGCTGTTTCTTGGAAACAGTAAACACGTTTGTTGCTTGGAGCTTTTGTTTTAAACATTGTTTTAAATTTTAAACGTGTTCTTATTTTAAACAGATAAAATATGGCTCACAAACTTTTGCATGAAGATTCAGCACAAATGTTTTATAAGCAGAGGGAAAGAAAGTTCATTGCTTCAGTTCTTATTGTTTGACATTTAGAAATCGCTTTAACTTATTGAATAGTATTATGTCAAGCTCCGTGTTGAAAGAAGGAAATAATAGGTTGTTCTTTGTAGACAGAACACAGAACGAATAGCAACGCAATGAAAGACGCCACTGTCAGCGTGTGACTGATAAAAGGTATAATCATAAAATGTCAAAACGGTAACGAGCATATAATAAGTCCGTGAAGTTTATTTTTCTTGGAACTGAGGATGAAACCTAACTTATGATGAAAACTTTGAATAATATCAGCATTTTTTTAGCCTGCTTGTCTCAAACTTTCCGAATTATTATCATCCACGAACCTATTCGTTTACACCTTATTCATGCTTTACATTGAGGTGTATTAAAGCACACTTTATTTTTGACTTTGGTGTGCTGGAATGGTCAATTAATTTGTTTTAATATTGACAACGGATGGAGCCGTATTATAAGATCATCGATTAATCTGTCATGTCCTATAACTTTTAATTCAAATCAATACTAAACATACGAGACTTTGACCTTAATAGCTATGGTCAAAAAGGTGTACCGTCCCTACTCGATCACAAGTAGAGTCCAATAAGAAACTACACGGCAATATAAGTAAATAATTGATGTACTTATTATTTTGCCTGTACATTTTGCCTCTCGTTCATACTTATATATGTCTCTTGGCATCCGTCCGTCTACGGGAGACGATGGCGTAGCTCCAAAGTAAGCTTTTGTTTATCCTTTTTTCTAGCTCTCTTTTCAGCTTGTTTTATTTTTCTCTCTTCCTCTGCGTTTTAAACTCCCTGCCTGACAGCTGGACGCCAGCTGGAACGGTTGTTTGCACAGCTGTCCCAGTCGTTGACATTGATGTTTGCCGTCTTCATACCCTTCTTACAAACATCTTTGTAGCGCAGATGTGGTCGTCCAGTTGGTCGAGCACCTTCTGCTTACTCCCCATATAACAGGTCCTTGGGAATGCGGCCTGGGTCCATTCTCATGACATGGCCAAGCCAGCGAAGGCGCCTCTGGCTGAGAATGAAGAACATGCTGTTCATGTTGGCGCGTTCTAGAACCTCTGTGTTGGGTACTTTGTCCTGCCACTGGATGTGCAGAATGCGCCGCAGACATCTCAGGTGGAAGCTGTTGAGTTTCCTCTCGTGTGTTGCATAGGTGGTCCATGTTTCGCTGCTGTAGAGAAGTGAGCTGAGCACGCAGGCTTGGTAGACACGTAGTTTGGTCTTCTCTGTGAGGTTGGGGTTGTTCCAGACTCTCTGGTTAAGTCTAGCTATCACTGCTGCTGCCTTGGCAATCCTGCCGTTCACCGCAGAATCAATGGAGAGTGAGGTGGAGATGTTAGACCTGAGGTATGTGAAGTTCTCGACAACTTCCAAGTTGTACCCATCGATGGTGACAGAGGGAGGGGAGTCTGCGTCCTGCGCCATAACGTTCGTTTTCTTCAAACTGATGGTCAATCCAAATTCCTTACAAGCATGGGAGAGGCGACATACCAGCTGCTGCAGTCCATCTTCCGTTTGTAATGTCAAGGCTGCATCGTCGGCGAAGAGCAATTCACGGATGAGTACCTCTGTGACTTTAGTCGTAGCACGGAGACGGGCGATGTTGAACAACTTGCCGTCAGCCGTGGTATGGATGTACACTCCCTCGCTGAAGTCCTTGAATGCGTACTGGAGAAGCATGGAGAAGAAGATGGCAAAGAGCGATGGCGCAAGGACACAGCCTTGTTTGACTCCGCTGATGACTACGAATGCTTCAGATGTTGCGCCATTGAAGCACACTGTGCTGTGCATGTTCTTGTGGAACGACATGATGACAGCAAGCAGACGTGGGGGCAGCCGATCTTCTGCAGGAGTCTGAAGAGTCCACTCTGACTAACCAGGTCAAACGCCTTCGTCAAGTGTATGAAGGCAATGTAGAGGGGCATCTTCTGCTCGCGACACTTCTCCTGCAGCTGAAGATCATGTCTACAGTTGACCTGCCAGCTCGAAATCCACACTGGGACTCTGGGTAGACGCGGGAAGCTAGGATTTGCAAGCGCGCCAAGGCAACACGGGCGAAAGCCTTTCCGACGATGCTGAGGAGGGAGATGCCCCGATAGTAGTTGCAGTCGCTACGGTCTCCTTTGTTTTTGTACAAAGTGACGATGTTGTTGTCACGCATGTCCTGTGGTATGTATCCCTGTTCCCAGCAAAGGCAGAGGAGTATGTGTAGGGGCTGGAGCAGTGCTGGTTTTCCGCTCTTGAGGACTTCAGGCGGAATGCCGTCGCTTCTAGGAGCCTTCCCACAGGCAAGGCAATCGATGGCTTTTCCGAGCTCTTCTAGGGTTGGCTGTGTGTCTAGCTCCTCCATGACAGGCAGGTCTGGAATGGCGTCCAGGGCAGTTCCAGTGACATTGTTTTGGGTTGCATTTAGCTCGAGATAGTGCTCAACCAATCGCTGCAGTTGTTTCTCCTGGTCTGTGATGACTTCGCCCGTCTTGGACTTGAGGGGGGGGGGCGGTCTTGTAGCTGGGGTGGGGATGGGGGGCCTGTCGCCTTTTTGATACCCTCACAGATTCTTCTTGTATCCCCGGTTTCGGCAGCTGTCTGTATACTGTTGCAAAGGTTCAGCCAGTAGGTGTTGGCACAGCGGGGGTCGGTCTTCTGGGAGTTGTTCCTTGCAATCCTGAGGGCTTGTAGTGTTCTGGGGCTAGGTGCAGCCTTGTATGCCAGGAGGGCTTTCCTCTTTGCCTCAGTCACGGGCTCCATCTCCTCCCAGTTTGCCTCATACCAGTCGACATTCTTTCTCTCCCTCTTCCAGTAAGCTGTGATGGCTGAATTGTACACAGAGTCACGAATATGGGACCACTTGGAGTCAATGGTGTCATCACGTGTCACTTTAGTGAGGGTTTCCTTCAGTTTGCTGATGAACTGACGTGTTTTCTCTGGGTTGCTTCCACAGCAGGTGTTGATGCGTGGGTGACCCTTCAACTTGGCGTGGTGCAGCTTCTTGGGTAATATTCGCACCTTGCTGGCCACGAGGGAATGGTCCGTGTCGCAATCGGCACTGTGGTAGCTGAGGGCGAGGAGGACACTGGCCTTTTGTGCACGCCTGGTGATGACGAGGTCTAGCTGGTGCCAGTGGCGTGAACGTGGGTGTCTCCACGACACCTGGTGGATCTCCTTGCATTTGAAGAAAGTGTTTGTCACACATAGGCTGTGGGAGCAGCACATCTCTAGCAGTCGCTGACCATTCTCGTTGATCTTGCCCATTCCGTAAAAGCCGAGACAGGTGGACCAGGCCTCATGGTCAGTTCCCACTCTAGCATTGAAGTCTCCTAGTAAGTAAAGGCTTTCATTACCGGAGATGCTGGATATTGCCTGATCCAGAGCCTCATAAAACTCGTCTTTCTCCTCGTGGGTGGAGCAGAGGGTTGGGGCGTACACGCTGAAGATGTTGACCTGGCCTCCCGCCGTCAGAACTAACCCCTGGCGCCAAGCTCTACGCCAATCGAGCTTTGACTTAGAACCGGTAAACTGCTACTTCTCGTGTTGTGCCGACGCCGTACGACGACGCTGGAGTGTCCTCTCCAGTGGAGCTATGAAGCCTGGGCAGGGTGGTATGGAGAATCAGCTGTTGTCCATGCAGCAGATCCCCCCCTCTCCACGCAGCTGGTGGGCCCAAGGGAACGACGAATGGCGATACAGCTTGGCACCAACGGCGTCGCAGGAGTTGCCGGAATGACGTTGAAGTCAATGTCAGACCGCCTTAGGGACTCCATCTCCGGATTTTCTGTCGGGGTTTACTCCCTTAGCCTTTCCCATGAGTGGGTATAGCCACAAGGCAGCAGAGGTTTTGAATCGGAGTTTTCCTTCTCCTAGATGAGCTACCATCCAAGGTTTACGAGTCCCATCTACCCGAAGCAACTGGTTTTAAGGCGCCAGTGGCCCGCCTTCACCCCTTCTCCTGTTAGTGGAAAACGTGGTCTGCTGGACTTCAAATCTAAGCCACTCGCGAAGGCCAGGAGCTGGATTTTAGTTAACAGAGGCAATCAGAGACGCAAGCGGTATGGGGCATTTTTGGAGGATTGGGGCGCTTGTCTCCCATTCCCACCCCGGGCAATGTCAACCTTATATATATATATTCTCACCCATGCGACAGATAAAGCTACCTGTTTACCTGTTTTGCTAGCCTTACTTTATCTATCTCAGTCTGGTTATCTCAGACCTGTCGTCTCAGCTCAGTCACGGTGTCAACGTGTTTGGAACTACTTTTATAAAGTAACCCTTGATGCCTTCTGCTGTGCCTGATGGAGTTATTATAAACTCCAACAACAACAGGAACAACGATATATAATAAAACAAAATTCTCTATTGATTCAACTTAAGGTCTCTCCAGCTTTGAAAACACCATACAAAACATTTTTAGACACACACACACACACACACACACACACACACACACACACACACACACACACACACACACACAGACACACACACAGACACACACACAGACACACACACACACGTGGAGCTATTTGGTAGAGCTAGAGACACACGGGTAATACTCAAAACTGGTCACACAAAAGCAAATTCTCTCAAGTGATATTACACAGCAGGCGAAAACCAGAAATGTGTTATGTCAAACTGGTTTCAACGAAATTTGTTGAAACCAAAATCTGCCCCAGTTGAATCAAATATAATAATGCAATTGCAAATTAAACCTCTTGCACTTACCAACCAGAGTGGTTCATTCATTGTAAACATCTTGTACTTACCAACCAGAGTGGTTCATTCATTGCAAACATCTTGTACTTACCAACCAGATTGGTTCATTCATTGCAAACTCCTGTATTTACCAACCAGAGTGGTTCATTCATTGTAAACTCATGCACTTACCAACCAGATTGGTTCATTCATTGTAAACTCCTGTACTTACCAACCAGATTCGTTCATTCATTATTAAACCTGTACTTAGAAACCAGAGTTGTTCATTCATTGCAAACATCTTGTACTTACCAACCAGAGTGGTTCATTCATTGTAAACATCTTGTGCTTACCAACCAGAGTGGTTCATTCATTGCAAACATCTTGTACTTACCAACCAGAGTGGTTCATTCATTGTAAACTCCTATACTTACCAACCAGAGTGGTTCATTCATTGTAAACTCCTGTATTTACCAACTAGAGTGGTTTATTCATTGAGTCCATATGCTGTTCATCAAAGAGATTTCCATGCAGCGTATCATTGCACTAGTGATAGCAACACTTGCATATTTCCAGGACAGAAAATATAAATTTCCAAGAAAGTAATGACTTAGACATGTCCTGATATCACTACACACTTCATTAGAACTGTACCCAGCATACATATTGTACTGCACATTATCGCACCTTTGCCTACCATAGAACGTTTTCCAAATTAGAACTGACGAAAATTTAAACTTAACCGTATAAATGATGCTAATCATTTATTGTCAATATCTTATGACATCCATCGATTAAATATGGTAATACAATAATAATATTAAATATGGTAATATAATAATAATATTAAATATGGTAATACAATATTAATATTAAATATGGTAATATAATAATAATATTAAATGATGTTATGTTTCCATCTTCTCATGCGTAGAACTTGTGTGCATAGGATCGACAAGTCACGCCAGTGCCCCAATGAACTTGTGTGCATAGGATCGACAAGTCACGCCAGTGCCCCAATGAACTTGTGTGCATAGGATCGACAAGTCACGCCAGTGCCCCAATGAACTTGTGTGCATAGGATCGACAAGTCACGCCAGTGCCCCAATGAACTTGTGTGCATAGGATCGACAAGTCATGCCAGTGCCCCCATGAACGGATTAGTCTTAATGCGCAGTATTTGGAAACACAAAAGCACGTGGCTTAAGACGCTCATTACGCAATACTTCCAACAATTGTACTTATTTTGCTTGATATATTTTCATTTTCTAACAGCAACATATTCAGCTAGATTCCACTTAGATAATTATTCGGATTTTCATAATAGAGAACAAAACCTGATGACATGTATACATACCTGTTGTTTACCTCAGTTTGAATATGCTAAGAAAATTGCAAAGGTGCCGGGTTATTTTAATTTAGTTGGGGAAAACTAATCTACGTCCGTGTTTGTACCAAGATAAGGAAAACCCAGTGCTAGAAAACTGCTACATTGAAGACATCGTAGCGATATGACTAAAAAATTGTTAAAGCTACGTTGAAAATCCAAATCTCTCTCTCTCTCTCTCTCTCTCTCTCTCTCTCTCTCACACACACACACACACACATCTTGCCAATATGAGTAGTGAATGGGGCCACCCTAGGGTCTATGGGAATTAGCATTAAAAACACCCAGGGCCACTCTAGGGTCTATGTAAATTTAACATAGACAAAACCTCTGGGCCCCTCTAGGGTCTATGGGAATTAACATGGACAAAAATCTTGGGCTGGTCTAGGGTCTATGTAAATTTAACATTAATCACCCTGGGCCTGTTTAGGGACTAGGGGAAATGGAACAGGGTCGGGACCCTATTTTAATACGGTCCCGACCTGATGGGTCTCTATTTTTTTTAAAAATACAACAAATAATAAAAAAATGGGGTAGGCAATTGAAAGTCTATCTCTTTTCGAGAGATTGGAGTGGCCCTGAAAAGGGCCTTTGGGTTTCTTCTTCTTCTTCTTCTAACTCCTTAACTTCTTTATCCATCCCCTTATTGTTTCCATCATTCCTTTCTTCTTCTTCTTTTCTATTTCCGGTATCCAGGCCGGATGACCCATGGCTCGGAACTTCTGTTGGATTTTCATCCAGTTAGCGTTTAGTTTCTCTAGTTCTTCCTTTTTCTTTCTATTTTCTTCTTCTTTTCTATCTTTTGCCCACCTGTCCTTTATTTTCTCCACTTCTTCATCTATCACCTTTCTCATCTTTTCTTCCCCGTTTTTCAATTGTTCAACACTCCTTTTGACAAAGGGCCACTCTGACCTTTGTTCTATCTCTTCCAAGAACCTTCTTACTTCTTTTACCTTCTCCATTGCCTCTTTTATTGTCCCCACTCTGACATAAGGGGGATTTATCAGCCCTCTCAATCTCTTTACTTCTTCTTCAATTAATTCCTCTATCATCTCCCTGGCTAATTTTAGTTCGTTCACGTAGTGCAGACTTGTTCTTAACTTCCAATCTCTTTCAATCCTTTCAACTATATATTCACCATCCACCATCAAAAAAAAAACATGCCTTAAATCATTAAACAGTTGGGACACTTCCATCTTCCATTTTTATTCCTTAGAATGGTGCGAACGACGAACTTTGTGGGTTCTTATAGTTAAAGCGCGGACGTGATGGAAAACATCCCCCTAAAACAAAATTAATATTACCTAGATCATAACCAAACAACGCGCGGACGTGAAGGAAAACATCCCCTACTTTTCTTATTTCATATGATCTACTATCCACATACCTGAAGCAACAATAAACAAACCCAAAATCTACTATCCACACACGCAAAGCATTAAAATGAAACCCCAAATTTACTATCCACACAAACATACGTGATCACTTACAAAGCCCAATAATCTACTATCCATATAAACGTACGTCAGCTCTTACAAACACATACACTCACACCACATAAGAGTCAGTGTTTATATTCACACTATTCTACATACACACATTGGCAAATGGATTACTATTTCTTTTCTAGAGATTGGGGTAGCCCTGAAAAGGGCTGTTTGTTTTTTAACTCCAGTGACACCTGGTTAATGATGGCACCTTCCAGGTCTGGCACCACACACACACATTTTTTTTTTCCCAGTCTCCTTTTACTTTTTTTCTTGGGAGTGCAGAGGTGGGATAAGTGGCTTCAGAATCCCAATCTTCTGTCTCTGGCATTCTGAAATTTCCTCTCTCTTTTTCCCCCTCTTCTATTTTTCTTATTTCCTCCTCTTTCATCCTTCCCTCTTCTACTATGGCCTTGTTGTTGTTGTTGTTGAGTTGAATTAAAGTGGTGTGCGCTCGCATTGAGCATGTACCACTGGTTTGTGATGCCACAGGCATCTTTTTGATTACTCCTGGGGGAAGGAATGGAGCCACTTCCTCCAGGCATTTATGTGTTCACAGAACACTTATTGATTTGGCCGTCAGGTCGAGGTACTTTTGTGTACATATCGATCTGATTGTAAGGCCTATATTTTTGATTGAGTGGGATTGGACCCAGCACGCACTCTGTCATTCATTTGCATTGATTAGCGACTAGTGGGATTGGACCCGATCTAGTTCGTATATTTGTTTTATGATGCGTGCACTGCACGTATGGGGTTTGATGTCTGTCCGTGGTAAAGGGTGAAAGTGGTCGGGCTCGGGCGGAGTTGTCTTTCCACAGGTCAGTAGGGTTTTTCCGATCCAGGATATTTTGTTCTAAATTTCCGTCTTTTGGAATTTGAATAATAAGAAACTCTGTGCTGTTTTTTAAGAGAGATAGAGTCTACTGAGGTCGATGTTAGCTAATAGGTGACAGCATTTTTGACGGTTGGTTTTGCAGCATTGTGCTGCTGGCCCTGGATGGAATTGGTGTTTTTTCCATCTTATCGGGTAATTATTTTGGGTCCTATTTTTCTACTTGTAGATTTTGGTTGCAGCCTTGTGCTGCTGGCCCTGATAGTCATTGGGTTTTTTGACTACCTTATACGAGTAATTGTTTGGGGTAGTATTCTATATATTTGTTATATTTGCAGCATTGTGCCGCCGGGCCTGATAGTCGTTGGGTTTTTTCGACTACCTTATATGTGTAAGTTTAGGGTCTTAATATGGGGATCCCTGATCTTGCGACCACCTTATACGTTCTATTTTGGGATTATATGGTTATATCTAGGTTTTGTCATAGCTGTCACCTATGTATAGAAGATAGACTTTTGGAGCTGTTAGTTAGGGTGTTAGGAGAGTAGTATGTTAAGAGAAGTGGAGAAGGGTTGTTTTTTACACCACCCACCCCTTGTATATTCCTTCCTGGTATTTGGGCTTGGTGTTTTTTAATTTACGCTATTTATTGGTATAGTTTTATGAGTCAGTGGGCTTGTTTTAAATAAGTTAAGTTTTTCTATTGGTTATAGTTTGGTACTTGGTTTATGAGTGTATTTATTTTGTAATACTTTTGGATAGATTCGGATTAGGTTCCCTCGTCGATCACACTCGCCTCTCATAAATGGAGAGTTCGGGGAGACCGAATCCTTGTCTTCGCCATTGGTCCAAATTTGATATTTAATTTATGTAAGTATTTATTAGTGTAATTTAATTAATTTGGTTGCTTAGCTGGTTTCAGATTAGAATCTCTCGTCGATCACACTCGCCTCTCATAAATGGAGAGATCGGGAGACCCGAATCCTAGTCCCTGCCATTGGTCTAAAAGGGTATATTGCTTAATTAATTATTTATGGTTTGTATTTAAATTTTTGTACATATTTCAGTTTTTTTGAGGAAAGTCATGATGTTGTTGTATGTGGATTTTAAATTGGGGTTCGTGCTATTAAGGAATTATGGATATGTACTCGGCGATCCTATTTTATTTTGTTCAGCTTTGAAAATTTCCCTTTCTTTCTTTAATCTGTAGCAAATGTTAAATATGTGGTGTAGATCTTCAGGCACCCGACAGTAGAAACAGTTTGTGTTGTGGGGTTTTGTTCCTATGTATTTTCCGTAGCAGTTAGCCAACTTGGCTTTTCCTGTATAAATTCTATTTATTACTTTTTGATCTTTCCCTTTAAGTAAAGGTGGTTTCCTATTTCTAATGGTTTCTTTGAGTGTGTTATGTAGTTTTTTACCTGTCTTGCTATTGTCCCAATATTCCTGTCATTTCTGATTTATCATGATTGTTATTAGGCTGTATATTTCACTGACACTGTAAGCCAGTGGTACGTGGTTTGGCTCGCTTAGCTTTAGTTCAGCTAAGTCGTCTGCTAGATTGTTTCCTAGTATGTTTATGTGGGATGGGACCCATATGAATTCTACTTGTTGTTTATTACTTTTTAGTTTTTTTAGTATTAAATTGGTTTTATTTAGGAAATTTTCTCTGCTGTTGGTGCTGTTATTTAGTATGGTTGTAAGGACGCTTAGCGAGTCGCTTATTATCACTGTTAGGGGTGAGTTGTTTTCCTCCACCCATTCTAGTGCTTGTAGTATTGCCCAGAATTCTGCTGTGTAGATTGAACAGTGGTCCGGTAGTCGGTGACCAACTTGTATCTTAAGTTTGGGGATTACGTATGCAGCTGCTGTTTTTGCGGGTTTAGTGGTTTTTGAACCGTCTGTGTATATTTGTAGATGGTTTGAATACTTAGTTGCTAAAATTTCTGATGTTATAGTGTGCAGCTGCAGTTCTTGATTTAATTTATTTCCATGTTTGGTGATAGAGGTATTGATGTTTGGGTCTTCGTTATACCAAGGTTCAGGATCGAAGATGTTGTTATTTTCTTTCTGCTTTATGTCTATTGGGAGTAGTTTCGTTAATTCATGCACTATTTTTCCTGCAGGTACGTGGTGCTTTTCAGTGTTGCTAAAGGAGATGTTGCATTTCTCTATTGCTAGCAATGTGGGGTGAGTGTTTGATTGTGTTTGTAATCGGGCTGCGTATCTCAGTATTAGTTCCTGTCTTCTGAGATAGAGTGGAAGTTCACCTGTTAGTACTTGGAGCTCTACTAGTGAAGTTGATGGTAATGCTCCAGTGACTGTAATTAGGGCTTTTCGTTGTATTTGCTCTAATTTTTTTAGTTGTTTTGATGGCGCTAGGTGTAAACTTGGCACCCATAATCAAGTTTGGATCTTATCAGTGCCCGATATATTGCTAGCAGTGTTTCCTGATTGGACCCCCAGTTCGATCATTTAAGGCTTCGTATGAGATTGATGTCCTTATCGCATCTTTTGACTACTTCCTGTATGTGTTTTCCCCAATTTAGGTGTTCGTCGAAGTACATACCCAGAAACTTCTTAAATTTAACATATTTAATTACTTGATTGTTTATTGTGAAAGTCGGTTGTGGTCTGTTTCTTTTGCGTGTGGGTGAGAAAATGATGACTTCTGTTTTATCCTGTGATAGTTTGAACCCCCATTTGTCAGCCCATTTTCCTATGTTGTTTAGACTATCTTGTATAGTTTGTATGGTATTTTGACTGTTGGGGTTGCCAGCTTTCCATATTCCGCTGTCGTCCGCGAATTGCGAAATTTCAATTTGTGTAGTTGCCAGATTTATGTCAAGGTCGTTGATCATTAAGTTGAAAAGAGTGAGACTGAGTACACTGCCTTGTGGAGTTCCATTTTCTAGGGAGTGTATTTCAGAGTGTGTGTCTCCAACTCTAGTTATTATTTTGCGGTCCGTTAAGAAGTCTTCGATGAAGTTGAACATTTGACCAGTAATTCCATAGTGATTTAATTTGGCTAGTAATCCTTTGGTCCATACTAGGTCAAATGCCTTTTCTAAGTCTAAGAATACCGCTATTAGATTCCTATCTGCTTTCCTTTTTGAGTTAAAGGCTAATTGATCGCTGTTTCCAGTCTTATGAGTTTATCCGTGGTGGATCGTTTGTTCCTAAATCCGCATTGGTTTTCGGATATTAAATTATTTTGCTCTAGGTGGCACTTCAGGCGATTAGTTATTATTGTCTCCATAATTTTGCAAATATTGTTTGTTAAGGAGATAGGTCTGTATGAGCTGACGTGGTGGGGGTCCTTGTTTTGTTTCTGGATAGGAATAACTATAGCAGTTTTCCATTTATTAGGTAATTTTCCTGTTTTCCAGATTTTATTTAAGAATTGTCTTCAGCACCCCAATCCTCTGTCTCTGGTATCTTGTAAGCCATCCTCTCTCCTATTTTCTTTTCCTCCTCTTCCCTCTGTCTTCTCTTCTCATCTTCCTTCTTTATTCTTCCCTCTTCTACTATGGCCTCCGCGGCCAGTTCATTTAGTATGCGCCTAGCATATTCCAGGTGCATCTGGAGTTCAAGAAGTTTGCTTATTCTGGTATTCATTGTCTTATTAACGAATGAACAGGGTAGCTAGACTGCCAAGCGAGTTTCAATTTATACTAAAAGCGCGGACGTGATGGAAAACATCCCCTAAAACAAAATTGATCTTACCTAGATCATAACCAAACAACGCGCGGACCTAAAAGAAACACTCACTCACTTTTTTATACTATCCATTACTGTTCTAAATAAATTTATTAAACAAATAATATACTATCCACATACGCAAAGCAATCAAATCAAACCCCAAATCTACTCTCCACGCACGTCAAACAGCAAAAAAAAAAAAACACGATCATTATCTACTATCCACACAAACACATACACTCACACCACAAAAGAGTCAGTGTTTATATTCACACTACTCTACATACACACATTGGCAAATCGATTGTTATTTCTTTTCTAGAGATTTGGGGTAGCCCTGAAAAGGGCTGTTTATTTTGTTTGCTATGGCAATCTTTTAGTTTCTAAGAATGCGACGTCCTCTGAGGATAGACTTTCTGACGATAGGTCTGCTTCTTCGGAAAGAGAAGAAGAACTCTTTGGTGTCGATACGACAATCGACAAAGCCTCTGTCAGGTTCAGGTTGCTGCTGCTGCTGTTGCTGCTCTCTCTGCTGTTTCTTAAGTCTGTACTTCTCTGTCCATTCTTCTTTCTCCCTGTTCACTTCTTCTCTGAAGAGCTCTTCTATCAGGTCTTCAGTGACTTTTAAGATTCTCACATTCTCTATCTCTTGTGGCTTCGGTATCAGACTGTGTCTGACCCTATGCAAATTCACGTAGGCTTCGTTTAGCTTAGCTAGTTTGGAGCACATCTTCGTAGGAGGATGAGTCGGCAATGGATGGTTAGACTGGAAACAGCCCCGGTTTTTAAAGTCAAAGCGCGGACGTGAAGGAACACATCCCTACACGGTTTTCGAGTCGGAACGTTCAATGAGTGTCATGAGAGGGATAGTAAGAAGTCAAAGAGCATGAATCAAAATTCCTATAGCCAAACAAAAAGACAAAGGCACTTTTTTTCAAAACAACATTTTTTTTTATTCAAAATCACTTAACAATAACAAACAACTCTAACATTTTTAACAATAATCCAACAGTATAACATCAAACATTTTTTTTTCAAATGACAAACATTTTTTTCATCTAACATATTATTTTGGACAAGGCTGACAACGTTGTGAATGAAATTGTGATTTCCACTATTGGAAGTCATTAGGCCATTGATGGACACTACGTTTCCTAGCTTGAGACAAAAGAAAAGCATAATGGTCACAAAACCATCGATCTACTTTCACATCGTTTCTAGAAGAAGAACCAGGATCAAAATGAGTCACTGAATGTTCTAAGGAATAACCCAGGCTGCGATGATGCAGAAAATACACACAATATTGTCCACACACCAAGGAATCTGTGCCTTGTAATTTCACATTATTGAATCGGGTGGTCTGAGCATTTCTTCTCATAAAGTCAATGATATCGTCTTCCAAAGGAGGCAATCCATACGAATCGAAATATTCCACACATCCTTCTTGAGGAAAGTAGACGGCTTCACAGTGGGTTCCTGGGAGATGACTGTCGTCCGTGTTGATCACATAAGCTTGATGGTCTTGAGGTTTACGATGAGGGAGTTCATCTTTAGCACAGACCACAGGATTCCAAGATGTCGTGTACGAGCTGTGGTTCAAAAGGTACTAAAGTTCCCAGGTATCCATTGATTTGTGTGGTTTTTTCTTCACAGGTAATGATAAGTGATCATTTGAAAATGTCTGACAAGTAAAAGGCGTTTAGCTCCGTCTTCTTACTCTGGACCAAGATAGATTCGATGCGACGGCACTCCAGAGATGTTAATGGAGGAGAATGTTTATCCAGGCCTTTATACCACTCGTTCAACACGAATTCTATTTCGATGTGATCCCAAGCTTTTTCCAGATATTCGTCCAATTTTTCTTCTTGACTTAACATCAGACATTTGTCGTGTTGAATTTGCCTGGGATGATCGTTGTGACATCCATAACACTCTTCCTTGATTAATTCTTTCATTATATCTGCCAGGAATGTAGCAAAACAGGAGACTAAATGGGCTTCTTGTTCTGGCCATCTCGACTTCATCATGATAACTTCTTCGTCTTTGTCTTGAGATTCTTCTTCCCCGGTCTCCTCACATTCCATCTCCAAAGTTTTTCCACTAGGCAAAGAGGGATAACAGTCTTCCATGGCTTCTAATAGTCTAGAATGACTTCTCTCAAACTGTTGATTTATATGGTATTGTCAAATTCTGCATACAGGAGGACGTTCACTGTGTGATCTGGAGGTGGATTTGCAAACTGAAGTTCCACACGAATCTGACCGGATTTTATAGAGTGGAAATGTCCCTCGTCGCTGCCTTGGTCTGTAGTGAAATCAAAACCCCACAAAGCATAGCCTCCTGCATAATCGTCGTACAAAATACCGTGACTGGTGTTGGTTCCTAACTGTCCGGTGGCTTCGTACAGGGACAAGTACGATCTCAAATAATTCTTCGCGACACCAAAGTTAGGCTCAAAGGGTCGGGTACACAAGGTCTTGCCGTCGCGACTGACCTCGATCTTGGACACATTGTAATGTTGAAACTCAAAAGGATTTTGATCGTGGGTTCCGTTGAAGGCTGAATTCCTGACGATACCAACAATCAAACGCTTGGGTAACTGTCCCTGGAACAGATGATCTTCGATCATAGATCACTGTCCAGCGGAAATGGTGAACGTTTTCACTTCTACGCGTCGTATCGGATACTTGGCGGTCGTTCTGCTCAACGTGTGACTGACGTAGTTTCACGATTCAGTCTCAGACGGATATCCACCCCGTTGAGCAAATACTTTTCTTGTAACCATATGTCCAAATGCAAACGATCCATCAGTTCTAAACTTCGCCCTTGCAGAATTTTCTTACGACGGTCGTTAAACCCCACATTGAGAGGATTGTCATCTTCTGTTAGGACTGTGTCGTTAAACGTGGCTACACCTGCCGTGTCAGGTTTCCATACCACGCAAGCATCCAGATGAGATTTCTTGGCTTCTTTTCCGTACGTCAAGAGATTTTCCAGGTAGGCACGATATGGGTAAGTATCCATGCTGCTGCTGACCAGTTTGTTATTCAAGTACAAGTCCACTTCGCTGAACAAGGAATGCATGAAATTGTTGACAGGAGCTACTCTAGCATCGCATCCTGGATTGGTGTTGTCCGTTTTGATCACTTTCACTTTCAAGCACAGGTAACTGCTATTCAGATCGATGTAATCTTCGGGCTGTCCTTTGATATCAAATTCGATGGGAGCGGAATCCGTCAAAGAGGAGACGGGATGAAATTCCACCCACTGGGATTCTTGCATCGTCACCATGGTGGGGAACATGGCCAACAGATCCAGTTCCTATTTAGAACAGGCGCAAGACTCTCGGTGCATCATTTTTTTCTGTTTTTTTTCAATAATCGAAAACATCTAAGTCTCGAACGGTTCTTCTTTTCTTTGCCTTTCTAGCTTTAGACGTGTGAAGTCTGGTGAAAGGGTGTTTTCTTCGTCGTCTCTTTCTGCCTTGTCCTTGCTGAATGCCTGACTCGGTAGCGTGCAGGGCATTTATAGGCGTTTCTCGTCGGCCTAAAAGGTCTTTGCTCGTTTGCAACAAGACATTTTTGCCTGTCCTCATGAAAGCTTCTTTGGGCTTTTGTTTGTCGATGATGACATTTTTGAGAAATTCTTTGCCTTGCGTCAATGCCTCATCTTTCAAGGCGTGCAATCCGCGTGTCACCATCGGTTTCAACACCGGAGCCACCGAACGAAAGGCCGATCTTAACATATCTCCTAAACCGTGTCCTCGCTGTCGAGCAACCCCTCGGTACACTGGATACATGACTTACGAGTCGTGAGAGAACCATTTTCGAAAATGGAGTTTCACCGTGACTTTTCCTTTGGTGAATGGAATATTTTGTCCCAGATCTCCTTTTCTAGCAATGTTGACCGTGTCCAAATACGACTTACTGACAGGTAAATAGTGAGGATGTACAAATTCGCGGTGAACGTGGTAAGTGTTTCCACCTTCCTCGTCAGCGGTCGTGGCAGAATCCATTTTGAAAAGAATGACACGCAGTAACGGCACAGAGGTGTGTCCCACCACGTTATACTCCACCACATCGGAGTACACAAACATCAAATTCAGTCCTTGGTTCAGTTCTACCGGGGCACGAAATAACTTGGTAAAAGACTCGTTGTCGTAAATGATTGGTAATTCCTTTTTCTTGATCATGGCCATTCTCATGTCCATGTCTCCGCCCAACATGTCAAACAATTCAGGACAAAATAAAATGGACACGATTTTACTCCCGTCAAATTTCATCAAGAAGCGACGACCTGCTTTGTGGTATTCCATGGTGACACTTTTTTTGACACTTTCCAAAGCTTTCATAAACACGACATTAAACCTGGAGGCTATGGTGCTGACCAAATGTTGACCACTAAAATAATAGCCTGGAGGAATGAACAAGTGATAGGTGGTGTACTTTTGATTTTTTGTGCCAGGGGTTTCCTTGTCATATTTGCCATAGGTATCCAAGTACTGTTGCAATGGTTCGTCATGAACTTCCACATCAAAAAAATTTTGATTGGGAAGGACATTGAGGACTTGGGTCGGGTGAATGATTTCTACTAAAGCCACTTCCCAATGGGCTTCGTGATCTAATGGGATGGCCTGAGGTAATTTGGCCGTGTAACAGCACAACGTGTTCTTGGGAAACACCTCTATGGAACTGTCACTGGGTAGTGTTAAGCAAAATTGGTTGTTATTGTTCATAATTCCAGAGTTCTGTGGCTGTCCGAGTGGATACTGGACGTCAGAGGAGTGTCTCCGCCCAAAATAGGGTTGTTATTGTTGTTGGAGTGGTGACTGACACTGGCACTGGACACAAGGTTCCCGTTGTTCCCTTTGGAAGAGAATTTCAGGGAGGGATTGGGAAGCAGGAAAACGATGCAACTGCTCAATAAAATGGTCCACAATTGTTTGTCTCCTTGTTGCAAACTCAAATTGGCGATGGCTACCCCGATGACGCAATACACCACGAAGATTTGGCAGAAAAAGACGATTTGCGTTTTAGGCACACGTTCTCGACACCACACCCACAAAGGTTGTTTTTGTAAATCTTGCACAGAAGAACTGGGTGAAGGAGTGGTAGCAGTAGTTGCTGCGTCTGTGTGAAAGGGCATGATGGTCACTTCTTTTTATAGTCGATGACTTGCGAAGTGTCGATCCAAGAATCAAAACTGGGTGGATATCCTTTCCAACGTACTTTGACTTCTTTGACACGTCGTTTACCCACTTTACGGGTTCTGCGTTCGAGAATGCTTTCGATGTCGTACACGTCGTCTTCTTTTTTGGTGACACGTTGTAACTCGGGCAAATAAAACGTTCCTTTGAGCACTTCTCCGTTCATGTCTTCCAATTTATAGACGGCAGGATGACGACCATGCACTCGTCCAGTAACACGAAACAATTCGGTCGTCCAGTTAGGTAAGTAACCTTTGTCGAAAGTGCGTTTGGTTTTGCCAATGCGTACCCAATCTCCTACGGCCAACACTCCACTTTTCTTGGGGGAAGCTCTCGTCGGGGACGTGTCAAACAGGCGCTCAAACACCAACACTTCGTTGTCGGGAATCACCTCTTGCGGGGCACGTCCGATGCTTCGATGGTAAGATTGGTTGTACGCTTGCACCAGGTGCGGTGAGATGTCAATGTACTTCAGAGTGTGGTGATGCGTAAAATATTTCCACATGCGTTCTTTCAATGTGCGTTGAAAACGTTCCACGATGCTGGCTTTGGTTTCGGGATTCTCGGTGGTAAAAAAAATGAATGTCACGTTTCTTTAATTCTTTTTGGAAAGCTTGGTTCAGAAATTCGGTGCCTTTGTCCGTTTGCCATCGAAGAGGGTGACGACCGCTTTGTTTCAACACTCGTTGCAGGGCTCGCACTAACTCGCTGCTCGATTTGGAAGTCAAGGGCACGACCCAGGCAAATTTGGAAAAGACGTCGATGACACAAAACAAATATTTGTAGCCACGATTGTAGCTGGCAAATGAGAGACATCGGCTAAATCGGCTTGAAATTGATGATCGATGCCTTCCACTCGGGTGCGACTTCTGGAAAACTTGCGTCGAATGGGTTTGTGTAAAGTGTAGGTAGCTTGTTCTTGTAACCATCGTTGCACTTGAGGTAAACGGAGACTTTTCAGTCGAGTTTTGGCAGCACGATACAATTTTTGAACTCCTGCGTAACCTGCAGGATGGAAGGGATCATTGTAAATGCTGGCTAAGACTTTTTCCATTTGTTGGTTTGTGTGTTAATAAGGCACCCACTCTTGGAAGATGCTACTCTTTTTCTCTTGGGGTATTTTCTTGGATTGCAATGCTCTGCGTGTGCGACCGGCAATAGGTGTCGAGGAGGAGGATGTCGGAACAGGGGATATCGGTTCTTGTTTCACTTCTTTCTTCACTTCTTTCTTCACTTTCTTTTTCTCTTGTGATGAAGAAGGGGCGGTCATCATCTTTTTAATCCATCCAGTTCTCGAGGTAGGTGGTGTTGTTAACTTGCGTTCTTTTTCTGGTGGAGTTTGAAACCCTTCTTCTTCTTCTCCTTTTTCTGTCTTGGTCACTGGTAGTGGTGGTGGTGGTACTGGTGATGGTGCTGGACTTTTCTTCAAGGTCTTAAAATCTTTCAGAGTGGGAAGAGCTGTTTCGTCTGATGCTTTCTGGTGAAAGAGTTGCAGTCGTTGCAAGAGTTGACCGTACTTTTTTCTGTTTCGGACAAATCTTGGCGATCCATCAAGGACTGCAATTCGTGTTGTAACTGGGACATCTCGCTCAAATGGGGATTGGGAGGTAAATGCGGGGTGCGTTGTTCTTGCCAACGATGGTATTCCATCCATCGTTTGTAAGGCACTAAAGCTAGTTTTCGTCCTTCCATGGGTTGTCAGGGGTCGATTCTGAGATCTTGGGACTTCCGAGGGCCTTTTTATCTTGCTCCCACCAGTCCTCCCAACATGGTTCCCAAGACTCCTTTCAACAATGGGACTAACAAGAGGGGTAAAGTGCCTCCACGTTGGACCAACATCTTCTTCTTTTGACGAAGGGGGATTTTCTTTTGAACCATTTGACGATGAACGTGACGATGTTTACGTAAGCATTGTTTCTGGTGTTTGGACAATGGGATCGTGCCTTTCAAGACGTTCAAACAACATTCGCACACGGTATCGATGACCTCTTTGGAAGCTGATTGAATGAGTTTTTTTCGTAGGGGTGGAGAAGCTTTGGACAGGACAGATAACATGTCCCCATGTTTGACTAAACGAGGAGGCAGTCCTTTCCTTTTCTTTCCTTGGGGTTGTTTAGAAGAGGGATGTTTTCTAGAGGGTGACATCTTTGAGTCTTCAGCACCAAAAAACACTGATACCCTACTTGGTCACACACCTTTTTTAGACTGGAACGCGTCGCCACTGATTGTCTTTACGTCATATTAACTTCAGGACAGGCATGACACGTCGTGCAGGGGTACGTAACGGACTAAATCGAGCCAGTTCTTGCTTGGACAAATCCAGTGAACTTTGTAACATGCCCGATCTTTCTTGGACTTTGATTTTGGGAGAGGGTACTTTGTGAGCAGCAGCCACTGCCACTAAATTGGAGGGTCCTGCCACTGGGGAAGTTCTTGGGGTCATCAACGGAGAAGTTCTTGGTGTGATCAACGTCTCCAAGTACTCTTCAGTTCTTGGTGTCATCAACGGAGAAGTGGATGAACTTGAGGCTGCCGAAGACGCAGTCACCGCCGTGGCAGGTAGTGGTTTGCGAGTGTAAGGTTGCGTCCTGGCCGAAGTGCCTCTCTTGCGACTATTTTTTTGTGGACTTTTCTTTTTCTGGGGACTTTTTCTCTGTTTCTTTTTCTGGGGGCTTCTTTTCTTTTTCCGGGGTGGTGTCTGGTAAGAGGAGGGTCTCGGCACTGGAGAAGTTCTTGGGGACACGGGTCTGCTTGGGGACCTGGTCTTTTTCTTCTTCTTGGAGCTTCGTTTGACTTTTTTCTTGGGGAGAAGTTTGGGGGCATTAGGATCCCATCTTAAGAGAGAGCGAATGATGACCCCTCCTAGAGTACCGCTCCCTCCAGGTTTCAAAATGATTTGTTTTTTGGTTTGAGTGTCGATGCGGGGATCGGCCAGTTGGGTCAAAGCGACTTTGTTTCGATCAAAAAAGCGTTTGGTGTGATGAGGAATCTGAATGATCCCTTGTAGTAATTGACGTGCTGTCACCGTGAACCATCGTAAGACTTCTTTGAGACTAGCTTCTAAGACGCGAGCCCGTATTTGTGGATTTCTTTCTCGACTGATGCCATACAAGGCACGAATCAATTTGACGGGAAGATGCGACTGAAGGGACGTCATGTTCAAACTGTGTGAGACAGACGAAAAGTTTCTGAGGTTTTTATAGATTTTTTTGTGGAGTGAAATTAAGTCGAGGACGGAGACATGTACAGGACAGGCCCTCCGTCTTGGCACCAGTGGTGAAACAAGTGGGTACGAAATCGCAAATCATCGTGGGTCGTAGGTTTCAAATCGACGAGCAAATAAGGGTGTGGAGTTTGAGTGGTATCGTCGTACACCTGAGTCAGCCAAGGCGTCCCTAACTGTTTAGCTAAGACTTGTACTTGCGATTTATCTCGAGGGCTTTTAAACAAGACTACGTAATGTGCATTGAGACTGATGGTGCGATGGGCTTTACTTTGTTGAAACAAATTTTGGGTGATGTAAACTGCACTGGCATTACGATGATGCCCTTTGCGCGTGAACCACAGTTTAATTTCTTCTTCGTCTTCTCCTAACATGTCGTCAAAAATGACCAAATGGGTTTGACTTTCTCGCAAGAGGCTGTACGCCGATTGCCACTCTTTGTAACACCACACGATGCGTTGAGGTGGCCGATCGATCAAATGATGTTTATGTTCGATCAAACGTTTAACGAATTCGGTTTTGCCTGAACCGCTAGGTCCAGCAATGAGCATGTTAAAGGGATGGCGAAGATACAAAGCCTCCCAACTGGCACGATCTAAGTGTTCGTCGATGACTTTGACAGTAGAGGAAGAGGGAGCAGAGAGAGCAGAAGTAGCCATAGTGTTAGGAATGTCACTTGTGACACGAAAACAGACAAGACAAGAGTTTATATACTTTTTTCAGGACACGTTTATTGAATGTTTTAAACATGAACACGAAAGACAAAAATACATAAAATCCAAAGGCTTAAGTACAACGATAAAAGGCACATGATAACCATCAACGTGGAATAAACACAAGTGTCTGTACAACATATTTTGGGTAATGTTCTGACCAGTTCTATAGGGGGTAAGGTCAGACAAGTGTCCTCCCGAAAGGGCCTTTCAGGCATGTCCACGACAGTCCTGTCCTGGGTGACGGGTTCTTCTGCCACTGTCACTAACACAGGTTGATAAGTGCCTTTATTCTTTGGACGTTGAAAGGAAGGATCACAGCTCTCGTGCATACTGAGCCACTTCTTGGGTCCAAGCCTCAAAATCCCATTTTTTCCAGGCACGGACATCTGTCCAGTGGGGGTGTAAGTCACAAGCTACACACACATCGTCATACACGTCTTGGGTAGCTAAAAGTTGACGAATCTTTTTTTCCCGTAGAGGTCGAGAAGTATCCAGATGAAAACGTAAGGCTTTGAGCAAAAGGAGTCTCTCGTGAACATTTAAAGGCACCACTTTCATGTTGAATGGAGTGGTAAATACTGTTCGTAAGGAGTCCACAAGGAATCGGCTGGTAAACGAAATCCCAGAAAGCAAGTCACTAAGACACACATTATGCGTCGTCCAAAATTGAATGGATACAGTTCTTGTAATAATTGATGGTAATGATACACGGTTTGAATATGGTCATTGAGTTCCTTCCACGGAATCTGTTCAATCAGATGTGATAAAAGTCGTGGCATGGATTCCTGTTTTTATACTCTCCTTGTTTCGGAAGCAATACACGTACTTTCTAGCCAGAGATCTTCGTTCTCCAGTGGGGAATCTAAATCTTGCATACTGTAACCTAAACTTCAGAGTTTGTTTAGAAGTTTCCTCTTCCTCTAAGTAGATTCCACGTAAAATATGTTGGTAATCCTTTAACTTGTCTTCCTCAATGCGTTGTACTAGGTGAATCTCGAAGTAACCAAAATGATCAACACGTGGATTGAAGTATTGAACAAGGTCTGACCGCTGAAACAATTTCTGACGAATCAGTCCTTTTATACCATTCAGGTACCAGTGGTTAAAGATCTGGTGACGTAACGGATGCAACTGTTCTTTACGTTTGACTTGTATTTTGACCAGCTCTCGGAAAATGCGTTCTCTCAACTCCACAGGCAAAGCACGAATGTTCTCTTGTAAAGCATCCATGAATAGGTCAGTCCGTACAATTCACAATCTTCTCCTAGAGCAAAAGTAATCCACAAAGTGAGTAATTTCTGACCACTGCCATTCAGGGTAACGTCCAAGAATGTCACTGAACTCTTTTGATGTAAACGGTCTAGAGTAATATAATAGGACGAATGCACACTTGACCCAAAGAAATCTAACACACTGGTTGACTTTTTTCACTTTCCTCTTATGAATTTCTCGGCACAAAAGTTCTACAGTTACCCATTGAGATTTCACTGTGGCAAGTCCCTGCCAAACTTCCTTGTAAATCTTCTCTTGCAGTTCTTTAGGTAATGATTCAATATCATTTTTAAAATTAAGTTTAAATACTGGTCTCGGTGATGTCCAACATTTGACTCCCAACCAATCTAGTTTCTTCTTCGTCAACGACATGGTAAGTTACTTCAATGTCTTCGTCCCACTAAGGGTAAGTAATGACAATTCGGTGACCATCGAGCATGTTCTACGTAGGCCGAATCTTGCGGTTCCCAGTGGTGAAGTGACACACCGCAACTGAAGCACTTGACTTTATCTCCTTCGCCCAAGGAGAACAATCCGGCTCTGGCTAATTCTTCGGGGGTTGGTCCTCCCAGATACTTAGGCCATTTTCCTTTGAGCGATTGAAGACGATTTTCAAAGTCGCAGTATTCCGACAAACGCACAGGGAACGAATATTCGTCTTTCACAGGTTCGTTTCGATGAGGGTTGGGTGACATGGACAGGAGTTTGCTCAGGGCTGGATGACATCCGTAGGGGGGTAGACGTGAAGGTGAACATCCACTTTAAAATGAAACCCAGTAAAGTGTCCAAGAGAACAAGCGGCATCGCTTTCGCATCCCTCAGGTTTGGCACGCACAGCATCACTTTCCATGATAGGGGTTGTGAGAACAAAGTTCCCATGATGCTTTACGGCATCCCTAAGGTCACAGCGTACAGCATCGTTCCCATCGCAAAGCTCACAATCGCATTCCACTTCAGAAGTCCCACACTTGAATTGTGCCTGTCTGAACTTGTTTTGTGTTTCTCTAAATGTATTCATCTTGTTCGCTTGGTCTTGATAGTCACAATGAACTATCGATCTTGACCATAGCCCCTTTTTATACTAGTCGCAATGCAGTCTCAAGCTTGTACATCGTTCCTTTTTTATGTTTAGTTTTGGAAGGTACCGTTTCTAAGGTACCGTCATCATTGCACCGTAATGTCATGGGTGGAAAGACCATAGAAAGGTAAGGGCAGTGCGGAGACCATCGAGTATGTTCCAGAATAGCTGAATCTTTATAGATACATAGATACATCCGTAACTTCAGTCCGCAAGCGAAACACTGTACTTCGTATCCCAATCCTGACTCAGGTCCCAAGTAGACAAATCCTGTTCTAGCTAAAACATGCCAAGTAGGTAATCCTTTCCTATCCGTAGGCCATGCTTGAAACGTGTCCAATCGACGGGCACAATCACAATAGTCAGGCAAGAAAACCGCAAAATGGTAGAGTTTGAACTTGGAGTTCTCATCGGGTTTCTCACTCGATTCTTGCTGTGGCGAAGTCATCCTTCTGGTGGCTGGCTATCCTCTTACAACCAATGTTTTATACCAACATGTCCATACGGCAAAGTAAAGTGGTTGGGTAGTCGCACTCGCTTCTGGTACACGATTTGATAGACTTTTCCAAGGGTCGACTGACGATGTGGTGAGTGGGTAAACGTACAATCTTGTTGGGCTGATAGGTGGTCACTTTAAAGTGTTCATCTTCTCTAGACTGCAAGGTTTCTTTCAATACCCGAAAGTTCACTACTCGACTGGTACGATAATTCAGAGTCAATCCTTTCACTTTACACTGCGTGTGCACTTCACCTTGTTTGTCCCGGTATTCGTAACCGTAATTTTTACGACCACCACTGGCGAAACTTAGAATCTTGTCGTCGGGGTGCTCGTCTGTCCAGGCTCCTAAACGGTCTCCTTCGATGTCAGGGTGCTGTTGACTCGGGTGATGGATGTAAATGCTACTGTCCGTGTCAAAGTACAGTCCACGTTCCCTTAACAGTTCTAAAGCTTCGTACAATTTTAAGCGAGCATGAGCTGTCACGAAGCCGCAATGATGACATTTCCAAAAGGGTCGTCTTGTACAAAGTCCAGATCTTCTTCGTAATTGACCAAGATCAAATTCTCGCGAACGACGTCGACGTCTTTCATGAATTTGGTTTTGTCGTGAATCATCTGGAAGTAGCGAGAAGGTTCGGTCAAATATTCTGTCTTGGGTAAACACGGTCGTTGTGCCAATTTACCCTACAAGCAATTTAACATCACTTTGGCAAACGATCGCATGCCTTCGTTTTTTTCGATGTGGTCTAAAGTGATGCCTTCTCGTTCCCAGTATTTCTCTTTGAATTTAATTTGGTCTTCGAGAGTGTGACACCAGGACGGATAGCCACTGGCTTCTTGCTTCAGTTTCAAAAAGGCATCCACTTAGTCTGCGAAAATGCCTTTCTGCGTGGGGTCACCCTTGTGGTATTGTTGTGTCTTGGGAAAGTGGCAAATTTCGTACACTTCTAACAGTTGGTATCCCATGTCCAGAGCTATGAACAATTCTACGCTGACCCACGTCCCCGTCAAGGCACGTTCTTCCTAGGTGTGCTGACAAGGTTGGTCTTGGTTGCACGTTTCGGCACAAGTACGGCACAAAGGAAACATCAGTTTGCCTTGGCAATGGTGAGGTAACACGGGATGGTATAAGTCCGTGGGAGGCAAGACTTTTCACTTGATCAGACCTTCGTATTGTCGTTCAGGTCGATGTGTTCGGTGAACAATTGTGGGTGCCCTGCAGGAAAGTGACAATATTTGCACACGTAAGGACACAGCGAACACACGTCCAAGTATTTCATTTCTTCTCCTTTCTCTTCGTCGGCTTGGTACAGGAAACAGGTGGCATTGGTCCTTCCTCCGTACAAACTATCCCTCGGGTTCAGGGGGTCCATGAACTGGTAACTTTCCACGAGGTGTTTAAACTCGGGATCGGTTTTCAAACGGTGATCGTATTCGTACATTTCCACCACTTGGTATCCTTCCTGTTCTAACTTTAGGCGTCGCTGACAAGTGGCCTGGTACAAGTCTTCCATGGTTCGTTGTAAAAACTGATTTTTAGTGCCGCGATCAGGGTAACAGACGGGGCATCCGTGAAATAAGCAACCCTTAAATTCGTACACGATGTTGGGGTTTTCTAAGTCCCAGCCATCTACCGAATGCGTTCCGATGGTCTTTTCGCCCCCTCCGTTGCGGGCATGCTGAATCCATTTGTCTTCCATGTCGCACAAGTAATGTAACCAGCGTAGAGCTTTGACCGAGTACTGCCGTTTGACATAGTTGGTCGTTTGAGGACTGATGACAGCTACGGTGTTTTCAGGCATGAATCGTTGCCGGTACACTAAGGAACACGCTTTGGCAATGGTGCAAGCTTCTTTCAAAGGATCGACCCCTCCGTGTTCCATGAACAGTTCTCTAAATTTTCCACAACAACGCCGTAAAATGCCCACGTCGGAACGACAATACTTTAGCATTTCTTCCTGAAAGTCGAAAGGGTTGGAAGCGTGAGCCTGGTACCAAGCGTAGAAAGCTTCTCGTTGTTCGGTACGCATGTTGTCGGGGTCGTAATAGTGAGCCTCAGACAAATGGGGTAGAACGGCGTGTTGTTTGGCTTCCGTATTGAAAAAGTGAGGAAGGTACCCTTTAGCCATTTCTGTCATTCCAAACGTTTTAGGCATTCGACTCAAAGGCATGGCCAAGTAACTCATCGAATCTTTAAGCTGCACTTGTCCCACCTGCATGGAAATGATTTTGGTTCCGTTCAAAGTGACTTTAGGACGTTCGGTGCCTTGTTCCGTATAGTACCTCAAAAGAAACTGTCCATCGTATCCGGAGAAATTGTGAGCCATCACTGTGGCATAACGATGACAATCTCTGTAACGTTCGATGTCCTCTTGGCTCCACGTCTTGTCGATGGGCTCTAAGACCCATCGGGCGAAATCGGCTAGCGTGTTCGGCCCTCGAAAGATTTTTTCACGCCCTCCGGGAATCTTGCTGCAGTGAGGGCAGTGACTCAAGATAGGTTCTTGAATGCACTTTTCGCACGCTCGATGAGCCACACAGAAATTAGGAATGTGAATACCGGTCTCTTGCATGCATTCGAAATCGAAAAAGATGAAATTGCCTTTCTTCTTGTGTCCATCCTCTTTCTCTTGTTGGAATTGGTATTTTTGCACGTATAATTGATGTTCCAAGTCCACGATGTGGTAACAAATGTGACATTTTTTCTTTCCTGATCATACGTGTGCCTTGGCACTATTGGTACGTATGCCTTGTCCACACGTAGGGCACAATCTCAGGAGTTGACAAGCACATTTCTTCTGTGAACCTTGCGCCTTCAAATGTTGTTGGTAACAGGCAGGGCTGACAAACGTGCGCTGACAAGTTGAACAATGCACTGGTTCTTGCCCTTCGCTCAGACAGGGTGGAGAGGCCAAACATCCTGAGCATTTCGAGCCACAATGCTTGTGTTGCTCTCGATTGTTATAGCCATAGTCACATTTCTCACAGTAATATCTGTATCCCAGGAATCCAGTGATGGTGGTAATGGTATCGAAACGGTCATCGTGATGATAGACATGAATGTATTTTCCATCCTTAAAGTCTTTCCCTCGAAATAACAGAGGCCCACGCATTTCTTGTGGGTGCACTTTCAAGGTGTAGGGTGGAGCTAAAATATCTTGCAATGTTTGCATCTCAGGAATGCCACAGGGTGTGTCTGTGGACAGGCCGGCTTGTTGTAACAGGAGTTCTGCTTCACTTCGTTGTTTGGCTCGGTCCGATTGTCGAATGTTCTCCCAGTCCCTTTTCCATTCTACCGTGTCGTTTTTGTTGGCATAGGTTCGTCCCACCACAATAGCCCTGGCTAAACACATCTGGTCTTGAGGGTTGTGAATTCGGACGAGACTTGTTTTGGTGCTGCGAAGCTCGTCCACCAATAACATCTTTTTGCGTCCAGTCCCTTGAGGAGGAGAGACTTGGGTCATGTCCAGTGTGGCTTTACCATCGGTGATGTCAAACTGGTCATTGGATTGTTGTACGTGTTGAATTTTGTCCATGACTTTGGAAGCAGTCAGTTCTGCAGGGGTGCTAAACTGGATCCAAACAGGGGATTTCAAACCGTCATGTTGTATGGAAAGTCTCAAGCGATCGTCTTCTTTGGGTTGACATTGTCGCTTGAGTCTGGTAAGCAAAGAATTCCACACCCCGATGATGAACCCTCCTGCTTTCTCCAACGGTACTTCAGCCTTGAAATCTTTAAACTTCACCTTGTATTTGTAAGCCGTGGTTCTAAATTTTCTAGAGGAGCGCTTTTCCGTCTCTTGAATGGAATAGTACTTTTCAGGGTTGACTAAGGGTGGTGAACTTTGTTTAGAGGGTTCGGATTCTGGTTCACTCATGTCCTCTTCAAAATCACTGGCATGAATTTGTGCCAAGACTTCAGCCCTGGTACGTTGCGATAGATCACGTTTCTGCCTCTTACTTTCTTCTTCTTTCTTCTCAAATGAATTGGATCGTTTCATCTTGATAGCAAAATGTCAAATGACTAAAGTTAAAACACCATGGCCTAATTTATAGTCATGGCAGACCAGCGTACGTTAAAGGGTATGTGTCTTGTCCTTTCACTATTCATTTCACTCTCAAACCGAGCACAACGATGGAAGAGACTACACAAATCGAACATTTCATCAGAGCTTTGCGAGGGGTCATTAGAAAATTCTCTTCAGACCAGCCCACGGACTACTCTCCTTCCTTGCGAGATAAAAGTCAAGATACTTGCTATATCTGTCAGAAGAAAGGGCATTGGTCTTCAGATTGTCCAGACCGTCAAAAAAGAGAAAAAGGGGTTAGAAAAGACAGAAGTCAAGATACCTGTTATTATTGTCAAAAGAAAAGGACATTTGTCTCCAGATTGCCCAAAAAAGAAACAAGAGGAGTCAGAAGAAAAGAGGGATTTTTCAGAAGAAGAGAGGGATTCTTCAGAGGAAGAAAGCAGCCAGGTAAAGAAAAAGAAATAGGAGAAGAAAAGAAGAAGGGAAGAAAGTGGGGAGGAGGAGGAGGAAAAGAATGTGACGGTGAAGAAATTTAAAAAGCAGAGAGACTAAACAATGAGATAGAAGAAGTGTACGAACTTTTTAAAGTGTTCTGTTGAGAATTGTGAATTGTGAATTGGATTGTAAATATTTTTAAAAGAATAAATTAGGTATAAAAAGGTAAGTGTCTTTGAGTTTTGATTTTAAAATAAGAAGGTACACTCACACACTCGTACACATACTATAGGGTAAAATGGGTTGATTTTTTTTTTGAGTTTGAATGGACGTTGGCAATTGAAAGTCTATCTCTTTTCGAGAGACGTGGGTGGCCCTGAAAAGGGCCTTTTTTTGGTGTAGTGTGAGTTTAAACAATCAACTTTAACTGCCTTAAGCCTTTGCCACGGCCAAGGCCTACTTCTGGACTGCCTACTGTTGATGATGATGATTTGGTTGAAATCACTAAGGGTGGCACGGTAGGCTTAGTCACAGGGTTGGAGTGTTTAGCTCGGGAAGGTCGTATTCTCTTCGGTCGTAATAAAGAAGTCTGATACATTTGTTTCAGACTTCTTAACTCCGCTAAAATGTCTAACAATACCGTGACCGTTTGATTTTCACACCCTTGTTTCTTTGCTGCTGCTGCTTCTTCTTGTTGTTGTTTTTTTCTTACCTCTTCTTCTTGCTGTTGTTGCTGTAGGAGAAAAGCTTGTTCCGCTTCCTTTTGCTGTTGTATAAATTTCTCTAATTCTTCTTTCTGTCTCTGTCTAAAATTCTCCACGTGCGGTAATGAAGGAGACGAAGGTTCCGTAACAAATTCTTGCGAGGTAAGAAAATCCACAAAATCCCAATTTACCTCTTCTGAAAGTAAGTCCGGGTTCCCTTGGGTGGTCTCCACTGCTGGTGCACCCCAATTGATCGTTTTCTGAGTTTCCGTCATGTTGAATAACTGTTGCATGAATTGACTGCGCACAGGCACTAGCGAATCTATATAGACCACGTGACGTCACAGACTGCTCTCTTCGGATTGGATGCGGGCTGACTGAATTATGTAACGTGTGTTTGGATTGGTCAATGAACTTAATCCGTTTCAATCCTTTCTCTACCTATACATAAGCGCAGTTCACTGCATTGATTCACCTGTTCTCGGCGCCTCAAGATGTGGACCGACGTTGAATCTTCCACCCTTGTATCTTCGATGATGTTCAGGACGGACATACCGATTTATGTCCGATCCAAATGGACGGTTATCCATAGGACCGACACCAGCCTATGGATACGTAGGATTTACGTGGAGAGGCAAGGATGCCTCAAAAGAGTGTTAGTGTATGGACCTACCATTAGACGAAGCCTAAGACGAAGAAGATGTTGCAGAGGCCCTTTATGTTAAGGGCATATTAACATAAACCCAAAAACCCTTTTCAGGGCCACTCCAATCTCTCGAAAAGAGATAGACTTTCAATTGCCTACCCCATTTTTTTATTTTATTTTTTTTACTTTTTTAAAAAAAAAATAGAGACCCATCAGGTCGGGACCGTATTAAAATAGTGTCCCGACCCTTTTCCATTTCCCCTAGTCCCTAGACAGGCCCAGGGTGATTAATGTTAAATTTACATAGACCCTAGACCAGCCCAAGATTTTTGTCCATGTTAATTCCCATAAACCCTAGAGTGGCCCAGAGGTTTTGTCCATGTTAAATTTACATAGACCCTAGAGTGGCTCAGGGGTGTTTTTAATGTTAATTCCCATAGACCCTAGGGTGGCCCCATTCACTACTAACATGTTCCCATAAATCCTACGAAAATAGTTCCCTTCGTATAATTGCACAGTCGAAGGCATTTCGTCGTTTCTGCATTAGCTTTTTATCTTGACAGACGGATAGAAGTATTTGAAAAAATCAGATCCATACAGACAAGAAAACCAGCTATGATCTGTAACTCCAACATTAGTGTTTTTGTTGAGCAACATCATTTTCGTAAAGAATGATAGTAGAAAATTTACAGGCAAAACGTTAGCTCCAGCCGAGACGTAATTTTAAGATGGCTGCGTCCTATTTCGAAGCCTTGTTAATCGCAATGGGCTACTTATATTGCAATGGGCTACTTATATTGCAATTATGATACTACCAATACCACCGCAAGTAAAATACGATTTGAAACTTAAAGGATTTTTACAAATATTTAAATTTGCTTTCGAAATAATGTACGAAAATATTGGATAGAATAGAAAATTGAATACTTAAGCTCACAGATCGATTGTACGGTTAGTCAAAAATTAATGACCGCCAAAGACGTTTAGACGTCACCTGGTTGAACAGTTTTTGGTTAGAGTCAAGCTCTTGGACCAATTGTTCCAAATGTTCACCACATAAGTCCCACTCACGAAACCTGAAGTATTCCGCATGTTTGTGACACAGAATATTGAGATTTTCGAAACAGATATTGCTTTTTAATAGTGGATTGCATGATATCAAATTACATATGATAATCTTGTGTGAGATAAACCATACAACATGACAGATTACGATTAATGTAATAACTAAATGCAACTGCACTAAAGGCGGAGTGCTTAAATGTTATTACTATTCAAACAAATGCAAATCGACTGATGTAACATAACTCTTGACATGAATTTTTCTAATGCTCTGTGCACAAATAATAGGTTTATTTCGCAGGACAGAAAATCTCAGGCCAATAAAATGCTTCAATTTCCGAAAAACTGTTTTAATATATTTTCTGGGAAAGATACTTAAATCAGAAATAACATATTATAGTATGTCTCAAACCTAAACACAATTTTGTAGACGTTGAACATCAATCAGGTTTCATATAAACAGTATACTGCTATATAACAAAATGGGCACCGCACTCAAAGGCCGCAATTAAGTTAGACGTTTTATTTGTCATTATACAAACTGATCCCGGAATTTTAAAGCCGTATGAAACAACCGAATAATATTCTTTTCATGAAAAGTATTTTATATGCAAAACGTTTTCTGAAAGTGATATCTAACATGGGTGGCCAGATTTCTCAGATGTTTGGAGAAAATCTCGTGCTGCCTTACTTTGTTCATTCTGTGTTACTGAGATAAGCACTTATAAAGGATATTTTCAATGGGATATTGAAATTATCTTTTAAGATCCGTTATGAATAGTTTAACACATTTTCCAGTTTGCAAAGTGGACGGTTACAATGGAAAAAGTTAAATCACTTGAAGACAAAGCTTGTGAGTGTAAGCTGAAAGATTACATGAAACATTTAAATTTATAGGAAGGATATATATATATATATATATATATATATATATATATATATATATATATATATATATATATATATATATATATTTATGAAGTTTAAATGAGACGGACTTAAAATAAACAGGTGGATACAGTCAAATTCGCCAATGTTACAAATGAATGCAACATTCCTCAGAAATCTTTCAGTGCCTGCAAAAGCGTTAACGGGTTCCAGGATTTTGTGCCATTAGCATGGAAGCAAATCATCTGCTGGAAAGCTCGCTTAACAGGTACAGACAAACCCAAGGTTTAATTAAAGAGTTTGCTAAATTAAATGATGGAATATTTGTGTCAATATTTACTGTTCATGTTGAATAGGCTGTCTGATAGGCTTATTGATTAAAACGATGCATCCGGGATCAAATAAACTTGGTATCAATTTACCTTTGATTGAGTTCAGTTCTCTTTAATTACAAACCCTATGTTACCGGTAATACAGCAAAATTTGAATATTAATATAAAAAACAGACGTGATTGGTATTTATTTTGTTATCGGGCACAGTTGGTGCAAACTGTTGGACAAAAGGTGGCCATATTGAATATTTGTGTTTTTAGCGTCAATATGTTAGCGTGCCTATTACCAGGCGGAAGTGAGATACAACGTGTTTGCAGAATTAGAATCTAAATGAAACGGTGTACAATACTAGTATTATGCTGTCCTTTTTTAATCATCTGAGGTTAGGGAAATAATTTTGATGTCATTTATTTATGTTTCAAAATTCCTCTTAGCGTGCATGTACGTTGTTTCAAGCACTTGTGAACTGAAATCATTCATGCATTAGGTCTTCTATATTCTTTTACTTCAGAGGACCTTTACAAAAGTCCGTCTCCAAAGAGTCGGGTATGCATATCTTATACATTTCAAAAAAACAAAAACAAAAAATTAACCAAATTGAAAGTGAAAGCTACGAATATTGACAAAGAAAACAGCCGAATTGGTTCAGAAATGTGATCTAATAGCAGACTTCGGCAAACGCCGAAGTTTAATTTTTTTAATGGCCTTTAGCGTTATTTATATGGACTTTAGCGCCATCCTAACGCCAAACATTGGACTATAGTACACTATCAGTTATAACGTCGGTTCCAGTTTCATTTGTTGTTTTAATGATATTTTAATTGCAGATAATCTATAATTTACGATAAAACGAGAAAAAGCTTACTCCGCGAGATATTGTTTTTTACTTTTTGAAATGAAACTTATGGCTGATTACATTTCTAGTTTCCTTTTGATTTTCGGCTGTAGCGAGACCTGGATTTTTTCCATCATGATATATTTTGTCTTTTTTTTATTTACAAATGACACTAAATGCATTTAAAAACTTGAATTTGGAGCTGAAATAATTTATGTAGTATTAGTTGTTGTAAGCTTTTTATATACATTACGAGGGAAGAAGTAACTATTTGATGTACATGAATTTTAATGTCTCCAAATAAAATAGTTTCCTAATTGCGCTGCATTTTAAAAACGTCATAAAATCATTCCACTCTACAGAATAGGCCGAATAAACTGTTATTCCGCTCCGAGAAATGCAGAATGTTTTTATTTTTTTATATTAGTAACTCAAAATAATGTTTCTTTTTTTAAATGACCACTGACCTCATTTTTAAATTCACGTGAATTAAGACAAGAAAATGAAAATTGTATTATTTGGTGGAATCAGATGGGGGAAGTAAATTCTAGATGTTCAAGTCGTTTTCGTTACCGTCGAAAATGTCATTTTATTTAAGGTAAGATTTAGTCTCCTTTAAAATTTAAACAAAAAATGCCATGATTGATAATTTCTTCCTAAATGTTTGATACTATAGCTTTGATTTGGTACCTTTTACATTACATCAGGCATATTTAGTTAAAACTATTTTAAAAATAAAACAATGAAAACCTCCAAAATCATTGGGAGTCAAGTTTGTTTTAAGAAGACAGCATCTTATGAATATGGCAGAGACAAAAGCTTTTGAAAGTAATATTATTCCTGAGAAGTCGTAGATCTGTGAAAAAGTTGGGTTGATTTAGATTTGTCTGAAAGGCAAAGTCCAGCGGTCAGAAAGGGTCCTGTCTTCTGTAATACAACTTGTCTACGGACAAGATATTGCAGCCAATCCAATTACGGACAATTTGTCAGTAAACGTATTTCTAATTGTACGTGGAGCAAGAAAACAGAATCGAAAGCAGCAGTTCACCAATTAGACATGAGCTATTTCTTCTTTAGCAACATCCGAGATAATTATCGGTTCGCTGATAGAAATTAGATCGAATTAGCTAAGTAGTGTAGTGGGCCTACAACAGAAAGGAAATAATTCCCAAAATGATCGACGGCTTGATATAATGATGATCGTTTGTGAATCGAAATGCGGCATCTAACGAGTTTGTTCAAAAACTCAATGTTTTATGTCCCCAAGCTCTGAAATTATACTGGAAGAGTAACGGGAAGTTGAAGAAGGATAACTTACTAAATAGTAATAAAATGTATTTGATAACTCAGAGATTGGATTTCTCGTGAAAATTGTAGTTTGTTGGATGTCTTGAATAATAATGATGTGTAGAACAATATCGCATACTAATCAATCGATTGTGGATAAACAAAGTGTTATTAAAGGAATCATAAACGATTTGCGAACTTTAAACGTGCCTGTAACAGTTCCGCCAAAAGCTAGCAGTCATTCCTAAGTGACATTCTTAAATGTCAGCAACAACAGGAATAGATGAAGGAAAAGCTATCTACTTGTATTTTCATATAACGAATCATGCATCTCGTCTGCAGTGTGTCCAATATGGAATCATGCATCTCGTCTGCAGAGCGTCCAATATGGAATCATGCATCTCGTCTGCAGAGTGTCCAATATGGAATCATGCATCTCGTCTGCAGTGTCCAATATGGAATCATGCATCTCGTTTGCAGAGTGTCCAATATGGAATCATGCATCTCGTCTGCAGAGTGTCCAATATGGAATCATGCATCTCGTCTGCAGAGTGTCCAATATGGAATCATGCATCTCGTCTGCAGTGTGTCCAATATGGAATCATGCATCTCGTCTGCAGTGTGTCCAATATGGAATCATGCATCTCGTCTGCAGAGTGTCCAATATGGAATCATGCATCTCGTCTGCAGAGTGTCCAATATGGAATCATGCATCTCGTCTGCAGTGTCCAATATGGAATCATGCATCTCGTCTGCAGTGTGTCCAATATGGAATCATGCATCTCGTCTGCAGTGTGTCCAATATGGAATCATGCATCTCGTTTGCAGAGTGTCCACTATGGAATCATGCATCTCGTCTGCAGTGTGTCCAATATGGAATCATGCATCTCGTTTGCAGAGTGTCCAATATGGAATCATGCATCTCGTCTGCAGAGTGTCCAATATGGAATCATGCATCTCGTCTGCAGAGTGTCCAATATGGAATCATGCATCTCGTTTGCAGAGTGTCCAATATGGAATCATGCATCTCGTCTGCAGTGTGTCCAATATGGAATCATGCATCTCGTTTGCAGAGTGTCCAATATGGAATCATGCATCTCGTCTGCAGAGTGTCCAATATGGAATCATGCATCTCGTCCGCAGTGTCCAATATGGATTCATGCATCTCGTCTGCAGAGTGTCCAATATGGAATCTCATTTACCAGCAGGATATAGAGAGTTTAAATTATTTTAAATTTCCTGCAAATCACAAGAGCATACGTTTGTGACACTGATCATGTGATACAAATTATTAGTTGCGACACTGATCACGTGATACGCACGGGTAAATTATACATTTTAGACTGAATGACCTGTGGCTAACGCATTGCAAATTAACTGGATGTTGACATGATAATGATGCTTTCCCTGTACATGAAAACTGTTATAAACTCTTATTGTTTGCTTGATGATGACATCGTATTGTAACGTTTATGCACATCTTACCTGTTTTGTGTACAGCATTGCGTATATGTGTGTGTGACGTTTTCTTCATGAACAAATATGAAGGAAGCTCAATTAAAGACAAGTGAACACATTAAAGCATCTGCATCGTACAAACGCTTTGGACTCTTATTTCTGGTTTCGGGATGGAACTGTGGCATGCATTTCCTTTATGACTGACTAAACAGTGCGGCGTCCAAAAAAACGACCGCATCACTTTATTCTGATCGAGTTCAGAATTTTATTTTCAATTCGCTTTATTTCATCTATTCAAGTCTGCTGTAGCATGTTTACTTTCTTGACGTTGTTCGAAGTATTTGTAACTATTATCACACGTCAAAGGGTATTTTCCCTCTGCACTGGGTACGCCAACTTGCTAAAATGATACTTGATTTCCAGCTCATTAATATGTAATGCCAATATTAACAAAATTACTTTCTCTGATCCATTGAGTTGCTTTTATTGTTTTCTATGTGTATCAAAGAAATTATCTTATCATTTTTCTAAAGTTACAACGTATACATTATTATTGCTGCCCCAAGGGAGGCAAATTTGCCAGTCAATGTATTTATCGTGCCAATCACGGATTATATTGTTCCGGGAGGTTGGATCCATAGAAAACAGTTAAGTCTTTCATTCAGATCCCCCTAGCCTAAATACTGAATAAATCACAAAACATACAAAACGTATTCATCATGGAGACCAAGGAATGAAATGTGATAAAATTGTAAAATAATTTCAATAAAATGAAAAGTGATATTAGTATAACAAGCGATGTCCTATTAATGAGAAAACTGCACATCAAGGGTCAATGATGATGAATTTTCTTTCGTAAAATTAATCAACCATAACTTCTAATAATTTTATATTGAGGTATATTACGTATCTAAGATGATACCTTCATGTCCTTATTGCAGAGAAAATCTGTATGAAAAACGGATTGAAGAATTCATTAAATGCATACATCTGAAAGGACAGCCGTGCGCGGAACCAGAGAATCTTCGCACCAAACTAAGGTAAACATATCATTACGGTAGGATGCTTGAAAAAACGGAGCTGGTTAGTACATGTAAGTACCCTTTTGGACTACAACCATAACAGCTGGATATAAACTGTTAAATATGCACTACATGGTTGTAGCACTTTTAAATCATCGAAAATCTTTATTTCTGTATTGTAATTAAAGCGGGCCTTTTACAAATAGATGCTAGTAAAGATATTAAACAGGCTTAAAAAGTTGTTGTTCAGAGAGTATTGATAAGTATGCCTCTGATTTGGTTTTGTTCTTCTTTAAAGAGACATGATAAAGAATGAACAATAACTGTTACGTATACAGGACGAGTCGTGGGGATATTGCAGTGGGGTCAGCCTAGCAATACATGGCAACTCATGGAGATATTGCAGTGGGGTCAGCCTAGCAATACATGGCAACCCATGGGGATATTGCAGTGGGGTCAGCCTAACAATACATGGCAACCCATGAGGATATTGCAGTGGGGTCAGCCTAGCAATACATGGCAACCCATGGGGATATTGCAGTGGGGTCAGCCTAACAATACATGACAACCCATGAGGATATTGCAGTGGGGTCAGCCTAGCAATACATGGCAACGTGGACGAAACTTGGACATTGGATACCTAGGTACTTAAGAGCTCTTCATTGCCTCTCAAGTCATCACTGGTCTAATGGATTAAAAGTCACCGAATTGTCTACGGACAAGCTGATTATGCATCTAATGGATTAAAGCACACTGAAGGTTCTTCGGGCAAGTCATCTTTCAACTAATGGATTAAGGGGCACTGAATGGTCTATCCATTTTAGCGAGTGACAAATCAGATGCTATGCATTGGTACCCTTTCACCACGAAAATATTTTTAATAACTGGCCATAAATGGCAAAAGGTCTCGTAGTGAATTCGAGTTATATACATTGGTCTGCATAGTCATCATAGCTTCTTTTCATGATAAATTTGACAGTATTCGGTTGATAGTATACTTCATGTCAAGTGATACAATAGAAGGTTGGTAAAATAACTGGAGTTGCTTTTTTTAAAAATCCATCAAAGGCTTTTAAGCCAGGAAATATTAGAAAGGTCAGCATTTATGCATTTTGTTTTTGAAGACCAGAAAAAATGGTGCACCTTTAGATTAATTTAAAAGTTACAAGTGTTACCGTACTTTGATTCCATTTTGTTGATTGCAGCCAGCGGGTGCAAATTAAAACAATTTATGTTCAATCCTGCCAAACTGTTGATTAAACTTGTGCCACAAATAATTCCATTAAACAACCTGGACTGAATGTATAGGGATACATAAGAAAACATTATATTCTTTGTTAAGGGCATTTATCATAATGACTGCTCAGCTAAAGATGAACACCAAATAACTAATTATGAAAAACACTCAAAAAGACTAAAAGCGTTGCATTATATACTAGCTTATAAGTCTAGGGCAACTGCCAACTTCACAATCCATATCTTCCTTAGCATAACGCTGATAAGGGTCTATGCAGATTGTTATGTGCAATCAGTATAACACAGACTCTGATCTGCCTTTGGATTATGCAAATGAGTTGTTTGTAGTGAACTCGACTTTCAAGCGATTATGCGCAGTTAATGTTATATATATTCTTATGTTATATATTTAGGCTTGAATAAACAGTAATAAAAGAAAGAGTGAAAACAAGCGTTGAAAAATTTTAACAAATAATTTATTTTCCTGGAAAAACACTGTAAAAATGAAAAATAAAGAACTTACGGTTTTAAGAATCAAATCCAAAAATAAGCCAAGAATAATCTACAAATTATATTGTAGAAGTCATAGTAATGAAATGTAATAAAGAATTCAAGTTCGAGTCTCGACGAAAAATAAAAAATTTAAGGCGATGACTTATACTGTAGTCAGTTTAGTGCTGATGTTTACAGTCCTTTGTGAACCCCAGAGAATAATAATAATGTTTGAATTTCTAATAAAAATTTAAATAAATGTCTTTATCTAAGAATTTTGTATGAGCACTCAAACATTTCCAGGAAAGAGAATCCAAATAGTCTGAAGGAAAAAAAAAGAAAAAAACCCCAGAAAAAAACAACAACTCCGAAATGACAACGAAAGAAATACATTTACGTGCCAGTGTTCTGAAGCCCAACTGAGAAATATCATTATAAGCAAAGATTACACAGTAACTTGAAACACAAAACAGATTCCCGGATAAGGTCAACTCTCCGGAATCTTCGAGAAGTATTTACGTCTAAAAGCATGACGTCCCAGCATGACCATGACAATAACCAATCATTTTACTCTAAGAATAAGATACAAATAAATGTTGTTTACTTGTCTCAGTGATTTCTGAAATCAAGTTCGGGAACTAGGTCAGCTTGAGGTGTTTACAAGTGAAGAATCAAGGTCAAACTATTTTGTGAAAAGAAATTATCGAGTTCCTAGTAAACAAAACTATATTATTTTGACATGTAATGAATTAAAAATAAACAGATTTTAAAACATACAAACAATTAAATTAAATCAAATATATAATATTGATGTGGACTGATTCGAAGAAAGTTTGTGTGTGTAATTTTGGATTTTAATTTTCTGTCACATTAATGTCTGCAGTGTGGCAGTTTATAGTTATGTCTAGCACTGGGGCATTATGTCGCAGACATGTAGCATGATGTTCCACCCAGACACATTATCCTGACGCCAGGCCGAACAGTCCTGACACTAACTTCTTAATGCTGAGTGCCTAGCGATTCAGCTGTTGGTACCATTTTGTTCTTTCGTATGACTCTGCCCGGGGTTCGAACCCGCGACCGCCCGCATTCAAGGCATACGCCCTAACCACCAGGCCACCGGATTGGTCTCGAAGAAAGTAATTGTCTGCAGCAGCTGTGTTATTGTGTCAGATAAGATAACATTATGAGCACTGTCTAAACATTTTCAACTGAAATCATATGTAGGACAACTTTGCTCATGCTCTCATGTTAGGCAAACACAATTCAGTTTTTGACATTATCAAAATAGTAAATTATCAAAAATGGGACTTAAATGTTCACCGACTGGTCCATTGACCTTGTTAGAAAGAAATATACGCATGCAGATAGATAGATAGATAGATAGATAGATAGATAGATAGGTGGATGGATAAATAGATAGATAGGTGGATGGATGGATGGATGGATGGATGGATGGATAGTAGTAAGGGGGGTAGGATTAGCGTCAATGGGAATTAGCATTAAAAACACCCTTGGGTCACTTTAGCGTCAAGGGAAATTTAACATGGAGAAAAATCGTGGGTAGGATTAGCGTCAAGGGAAATTAACATGGGGAAAAAATCGTGGGTCGGTTTAGCGTCAAGGGAAATTGAACATGGGATTTTTTTTTTTTAAAAAAAAAAAAGGGGTAGGCAATTGAAAGGCTATCTCTTTTCGAGATATATGGCTGGCCCTGAAAAGGGCCTTTGGGTTTTCTTCTTCTGCTTCTAAGTTCTTCTTTTCCTCCACCAACTTCTTATTTTATCTCCAACACTCTTTCTCTTCTTTTTTTTCTCCTCCTCTTCTTTCTTCTCTTCCTCCTCTTCTTTCTTCCTCTTCTCATTTTCTTCTTCTTTTTCAACTTTTTCGTTCCATGTTCTTATTCTTATCTTTTCCTCTTCATCCTCCTTCTCCTCCTTTATTTCCTTCATCACACCACTGATCATGTCCTTTGCTTTTCTTAAGTTGTTAATTTCCATTTTTACTCTATGCGGACTATAAGAATAGTGGTCTTCAACGAGTCGTACGAGCATTTGTTCTATCATGCCCAAATTGTCAAGGACGTCTTGCAATGATTGAAATTTATCCAGGTGGTTTGAAGCCATCTTCTATGTAGAATGGTTTGAACGACGAATACTGTGGGTTCTTATACTTAAAGCGCGTACGTGAAGGAAAACATCCCCCTAAAAAACATAAAATCTATCTTACCTAGAGCATGACCAAACAACGCGCGGACGTGAAGGAAAACATCCCCAACTTTTTTCATTTCATATAATATAACCCAAACTATACTCTCCACATTTGCTAAGAAACAATAAAGAAACCCATAATCTACTATTCTCACAAACATACCTTTACTCTTACAAACACAAACACACTAACACATACCCTCACAATTTTTTAAAAAAGAGTTAGTGTTTATATTCACACTACTCTACCTACACGCATTGGCAAATTAATAGTTATTTCTTTTCTAGAGTATTGGGTAGCCCTGAAAAGGGCTGTTTTTTTGAACTCCTGATGCACCTATCTAATGGTTGCACCTTCCTGGCCTGGCGCCACACACGCATCTTCTTCCCCAGTCTTCTTTCACCTTTCTTCTGGGGAGCGCAGAGGGAGGATGATTCGCTTCAACACCCCAATCCTCTGTCTCGGGAATATTGAACGACATCCTCTCTTCTCTTTTCTTTTCCTCTTCTTCCCTCTCTCTTCTCTCCTCCTCTTCCTTCTTTACTCTTGCTTCTTCTACTATAGCCTCCGCTGATAGTTCGTTTACTATGCGCCTGGCATATTCCAGGTGCATCTGGAGTTCTAACAGTTTCACTATTCTGCTATTCATTCTTCTGGCTGTGTTGATCAATCAACAAGGGTAGCTAGACTGCCCAGCGAGTTTCAATTTATAGTGAAAGCGCGGACGTGATGGAAAACATCCCCCTAATAACATAAAATTGATCTTACCTAGATCGTGACCAAAAAACAACAACAACGCGCGGACCTAAAAGAAACACTCACTCACTTTTTATGCTACCCATCACTATTTTAAAATTTTTTATAAATCACTTCAATAGACTATCCACATATGCAAAGCAATCCAATCTAACCCCAAATATACAACTCAAACAGCCCCCCCAAAAAACAAACATCATTTTAATCTACTATCCACACCAACCTACTTTATCACTTACAAACACAAACACACTAACACATACCCTCACAATTTTTTAAAAAAGAGTTAGTGTTTATTTTCACACTACTCTACCTACACACATTGGCAAATCGATCGTTATTTCTTTTCTAGAGTATTGGGTAGCCCTGAAAAGGGCTGTTTTTTTGTTTTGCTATGGCATTCTTTTTTTAGTTTCTAAGAATGCGATGTCCTCTGAGGATTGACTTTCTGGCGATAGGTCTGCTTCTTCGGAAAGAGAAGAAGAACTCTTTGGTGTCGATACGACAATCGACAAAGCCTCTGTCAGCTTCAGGTTGTTGCTGCTGCTGTTGCTGTTGTTGCTGCTGTTGCTGCTGTCTCTGAAGTCTGTACTTCTCTGTCCATTCTTCTTTCTCCATGTTCATTTCTTCTCTGAAGAGCTCTTCTATCAGGTCTTCAGTGATTTTTAACATTCTCACATTCTCTATTTCTTCTGGCTTCGGTATCAGACTGTGTCTGACCCTATGCAAATTCACGTAGGCTTCGTTGAGCTTAGCTAGTTTGGAGCACATCTTCGTAGGAGGATGAGTCAACAATGGATGGTTAGACTGGAAACAACCCCGGTTCTTAAAGTCAAAGCGCGGACGTGAAGGAAAACATCCCACACGGTTTTCGAGCCGCAACGTTCATGAGAGGGATAGTAAGAAATGAAAGAGCATCAATCCAACATTCTTATAGCTAAACAAAAGACAAAGGCATTTTTTTCAAAACACAACATTTTTTATTCAAAAATCACTTAACACTAAACAACAACATTTCTAACATTTTTAAAAATAATCCAACACTATAACATCAAACAATTTTTTTCAAATCACAAACATTTTTTTCTCAATGGACCATCTACTTTAAACAGGGCTGACAACGTTGTGAATGAAATTGTGATTTCCACTGTTGGAAATCATTAGGCCATTGATGGACACTACGTTTCCTAGCTTGAGACAAAAGATAAGCATAATGGTCACAAAACCATCGATCTACTTTCACATCATTTCTAGCAGAAGAACGAGGATCGAAATGAGTCACTAAATGTTCTAAGGAATAGCCCAGGCTGCGATGATGCAGAAAATACACACAATATTGTCCACACACCAAGGAATCTGTGCCTTGTAATTTCACATTATTGAATCGGGTGGTTTGAGCATTTCTTCTCATAAAGTCAATGATATCGTCTTCCAAAGGGGGCAATCCGTACGAATCGAAATATTCCACACATCCTTCTTGAGGAAAGTAGACGGCTACCCAGTGGGTTCCTGGGAGATGACTGTCGTCCGTGTTGATCACGTAAGCTTGATGGTCTTTAGGTTTGCGATGAGGGAGTTCATCTTTAGCACAGACGACAGGATTCCAAGAAGCCGTATACGAACTGTGGTTCAAAAGGTAATAAAGTTCCCAGGTATCCATTTGTGTTGTTTTCTTCTTCACAGGTAATAATAAGTCGTCAATTCGATCCTGACTTTTTGCTTGAAAATGTCTGACGAATAAACGGTTATTCGTTCTGTTTCCTCACTCTGATTCAGGAGAGCTTCGATACGATGGATCTCTTGAGTGGTTAATGGTGGACAAGAATGTTCACGCAAGTCTTTATACCACTGGTGCAACACGTCTTTGTTCGAGATGAGACTCCAAGCTTCGTCCAGATACTCGTCCAATTTTTCTTCTTGACTCAACATCAGGCATTTATCGTGTTGAATTTGACTGGGATGATCGTTTTGACATCCATAACAATTTTTCTTGATCAATTCCGTCATTTTATCGACCAAGTGTTTGGCAAAACAGGAGACTAAATGCGCTTCTTGTTCTGGCCATCGGGACTTCATCATGATCACTTCTTCTTCTTTTTCCACGGTCTCCTTACATTCCATGTCCAAAGTTTCTCCACTAGGTAAAGAGGGATAACAGTCTTCCATGGCTTCTAGTAATCTAGAATGACTTCTCTCAAACTATTGATTTCTATGGTATTATCAAATTCGGCATACAGGATGACGTTCACCGTTACATCAGGGTCTCGGTTTGCAAACTGAATTTCCACACGAATCTGGCCGGATTTTATAGGGTGGAAATGTCCCTCGTCGCTGCCTTGGTCTGGAGTGAAATCGAAAGCCCACAAAGCATAACCTCCTGCGTAATCCTCGTACGTAATGCCGTGACTGGTGTTGGTTCCTAACTGGCCGGTGGCTTCGTACAAGGACAAGTACGATCTCAAGTAATTCTTCTTCTCACAGTCAGGTTCGAAAGGTCGGGTACACAAGGTCTTGCCATCGCGACTGACTTCGATCTTGGACACGCTAAAGTGTTGAAAGTAGAAAGGATTTTTTTCGACAGCTCCGTTGAAGGCTGTATTCTCGACGATACCAACGATCAAACGTTTGGGTAACTGTCCTTGGAACAGATGATCTTCGATCATGGATCGCTGTCCCTTGGGAATGGTGAACGTTTTCACTTCCACGCGTCGTATGGGATACTTGGCGGTCGTTCTGCTTAACGTCTGACTGATGTCGTTTCCCACTTTAGGTAACACTTCCACACGGCGTACGTAGAGCCTGGCTTCCTCGATGACAGTTTTGCAAACAGTAGTACCTATCAAATGGAAAGCGGCACTGCTACGATTCAGTCTCAGGCGAACATTCACCCCGTTTAGCAAATATTTCTCTTGCAACCACATGTCCAGATGTAAACGATCCATCAGTTCTAAACTTTGTCCGTTTTTGATTTTGTCACTTCGTTCTACAAATCCGTCATTGTTTGGTGTTTTGCTTGCATCAGTTTCGAATCTTTCAAACTGGCCTGCTTCGTCAGCTTCCCATAGCACACAGGCATTGAGATGAGTGTTCTTGGCATCTATTCCGTACGTCAAGAGATTTTCCAGGTACGCTCGATAAGGGTAAGTATCCATGCTGCTGCTGACCAGTTTGTTGTTCAAGTACAAGTCCACTCCGCTAAACAAGGAATGCATGAAATTGTTGACGGGAGCTATTACCTCATCGCCATCTAGGGTCGAATTGTCCTCATCGACAACTTTGACTTTCAAGTACAAGTAACTGCTATTCAGATCGATGTAATCTTCGGGCTGTCCTTTGATTTCAAACTCGATGGGAGCTGAGGCTGTCAATGAGGAGACGGGGTGAAATTCCACCCACTGGGATTCTTGTATCGTCATCATGGTGGGGGGCATGGCAAACAGATCCAGTTCCGTCTTGGAACAGGCGCATGACTCTCAGTGCATCATTTTTTTGTTCTGTTCTTTCTCAATAATCGAAAACGTCTAAGTCTCGAACGGTTCTTCTTTTCTTGGCCTTTCTCGCTTGAAGTCTGGTGAAAGGGTGTTTTCTTCGTCGTCTCTTTCTGCCTTGTCCTTGCTGAATGCCTGACTCGGTAGCGTGCAGGGCATTTATAGGTGTGTCTCGTCGGCCCAAAATGTCTTTGCCCGTTTGCAGCAAGACATTTTTGCCTGCCCTCATGAAGGCTTGTTTAGGGTTTTGTTTGTCGATGATAACATTTTGGAGAAATTCTTTGCCTTGTGTCAGTGCCGCATCTTTCAAGGCGTGCAATCCGCGTGTCACCATCGGTTTCAACACCGGAGCCACCGAACGAAAGGCCGATTTTAACATATCTCCTAAACCGTGTCCTCGCTGTCGAGCAACCCCTCGGTACACTGGATACATGACTTACGAATCGTGAGAAAACCGTTTTCGAAAATGGAGTTTCACCGTGACTTTTCCATTGGTGAATGGAATATTTTGTCCCAAATCTCCTTTTATAGTAATGTTGACCGTGTCCAAATACGACTTGCTGACAGGCAAATAGTGAGAATGGGCAAATTCGCGGTGGACGTGGTAAGTGTTTCCACCTTCCTCGTCAGCGTTTGCGGCAGAATCCACTTTGAAAGGAATGACACGCAGTAACGGCACGGAGGTGTGTCCCACCACGTTGTATTCCACCACATCAGAGTACACGAACATCAAATTCAGTCCTTGGTTCAGTTCTACCGGGGTACGAAAATACTTGGCAAAAGAATCGTTGTCGTAAATGACTGGTAATTCGGGTTGTGTTTTTTGTTCTACTTTCTTCCTCAGCTCCATGTCACCGCCCAACATGTCAAACAATTCAGGACAAAATAAGAAAGACATGATTTTGGGCCCCTCAGGAAATTTTATCAGGAAGCGACGAGCTGTTTTGTGGTACTCCAGGGTGACACTTTTTTTGACACTTTCCAAAGCTTTCAGAAACACACCATTAAACCTGGTGGCTATGGTGTTGACCAAATGTTGACCACTAAAATAATAGCCTGGGGGAATGAACAAGTGATAGGTGGTCCACTTTAGATTTGGTGTACGGGTTTTCTTGTCATATTTGCTATGGGTATCCATCCACTGTTGCAATTGCTCGTCATGAACTTCCACATCAAATTTATTTTGATTGGGAAGGACATTGAGGACTTGGGTCGGGTGAATCATTTCCACTAAAGCCACTTCCCAATGGGCTTCGTGATCTAAGGGGATGGCTTGAGGTAATTTGGCCGTGTAACAGCACAACGTGTTGTGGGGAAACACCTCCATGGAACTGTCACTGGGTAAGGTTAAGTAAAATTGGTTTTCGTGACTCATAATTCCAGAGTTCTGTGGCTGTCCGAGGGGATATTACTGGACGTCAGAGGCGTGTCTCCGTCTAGAATGGGGTTCTGGTTGTGGTTGGAGTGGTGACTGGCACTGGCACTGGACACAACGTTCCCGTTCGAGGAGAATTTCAGGGAGGGATTGGGAAGCAGGTAACCGATGCAACTGCTCAATAAAATGGTCCACAATTGTTTGTCTCCTTGTTGCAAACTCAAATTGGCAATGGCTGCCCCGATGACACAATACACCACGAAGATTTGGCAGAAAAAGACGATTTGCGTTTTAGGCACACGTTCTCCACACCACACCCACAAGGGTTGTTTTGTAAATCTTGCACAGAAGAACTAGGTGAAGGAGGAGTGGTCGACGTAGCTGCGTCTGTTGTGTGAAAGGGCATGATGGTCACTTCTTTTTATAGTCGATGACTTGCGAAGCGTCGATCCAAGAATCGAAACTGGGTGGATATCCTTTCCAACGTACTTTGACTTCTTTGACACGTCGTTTGCCCACTTTACGGGTTCTGCGTTCGAGAATGCTTTCGATGTCGTACACGTCGTCTTCTTTTTTGGTGACACGTTGTAACTCGGGCAAATAAAACGTTCCTTTGAGTACTTCTCCGTTCATGTCTTCCAATTTATAGACGGTAGGATGACGACCATGCACTCGTCCAGTGACGCGAAACAATTCGGTCGTCCAGTTAGGTAAGTAACCTTTGTCGAAAGTGCGTTTGGTTTTGCCAATGCGCACCCAATCTCCTACGGTCAACTCTCCACTTTTCTTGGGGACAGCCCTCGTCGGGGACGTACCAAACAGACGCTCAAACACCAGCACTTCGTTGTCGGGAGTCACGTCTTGTAGGGCACGTCCGATGCTTCGATGGTAAGATTGGTTGTACGCTTGCACCAGGTGCGGTAAGATGTCGATGTACTTCAGAGTGTGGTGATGCGTAAAATATTTCCACATGCGTTCTTTCAAAGTGCGTTGAAAACGTTCCACGATGCTGGCTTTGGTTTCGGGTTCTCGGTGGTAAAAAAATGAATGTCACGTTTCTTTAATTCTTTTTGGAAAACTTGGTTCAGAAATTCGGTGCCTTTGTCCGTTTGCCATCGAAGAGGGTGACGACCGCTTTGTTTCAACACCCGTTGCAGGGCTCGCACTAACTCGCTGCTCGATTTGGAAGTCAAGGGCACGACCCAGGCAAATTTGGAAAAGACGTCGATGACACAAAACAAATATTTGTAGCCACGATTGTAGCTGGCCAAATGAGAGACATCGGCTAAATCGGCTTGCCATTGATAATCGATGCCTTCCACTCGGGTGCGACTTCTGGCAAACTTGCGTCGAATGGGTTTGTGTAAAGTGTAGGTAGCTTGTTCTTGTAACCATCGTTGCACTTGAGGTAAACGGAGACTTTTCAGTCGCGTTTTGGCAGCACGATACAATTTTTGAACTCCTGCGTAACCTGCAGGATGCGAGGGATCGTAGTAAATGCTGGCTAAGACTTTTTCCATTTTTTTGTGTTGATTGGTGTCTTAATAAGGCACCCACTCTTGGAAGAGGCTACTCTTTTTCTCTTGGGGTATTTTCTTGGATTGCAAGGCTTTGCGTGTGCGACCGGCAATAGGTGTCGAAGAGGAGGAGGATGTCTGAGCAGGGGATATCGGTTCTTGTTTCACTTCTGTCTTCACTTTCTTTTTCTCTTGTGAGGAAGAAGGGGTGGCCATCATCTTTTTAATCCATCCAATTCTGGAGGTAGGTGGTGTTGTTAACTTGCGTACTTTTTCTGGTGGAGTTTGAAACCCTTCCTCTTCTTCGTCTCCTTTTTCTGTCTTGGTCACGGGTACTGGTGGTACTGGTACTGGTACTGGTACTGGTGATGGTGCTGAACTTTTCATCAAGGTCTTAAAATCGTTTAGAGTGGGTAAAGCTGTCTCGTCTAAAGCTTTCTGGTGAAAGAGTTGCAATCTTTGCAAGAGTTGACCGTACTTTTGCGATTTTTCTGTTTCGGACAAATCTTGGCGATCCATCAAGGATTGCAATTCGTGTTGTAACTGGGACATCTCGCTCAAATTGGGATTGGGAGGTAAATGCGGGGTGCGTTGTTCTTGCCACCGATGGTATTCCATCCATCGTTTGTAAGGCACTAAAGCTAGTTTTCGTCCTTCCATGGGGTTGTCAGCGGTCGATTCTGAGATCTTGGGACTTCCGAGGGCCTTTTTATCTTGCTCCCACCAGTCCTCCCAACATGGTTCCCAAGACTCCTTTCAGTATGGGGCCTAACAAGAGAGGTAAAATGCCTCCACGTTGGACCAACATCTTCTTTTTTTGACGAATGGGAATTTTCTTTTGAACCATTTGGCGAAGAACGTGACGATGTTTGCCTAAGCATTGTTTCTGGTGTTTGGACAAAGGGATCGTGCCTTTCAAAACGTTCAAACAACATTCGCACACGGTATCGATGACCTCTTTGGAGGCCGTTTGAATGAGTTTTTTTCGTAGGGGTGGAGAAGCTTTGGACAGGACAGATAACAGGTCCCCATGTTTGGCTAAACGTGGTGGCAGTCCTTTCCTTTTCTTTCCTTGGGGTTTTCTGGAGGGTGACATCTTTGAGTCTTCAGGAGCACCGAAAAAACACTGATACCCTACTTGGTCACAGGTCTTTTTTATACTGGAACGCGTCGCCACTGATTGTCTTTACGTCGTATCGGTTTGAGGACAGGCATGACACGTCGTGCAGGGGTACGCAACGGACTAAATCGAGCCAGTTCTTGCTTGGACAAATCCAGTGAACTTTTTAACATGCCCGATCTTTCATGGACTTTGATTTTGGGAGAAGGTACTTTGTGAGCAGCAGCCACTGCCGCTAAATGGGAGGGTCCTGCCACTGGGGAAGTTCTTTTGGGGGTCATCAACGGAGAAGTTCTTGGTGTGATCAACGTCTCCAAGTACTCTTCAGTTCCTGGTGACATCAACGGAGAAGTGGATAAACGTGAGGCTGCCGGAGACGCAGTCACCGCTGTGGCAGGTCGTGGTTTGCGAGTGTAAGGTTGCGTCCTGGCCGAAGTGCCTCTCTTGCGACTAGTTTTCTTCTGTGGACTTTTCTTTTTCTGAGGACTTTTTCTCTGTTTCTTTTTCTGGGGGCTTCTTTTCTTTTTCCGGGGTGGTGTCTGGTAAGAGGAGGGTCCTGCCACTGGAGAAGTTATTCTTCTTGGGGACCTGGTCTTTTTCTTTTTCTTCTTGGGGCTTCGTTGGACTTTTGTCTTGGGGATAACTTTGGGGGCATTAGGATACCATCTTAAGAGTGAGCGAATGATGACCCCTCCTAGAGTACCGCTCCCTCCAGGTTTCAAAATGATTTGTTTTTTGGTTTGAGTGTCGATGCGGGGATCGGCCAGTTGCACCAAAGCGACTTTGTTTCGATCGAAAAAGCGTTTGGTTTGATGAGGAATCTGAATGATTCCTTGGAGTAATTGACGTGCCGTCACCGTGAACCATCGTAAGACTTCTTTGAGACTAGCTTCTAAGACACGAGCTCGTGTTTGTGGATCTTTTTCTCGACTGATGCCATACAAGGCACGAATCAATTTGACGGGAAGATGCGACTGAAGGGACGTCATGTTCACACTGTGTGAGACAGACGAAAAAGGGTCTGAGGTTTTTATAGATTTTTTTTTCATGGGGAGTGAAATGAAGTCGAGGACGGAGACGTGTACAGGACAGGCCCTCCGTCTTGGCACCAGTGGTGAAACAAGTGGGTACGAAATCGCAAATCCTCGGGAGTCGTAGGTTTCAAATCGACGAGTAAATAGGCGTGTGGCGTTTGAGTGGCATCGTCGTACGCCTGAGTCAGCCAAGGCGTTCCTAACTGTTTGGCTAAGACTTGCACTTGCGATTTATCTCGAGGGCTTTTAAACAAGACCACGTAATGCGCATTGAGACTGATGGTGCGATGGGCTTTACTTTGTTGAAACAAATTTTGGGTGGTGTAAGCTACACTGACATTACGGTGATGCCCTTTGCGCGTGAACCACAATTTAATTTCTTCTTCGTCTTCTCCTAACATGTCGTCGAAAATGACCAAATGGGTTTGACGGGAGTCAGAGACGATGCCGTCGTCTTCTTTAGGAATGCCTTCCACAAACACGATGGAATCTCCTTGACTTTCTCGCAAGAGACTGTACGCCGATTGCCACTCTTTGTAACACCACACGATCCGTTGAGGTGGCCGATCGATCAAATGATGTTTATGTTCGATCAAACGTTTGACGAATTCGGTTTTGCCAGAACCGCTAGGTCCAGCAATGAGCATGTTAAAGGGATGGCGAAGATACAAAGCCTCCCAACTGGCACGATCTAAGTGTTCGTCGATGACTTTGACAGTAGAGGAAGAGGGAGCAGAGACAGTAGAGGTAGGCATGGTGTGAGATATGTCACTTGTGACACGAAAACAAACAAGACAAGAGTTTATATACTTTTTCAGAACACGTTTATTGAATTTTTTTTTTCAAACATGAATACGAAAGACAAAAATACATAAAAGCCAAATGCTTAAGTACAACAATAAAAGGCACATGATAACTATGAACGTGGAATAAACACAAGTGTCTGTACAACAATCACATGTTTTGGGTAATGTTCTAACCAGTTCTATAGTAGGGGGTAAGGTCACACAAGTGTCCTCCCGAAAGGGTCTTTCGGGCCTGTCCACGACAGTCCTGTCCTGGGTGACGGGTTCTTCTGGCACCGTCACTAACACGGGTTGAAAAGTAACTTTTTTCCTTGAACAACTCTCGTGCATACTGGGCCACTTCTTGGGTCCAAGCCTCAAAACCCCATTCTTTCCAGGCACGGACATCTGTCCAATGGGGATGTAAGTCACAAGCTACACACACATCGTCATACACGTCTTGGGTAGCTAAAAGTTGACGAATCTTTTTTTCCTGTTGAGGTCGAGAAGTATCCAGATGAAAACGCAAGGCTTTGAGCAAAAGGAGTTTTTCGTGACCATTTAAGGCCATTGAGGTGGTAAGTACTGATCGTAAAGAGTCCACAAAGAATCGGCTGGTAAACGAAATCCCAGAAAACAAGTCACTAAGACACACACCACTTGTCGTCCCAAATTGAATGGATACAGTTGTTGTAATAATTGATGGTAATGGTCCACGGTTTGAATATGGTCATTGAGTTCCTTCCACGGAATCTGTTGGATGACATACGACATAAGTCGTGGCATAACAGCCTGTTTTTATAGTCTCTTTGTTTCGAAAAGAATACACGTACTTTCTAGCCAGAGATCTTCGTTCTCCAGTTGGGAATGTAAATCTTGCATACTGTAACCGAAACGTTAGAGTTCGATTAGAAGTTTCCTCTTCCGCTAAGTAGATTCCACGTAACAAATGTTGGTAATCCTTTACCTTGTCTTCCTCAATGGGTTGCTCTAGGTGAATCTCGAAGTAACCAAAATGATCAACACGTGAATCATCGGGGCCCTGGAAGTATTGAACAAGGTCTGACCACTGAAACAATTTCTGACGAATCAGTTCTCTTATACCATTCAGGTACCAGTGGTTAAAGATCTGGTGACGTAACGGATGCAGTTGTTCTTTACGTTTCACTTGTATTTTCACCAGCTCTCGGTAAATGCGTTCTCTCAACTCCACAGGCAAAGCACGAATGTTCTCTAGCAAAGTATCCATGAATAGGTCATACTAAATCCTCTTTGGTCTGACACAAGAAATGTACTCTTTGCACAAACATGGTTTCACTTCAGTGTCGAATTTAAATCGTTGAGTCACTAATCTACACATTACAATTCGTTCAGAAGTTTCCTCTTTCACTAAGTTGACATTGTGTTCAAGATGTTGGTAATTCGTTAACTCTTCCTCTGGAATTCGATGCAGTACGTTTACAATGATGTAACTACAATCGTCCATACCAAACCAATCCTTTTTAAAACTAGAGGATCGTTGATCAATGTCTGTCCGATGGAACACTTTCAATTGAATCAATCCTTGTATAGCCTTCAGGTACCAGTGGTTCAAACACCGGTGACGTAACGGATGCAATTGTTCTTTACGTTTCACTTGTATTTTGACCAGGTCTCGGTAAATGCGTTCTCTCAACTCCACAGGCAAAGCACGAATGTTCTCTTGTAAAGTATCCATGAACAGATTATTATGGTAAGAAGTTACTTCAATGTCTCGGTCCCACTAAGGGTAAGTAATGACAATTCGGTGACCATCGAGCATGTTCAACGTAGGCCGAATCTTGCGGTTCCCAGTGGTGAAGTGACACACCGCAACTGAAGCACTTGACTTTATCTCCTTCGCCCAAGTAGAAAAATCCGGCTCTGGCTAATTCTTCGGGGGTCGGTCCTCCCAGATACTTAGGCCATTTTCCTTTGAACGATTGAAGACGATTTTCAAAGTCGCAGTATTCCGACAAACGCACAGGAAACGAATATTCGTTTTTCACAGGTTCGTTTCGATTAGGGTTGAGTGACATGGGCAGGAGTTTGCTCAGGGCTGGATGACATCCGTAGGGGGGTAGACGTGAAGGTGAACATTCCCCTTTAAAACGAAACCCAGTAAAATGTCCAAGAGGACGAGCGGCATCGCTTTCGCATCCCACAGGTTTGACACGCACAGCATCACTTTCCATGATAGGGGTAGGGACACTAAAGTTCCCATGATGCTTTACGGCATCGCTCAGGTCACAAGGTACAGCATCGTATCCATCGCAAGGCTCACAATCGCACTCATCTGCAAACTCCGTTACGCAATTACAATGGTAACCACATGGACAATCGCAGTTTCCTTCCGGACATTTTCCGTCGCAATGCATGGGTCTTATCCATCCAATATTAGTCACACTAGAGGAAGATACAACTTTTTTACAATCCCCAAACTGGAACGATGCCTCTTTCAAAGTATTCATCTTGTTCGCTCGGTCTTGGTAGTCACAATGAACTATCGATCTTGCCTAGGGTTCCATTTTTTATATACAGACCAATACCGACGTGACCGTACGGCAACGTAAAGTGATTGGGAAGTCGCACTCGCTTCTGGTACACGATTTGATAGACTTTTTCCAAGGGCCGACTGACGATGTGGTGAGTGGGTAAACGTACAATCTTGTTCGGTTGATAGGTGGTCACTTTAAAGTTTCCATCCTCTCCCGATTGCAAGGCTTCTTTCAATACCCCAAAATTGACCACTCGACTGGTACGATGATTCAGAGTCAATCCTTTCACTTTGCACGTCGTGTGCACTTCTCCTTGTTTGTCCCGGTATTCGTAGCCGTAATTTTTGGGACCACCACTGACGAAACTTAGAATCTTGTCGTCGGGATGCTCGTCTGTCCAGGCTCCTAAACGGTCTCCTTCGATGTTAGGGTGATGTTGAATCGGGTGATGGATGTAAATGCAACTGTCCGTGTCAAAGTACAGGACGCGTTCTTCTAACAGTTCTAAAGCTTCGTACAATTTTAAGCGAGCATGAGCTGTCACGTAAGCCGCAATGATGACATTTCCAAAAGGGTCGTCTTGTACAAAGTCCAGATCTTCTTCGTAATTGACCAAGATCAAATTCTCGCGAACGACGTCCACGTATTTCATGTATTTGGTTTTGTCGTGAATCATTTGGAAGTAGCGGGAAGGTTCTGTCAAATATTCCGTCTTGGGTAAACACGGTCGTTGTGCCAATTTACCCCACAAGCAATTTAACATCACTTTGGCAAACGATCGCCTACCTTCGTTTTTCTCGATGTGGTCTAAAGTGATGCCTTCTTGTTCGTAGTATTTCTCTTTGAATTTTATTTGGTCTTCGGGAGTGTGACACCAGGACGGATAGCCGCTGGCTTCTTGTTTCAGTTTCAAAAAGGCATCCACGTAGTCGGCGAAAATGCCTTTCTGAGTAGGGTCACCCTTGCGGTATTGTTGTGTCTTGGGAAAGTGGCAAATTTCGTACACTTCTAACAGTTGGTATCCCATGTCCAGAGCTTTGAACAATTCTACGCTGACCCAGGTTCCCGTCAAGGCCCGTTCTTCCTGGCTGTGATGGCAAGGTTGGTCCTGGTTGCACGTTTCGGCACAAGTACGGCACAAGGGAAACATCAGTTTGCCTTGACAATGGTGAGGTAAGACGGGATGGTATAGGTTCGTGGGAGGCAAAACTGGTTCACTCATGTCCTCTTCAAAATCACTGGAATGAATTTGTGCCAAGATTTCAGCCCTGGTACGAGGCGATAGATCACGTTTCTGCCTCTTACTTTCTTTTTCTTTCCTCTCAAATGAATAGGATCGTTTCATCTTGAGTGAAAAACGTCAAATGACTCAAGTTCAAACACCATAGACTAATTTATAGTCATGGCAGACTAGCGTATATAAAAGGGTGTGTCTTGTTCTTTCACTATTCATTTCACTCTCAAGCCGAGCACAACGATGGAAGAGACTACGGACTACTCTCCTTCCTTTCGAGATAAAAGTCAGGATACTTGCTATATCTGTCAGAAGAAAGGGCATTGGTCTTCAGAATGTCCAGACCGTCAAAAAAGAAAAAAAACAGGGGATAAAAAGACAAAAGTCAAGATACCTGTTATTATTGTAAAGACAAAGGACATTGGTCTCCAGATTGCCCAAAAAAGAAACAAGAGGAGTCAGAAGAAAAGAGGAATTCTTCAGAAGAAGAGAGGGATTCTTCGGAAGAAGAGAGGGATTCTTCAGAGGAAGAAGAGGAAGAAAAAAGACAATTCTATTTACAAGAGGCAAAGAAACAGGAGAAGAAGAAAAGAAGAAGGGAAGAAAATGAGGAAAAGACGGTGAAAAAATTCAAAAAACAGAGAGACTAAACAAGGAGACAGAAGAAGTCAATGAACTTTTTATTAAAGTGTTCTGCTGTGAATTGTGAATTGGATTGTAAAAAAATGGAGAAAAGAATAAATGAATGATATAAGGTAAGTGTCTTTGAGTTTTGATTTTAAAATAAGAACGTACACTCACGCACTCATACACAGACACGTACTATAAGGGTAAAATGGGCTGTTGAATATTTTTTTGAGTTATTGGCAATTTGAAATTGTATATCTTTTCGAGAAATGTGGCTGGCCCTGAAAAGGGCCTTTTATTATTTCGGTGCAGGGGTGAGTTTAACCAATCAACTTTCACTGCCTTATGCCTTTGCCACGGCCAAGGCCTACTTCTGAACTGCGTAATGTTGATGATTGGGTTGAAATCACTAAGGGTGGTACGGTAGGCTTAGTCACAGGGTTGGCGTGTTTAGCTCGGGAAGGTCGTATTCTCTTCGGTCGTGATAAAGAAGTCTGATACATTTGTTTCAGACTTCTTAACTCCGCTAAAATGTCCAACAGTACCGTGACCGTTTGATTTTCACCCTCTTGTTTCTTTGCTGCTACTTCTTCTTGCTGTTGCTGCTGTTGTTTTTTTCTTACCTCTTCTTCTTGCTGCTGTTGCTGTAGGAGAAAAACTTGTTCGGCTTCCTTTTGTCGTTGTATAAATTTCTCCAATTCTTCTTTCTGTCTCTGTCTAAAATTCTCCACGTGCGGTAATGAAGAAGGTAACGAAGGTTCCGGAACAAATTCTTGCGAGGAGAGAAAATCCACAAAATCCCAATTCACCTCTTCTGAAAGTAAGTCCGGGTTCCCTTGGGCGGTCTCCCCTGTTGGTGCACCCCATTGGATCGTTTTCTGAGTTTCCGTCATGTTAAATCACTGTCGCATAGATTGACTGCACACAAGCGCTAGCGAATCTATATTGACTACGTGACGTCACAGACTGCTCTCTTCGGATTGGATGCGGGCTGACTGAATTCTGTAACGCGTGTTCGGATTGGTGAATGAACTCAATCCGTTTCAATCCTTTCTGTCCCTATAAATAAGCGCAGTTCACTGCATTGATTCACCTATTCTCGGAGCCTCAACATGTGGACCGACGTTGAATCTTCAACCCTTGTGTCAACAATGATGTTCAGGACGGACATGCTCATGTATGTCCGATCCAAGTGGACCGTTGTCCACAGGACCAGCAGCAGCCTGTGGATAAGAAGAGTCTATATAGAGAGACAAGGTTGCCTCAAGAGGACTCTGATGTATGGCCCTGCTGTAAGACGAAGTTTGAGGACAAGGAGATGTCGCAAATGCCCTTTATGTTAAGTGCATATTAACATAAACCAAAGGCCCTTTTCAGGGCCAGCCATATATCTCGAAAAGAGATAGCCTTTCAATTGCCTACCCCCTTTTTTTTTTTTTTAAAAAAAAAAAATCCCATGTTCAATTTCCCTTGACGCTAAACCGACCCACGATTTTTTCCCCATGTTAATTTCCCTTAACGCTAATCCTACCCACGATTTTTCTCCATGTTAAATTTCCCTTGACGCTAAAGTGACCCAAGGGTGTTTTTAATGCTAATTCCCATTGACGCTAATCCTACCCCCCTTACTACTATGGATGGCTGGATGGATGGATGTAGGGATCGATGGATGGATGGATGGATGAATGAATGAATGGATGGATGGATGGATAGATGGATGGTTCGATGGATGGCTGGATGGATGGTTTGATTGATGAATGGATGGAGACAAGGTATGCATAGATTAAATATTTGTATTTGTCTGATAACAATATTTTTATTTAGGACGGTCTTTTTTACATGCCAATTCCACGGACTGATGAAATAAATACTTCATTTTGATCAAGGCGTAGGCTTAACATAAAGGTCACCATATGTGATATTTCACACAATTTTCCAGTTAATCAATGTGTTAAATGCCGAAGACAGATAAGGCAACTTAATGAAATGGTCATTTTAACCACCAGTCAATCTAACCAAGTTATCTGCAACTCGTGCACAACTTCCGGGTGTTAGCCAATGCTGATAACGGAGAGATTAATAGATCACAATTAATCGGCGTTAATTAATCGAAGCAGAGTTGCAAAAAATAAAATGCAACACATGGAATTTCTTACACCTTAAATTGGAGAATTTTTCTATTTGTAGAATTGATTTTAAACAACGTGACTTGTGAATATCTTACCTAGTCTTTTGTCGTCGCTGATCCTGCCAAAATTAGTTGCTGTGTGTCTAATTGTATCGACAATTGTAATTATTTGCATTGATTATTCTCTTGATATTTGTCGATACTTGAATCTGTAATTTGTATCCCATGAGTAGTAACAATACTGCATCCAATTAACTTCAACTGGAGTCATTTTGAGATATGTAAAGCTCCCTTCGATTGCCAATACATTGGCCAGCATGTACAAGATTAGCCATGGTATTATCTGTACAAACTTAATAATACACCGTATGCAAATATCTGTAGAGAATTGATAATGTACTGTATTCATATTACATGTATAGTCATTTTACATTGATTCATAAGACTGGAAGAAGGAATAAGCAGTTTCACACAGGTTATCAATCGGTATATTTACTTGACTTTGATGTTTCTTCGGGTAGAGCGTGATCCGATGTTCTTCAACAATGTATCCAACAGGACGAAATAGAAGTACCCAGATCAAGTTACTGTGCCGATAATGTGTTGTTCACAAACAATGTTTTCCTATTAAAAGACAACTTTTATGTTGTTCTTATTCTTTTACTTGGCTTCCATCTTTCCATGTATCTACTCCTCTCACTCGACCTTAGGTGACGTCATTCTTGACAGCGAGGGGCACAGTTTCAGATCAGCCTCGCGAAACATAGCATTTATTAGGATTTTGATTATGATTTGTATATGATGCAAAAAGTATTGTAACTCGTTGGTTCCACAGTTGGATCAAACTTATTATTCCACTATCCCACATAACACCTTAAGTTTACAGAACGCTTAATGAAGCCATTGTAATTGGGGACAAATGCCACTGTTGCAAGGTAAATCGAACGATATATAATTAGGAGTGTTATTAACGTTAAGGCATGGGTGCTATATGTATTCAAAGAGTAATGTACCTTTATTGACAATTAAACATTTTTGTTTGATTTTTCAATCAGATATAAATCAATCCACACTTGCAGATTTCAGTTAGTTTTATTGTTTTATAACTCAATACGTTCTGCCGCTAAACTGAAGCACAGTCATCAAGTATAACTTGGAAAATGAGGCCTATAACGAATTTTGCATATTCATATATGTACATTTATACAGTCCACAACCCAACGAGTATTTCATACTTCACTCATTTTTTATTCTTGGGAAATTTTTCTGAAATGCTTCAAGAACATGCAAATATTCAAAAATTGAATTGAGATCACCCTTTATGTACCGTTGCTAGTTTGCGCCAACAACTCTTGCCCATGCATGTCCAATTTTAAAACCAAACAATTCTGTACTAAAAATGTGGTTCGATGCTGTCGCAGACTTTGTTCCTATTTCCGCTTTATCATATTTCCCTTATGCTGCATGTGAGTTGATGCAGATGAGGTATTCAATAAAGTTCAGAATGATAATACAGTGGATAATCGTAGTAACCCAATACGCATGACAAATTAAGGTATGATCGATTAACTATATCGCTACAGTAGCAATTTTAGTCGAATGTAATTTAAAAAGTATTTTATTGAATATTATTTAATAACGGATGTATAGTCTCTGGTTAAGGGAAGGAGTGACGTTAATGTGCTAAGATGTAAAGTATCAGAAGTATCTGAATTATATACGTTATGACCACATGAAGAACATTCACTCGCAATATACATACGTAGGTGCTTCTGTACACACATACGTGCATACGTAAACATATTATGTGCATGCATACTTACACATTATTCATCAAGTTAAATACAACTCACGTACCACACATAATGTATTAATAAAGAATGGCTTATCTGCAAAAGCCTGGTTTATTATAAAGTAAATAAACGAAACGGCGAAAAACGGAATTCTTATTTGTACTGAACAAGAGGCGGTAATCAAATGTGGAAAATTATCATTACAGCAAAATATATAATTCAGCTCTTCCAGGCCTAATCGTGTTATGTGCGTCTTTGATTAGATAAAATAGCTATCTTTGACGAGAGATGATTGAAAACAAAATGTCAGTGGATTGCATATTTCATGCATGTCAATGCCAGTGATGTTAGTATCAATAGTTTATGAGGAGGACACTACATATAGATAATGCATTTATTAGCCACTCGTCAGTCAAATCCTTCAGCAACTATATTTTCAAAAACAAATGTTTGATCATAACGAATGACTTTTTTGTATTAATGCACAATGAAAGTTTCATGCATCGCAACATAGGTAAAATAGTAGTGCACACAGGGTTAAGGTAGTTACTTTAGATAAGTACTAATAGAGGGCACACGAGTAATGGCATGTAATAAAGTTGAAACTGGGATTAATTATCGGGGTTAAAAAAGTTTTCTCACGATCGAAGTCAATCAGTAAAGAGAATACTACACAATAATTTCATGGGCTTATTTTGACCTATCAGAATCATATAATGTGATATTTTAACGTGTGGTAATATCAAAAATTCAAAGCTGTTCATACTATAGGAAACCTATACCTAGAACACGATAAAGAAGAGATAGATTACTATTACTACACTGCATTGTATACGTATTATATAAGGAAAGCAGCGATAAAATAAAACTTGTTATATATATGATTTAATTCATATTTATTTTAATTTAATTGTTTGTCGGTTTTAAATTTTTATTCTATTATATGCTATCATCCGATTGAAAAAGAATTCCCTGATGTATTTCCAGCTTGTGCAGTTACCACAGCTATGGCAAAGAAAGCTCTTGAGAATGATGTTGATAAGGAATGTATTCCTTTAGCTGACACATGTATTGGTCAGGCTTTTGCTGAGGTCACTTTCACTCCTTATTTGGATCAGTCAGAAGGTATTAATCACATTGATCCTCTTTTAACGACTCATTCTCTTTATTCTAATCAGGGTGATAAATGACAATCACTTGTCGTCAAACAGGAAACAAATCCTGAGATACCCTGTTTGCTTCAGAAGGCCATTAGTGAAAGTGAAGCCACTGAAATTCCTGTCTGTTATTTCATTTGAAATGGAATTCTTATAATAAAATGGAGACCTCCCGATGTACTTGCTGGTGATGAGTGGTCAGTGAACTATCAAATTGTAGTTCCAAAACCTTACAGACAGGAAATACTTAGTCTGGCCCATGAAACTCCTCTGCTTGGTCATCTAGGGATCAATACAACTTATCACAAGATCTAAAGTCACTTTTATTGGAAAAAAATCAAAAGTTATGTTGGTAAATACTGTAGATCTTGTCATACCTGTCAAATGATAGGAAAACCTATTCAGAAAATTCCCAAGGCTCATCTGCAACCTATTCCTGCCTTTGACGAACCATTCAGTAGAATAATGGTACATTTTGTTGGTCCCTTACCTACGACCAAGTCAGGTAACTAATACATGTTGACCATTATGTGTACGTCAACAAGGTTTCCAGAGGCAATTCCTTTGAGGAATTTAAAATCTAAAATGATAGTAAAAGCTTTGATAAAATCTTTTACTCAATTTGGCCATTCTAACTGTATCCAATTGGGCCAAGGGTCAAATTTTAGGTCTGGAACTTTCCAGCCTATATTGCTTGAATTTGACATTCAGCAATTCAAGTCAAAAGTAAAGTTATGGTTTGACAGAACTTTAATGGAGAGAACCTTTGTATTTTGTAATAATGGTGTTCTGTCTCTCTTGCTCATTCTTCAGATTTTTCTTTAAATTACATATTACGGCCCTTACAAGGTTAAGAAGAAAATTAATGAGTTAAGTTATAATATTAGTGCTACTGGGATCTAAATAAATTATAGGAGTATCATTATATTGAAAAAGATAGCCAGGTTAAACATGCAATTTATTTAGTTGTACCTGTCCCACTCAGTGAAAATTTAACTGAAGAAATATCATCGGATTAAATTGATATTGGAGTGACAAATCTTCAGAATTCAGAAATTATGAAAGATCTGGACCAGAAACTTTCACATTTGCAAGAGCAAGAAAGAAATGAACATAAACAGTTATTATTTGAATAAGAGCACTTATTTCCAGATGTTCCTACAAAGAGAAACACAATTTTCCATGACGGTGAAATTGTAAATTCCAAACCTGTCAAAGAACACCCATACAGGATGAACCCTCTTAAACAGGAGTACTTGAAAAAGGAAATTCAATATTTGCTGAAGAATGCTTTTATAGATCCCAGTAAAAGTGACTGGAGATCGCCATGCATACTTGTTCCAAAACCCGATAAAACTTTCCGTATGTGTAATGATTATCGGAAGATGACTAGTATGACAAAAACAGATTCATTCCCACTGCCAAGAATCGATGATTGTATTGATAAAATCGGGAATGCTAAGTATGTCACCAAATTTGATCTTCTGAAAGGATTTTGACAGATTCCACTAACGGATGAGCAAAGGAAATTTCGGCATTCGTGTCTCCAGATGGACTTTACCAATATAAAGTAATGCCGTTTGGGATGAAAGGATCGCCAAGTACATTTCAACTTTTAATGAATATGATTACCTCTGGTCTAGACAATTGTGATGCTTACATCACTGATGTCTTCATCAACAACGACGCCTGGAAAGAACATTTAGCAACAATTCGGAATTCTTTGACAGACTCACAGACGATTAATTTATGTAAAAGTGAGTTCTGCCGTGCTAGTGTTACATTTCTGGGACACATCGTGGGCCATGGACAAGTTAAACCTATAGATGCAAAGGTCAAGGCTATCTCTGAATTCCCCGTACCTGTTAATACAAAGCAACTGATGCGATTTTTGGGTATGGCCGGATACTATCGAAAATTATATTCCAAGTTTTCTAAAATTGCTGAACCCCTGACAAATTTACTGAGTAAGAAAAACCACTTCCTTTGGACTGAAAAATGGCATGAGGCTTTTGACAAGTTGAAAGCCATACTTAAAAGCGCGCCAGTTCTTACAGCTTCAAATTTCAACCAATCTTTTAAATTGTCTGTTGCTGCAAGTGATGTTGGGGTTATAGCAGTTTTAGTTCAAGAAGATGAAAGTGGTATTGATCATCCAGTGTGCTGTTTTGCCAAGAAATTAAATAAGCAACAAAGGAATTATTCAACAATCGAGAAGGAATGTTTGGCTTTGATATTGGCATTACAATATTTTGAAGTTTACGTTAGTTCAGCTCTTTCCTCGATTGTTGTATTTAGTGACCACAACCCCCTTACTTTGATCGGCAAGATTAAAAATAAAAATCACATACTACTAAGGTAGAATTTGTTGTTACAGGAATATAATCTTGACATCAGGCACATCAAGGGAAAATATAACTTAATAGCAGATGCACTTTCCCGTGTCTAGAAATGTATTATTTCATGTACACTGTTTGTAATTCATAAGAGTACTTCTTATGTTTTTCTTAAAACTCATGTATAATTAATCTATGGTAAAAAGAAAGCTTTATCATATAAATCTTTATTTTTTTATGGGGAAGGTGTTGCATATATCTGATTTAATTCATATTTATTTTCATTTAATTGTTTGTCAGTTTAAATTTGTTTATTCTATTATGTGCTATTATAATGTAACTTTAATCACTGGAGATGACATTTTCCCAGAAAATCAGTTGACCTGAATCATTCTTTCGTAAACAGCAGGTGTTGTTCAAATCCAGACCTTATTTCAGAATTTGTAGCAACCTTGGTAAACAAGTTCTATTTTATTTTCAAATGATTGGTTTTCGTCAGGGTCATTTTTGGTGTACATAACATAAACACGATCACGTGACCCCCTTTCGATTTCGCAATTCCAGTTTTCCTATGACTGCGCATTTGTTAGTTTTACTAGAGATGCGTAGAGAGATTTCTCAGTTTTGGGCTTTTCACACTGATGTCAAGTTAGTTTGTTGTAGCCAGATTTTGAGATTTATTTTTCTTCAGATCAGTTGGATTTCAAAAGGATTAATTCTTTTTTTTCTGGAAATCTTTTGAGGGGTGCTCACACAGAAATTTTGGAAAGACATTACTTACAAATTGAATTTGGATTTCCACCACCGGAGTGCCATTATTTGAATTTCTACAACGAACTGTAGTTAAGCACAGTACTGACTACAGCATACGTCATCGTCATCCATCTTGGATTTGCCATCAGGATTCGAACTTGAAATTACTAGAACATTTATTACTAGGACGTTTGAAATTTAATTCTTGGATTATTCTTAGATTAATTTTGGATTTGTTTTTTGAAAGAGTACGTTCTTCTCCTTTTTTCATTTTTACAGATTTTTTCCAGGGATATATATTATTTGTTAAATGTTAAAAAGCTTGCTGTTTTCACTCTTTCTGTGTTACTGTTTATTCGAGCCTAAACACGTGAAAAGCTGAATGGAAGAACTTAAACTGTACACATTAGCATAAATAATAATAGAAGACGAAGATACATTGCACTTATGTATATTAAGCATGATAAATATAACGGGAGAGTAGGGCATATTTATTCGGACATACAATTTCGCAATTTTTGCATATTTCAGTATTAAAGAGACTAGATCGTTAACTGTTTAAAAGTCATCTTTTATCAGCTAAATATAATAGACACATATGTTAGCACTGTTCTTTCATTAATTAAGATACCTATTTCAGTAGCAGTAATGCAAAAAGAACACTTAAGATGCGTTATAAAGTCAACTGTGCAAACATCTAATGCTATTGGTTTGATAATTTGTTAGCGAAATATGGTGGAAAAATCCAGTCAGTGTGTATCTAAACGCATGAACAAACATAGGGCTGATATAAATAACTTGATTGATCCAGATTTTTAATATCGTGCCTTCGAACACTTTAATGTCGGGTAGCATTTTTAAAAATAATGTTCATTCGATGCAATTAATATTGTTAATTAGGAAATGGGACGTCTGTTAAACAATACAGACTCACGATTGGACACTATGAATCCAATACGTTTAAATTCTAACATTATATATTAACCTGATTGTTTGTCGCTTCTGTTGTTCTTGGTGTGAAACACATTCTCAATAACTGGTTTGGTTGGTCTGAACCAGCTTTAACATAATTTACCAATAACGTTTTGTGGTATTTCTTCTTCTGAACGATCAGTTATACAATGCGGCAGGTGTTTTAGTTTCTTCACAAACTTTTATTGTCATATTTACATGATAAAGAATAAAGCAGCCCAAAAAACACATCCTCCAAAAAACCGAATAAAGCGGACGCTCCAGCGTCTCTAACATAAATAAATAAATAAATAAATAAATAAATAAATAAATAAATAAACTTATCAGAATTATCGTAAATAATTCCCTTGTATATGATTGTTAGTCCAGGAAGTGGCATCAACTGACGAAAAATTTCAAAGTCAACCGAATAAAGATACATTTTAGAACATCGAGTATGTGGTGTCATATAATGGTAGTCGTTGAACCTTCAACGTGATGAACACTGTCCATCATACATGTTATGAGGGCTAGGGGAATTCGAGTTGAGGGCTCATAATTTGTGTGCAGCTAAGGACACTTTCCCGATCTCTTACTAATGAATTATGAACCCTAAAGTGGGATTTTTCTAGCCCAGACCAATACGTTCCCAGGTTTAGATAAGCTTAAAAAATTAATTTACAAAATAGCAAAGGTATGCGGTACCATGTGTGTGTGTGTGTGTGTGATAGCTCTATTAAATGACTCATATTAGTGATGTACCAATCAAACAACCATTGTAAAGTCACATGAGGTAGGATAACGAGTTCTAGCAAGGGCGTTACGACTGGAGCATGTATATCTATTGTTACAAGCCAGGGTTCCATACTTGACAGAGCGGTTGTCAAACCCTGGCGCGATTCCCGCTAGAAGTCATATGTTTACCCAACTTTCCAAAGACTTCCATATAACTTCAGTTGTAAATTAGAAAGCCCGACGTGTCCATTCTATACCTAAATTTTACTCTAATTAATGCATGACCACAAATAAAACAACCTGCCAAATATCTATCAACCGCACATCTGCATGGTTTATCTTCATCTGGTTTCCGTACCGCCAACCGTTTACGCCTTAGAAAATATATGAGTATCCCCTAACACTGGGAACTATTTTAACTCCGCCACCTTAGGCCAGTCAATGTATGTTTTCCAGGCACATTTCGCCAATGTAACTGCACCACATTTGCCCACATGGCGACATAAACGGTATCTGCCAAGTCCCTTCTTATTTATTCCCTTGTGTAATTTATCGGTTTCCTACCGTAAATACTGCCGCTGCAGTCCACCACCAATGTACACAACTAGATTCTAATATGGACTATCTTACGACAGGGACATTCATTCGGTTTTGGCCTGAATTTACTACTAGTGAACCATGGCATCATGGAAACTCAGTAACACTTCACTCTGTGACGTTTGCTCCTAGTAATTGGCTAATTATTTCGGGCTAAGGATATTTCCATTGCGCGAATTCCAGTAATCACACAAATCTAAGAATTCCTTAAAACGGGGTGCTATAACCAAATGCGCATACTCCATATTTATTACATTATACTCATAAGTGATATAACGAAAGATAAAATGTGTGTTAGCAACGAGGCCTGCCGAGACCGTGTACACCAGCCAGGGGTTAGTTTACCTTATCTTGTACACACACGTGGGGGAAAAGCTTTTTCTCGTCCAACACATGTTACTTTTTTTCTAAGTAAACGATGTAGAACATGAATAGTGGATGTGCACATCATAATATTTAGTTACTTATTTATGCCCACGGTATCATAACGGTATCAGTTGTTTGGAAACGTCGGGGTAAACTAGTCCTCTGGCTAGATATAATAGGATGCTTAGACCACATGGGTCTAACGACTGAGAAAATGTAGGCAAGCGTATTATACCTGACATATAACCATAACATTGGTTACTATACCTGACATATAACCGTAACGTTACCTACTATACCTGACATATAACCGTAACCTTGCCTACCATACCTGACATACTTACGTAACAATACCTAATATGCATGATAATTTGAATCTCACTCATTATACCATACTAGTCATTGTGACTTACCTATAATAACTTACGAATAATATATTAGCTTTACAAACGATCATAACTTCTTATACAACAAGTTTTTGGGTTATCTCTACAGTCGACACGTATATTAAGAACAATGGTCCGGCCGTTTGAAAGAGGGGTATATTTACTTAGTGGTTTTATTTACTTAAACGAAACGAAAATTTCGATCACATTACGCCCAATTCAGCTAACTTTTGGTATTCCTCAGCTACATCGCTCTTCAAGCGACTGAAATGGCTGCCAACTGATATTGCACATCATTGTGCCTGGATTCACGTTGCTAGGGAAAAAGGCATCACAGCAAGTATGGTAGTTAGATTATAAGCTGTAAAACAGTGTCAATCTGGGCTACCAAATATTTGAGATATTTTATAAAAATTGGACCCCTGATGACACGGTTGAAACAGAGCTACTGTCATCATGTACTGAGGAATTAAGACATCAGTATCCCATTCTAAATCGAAGCATAGAAGATTAAACCCACCCCACCCCTCCACCCCATTTTAGTAAGTTCTCCTCAGTTTCAATCGTATTCATTGGATGATCGGAAAATAATCATGGATTTGAGAAAAAAGCGATTTTGGGAAGGGCTTAGCAACCGATCACTTAATTTTTGGGATCTAATACGAACATCTATTTTTGTAAGAGCAACACTGTTATTTTCAAGAATTCATGTGTCGGTATATTGCATCTAAAAAGAATTCCATTAGCCGCCCATCCCCCTCCCCCCACCGGCCCCGCCGAACATTATCTTGTCAGTTGCTAATCTGTTGCATTAAATTACATTTTTACATTCTGTGAACTATCTGACTATTTTACCACAAACTTAAGTCCGATTGGGAGATGCAGTACACCCAGCTTTTACCAGTTTTCCACTGGGTGCAACCACCGCTAAATAGACGCATAAAATCTTCTGAATTATACATTGTTGTGAAGGTATTATAAGGGATATTACTCAGATTTCAATAGTTCGATTTGTTTTTTACAAAACCGATCATTTCCATTAGATATTGTGGGATTGCGGAATACATGC